>PVKZ01001832.1:0-312372 GCA_004027375.1 Macroglossus sobrinus | reverse complement strand
TCTTCTTCTTCTTCTTCTTCTTCTTCTTCTTCTTCTTCTTCTTCTTCTTCTTCTTCTTCTTCTTCTTTCTTCTTCTTCTTCTTGGTCTGTTTATCATGTGTTTATTTCCTGTCTCAAAAATAACAATATGCTACATTGCCCAGCACCCTTTCAACTGTGAGTGTTTCTGGCCAATGGAATGTGAGTAAAAGTGATCAGGTGTGTGACTTCTCAGACTTCCCATCCCCTGTTAGAGTGAACCCCAAAGGTATGTGTTGAGAGAGTAGGGACTCCATCAACAGTAGTTTCTGACTGACTTTGTGTATCACAGCCTACCAACCTCCTTTTGTGTTAATCACAGACATTTTGAGGTTAACTTGTTATTGAAGCATAAACTCTCCTATCCTGACTACCCTCCAGTCAAATGTTAGTTTCTTGAAAATACAGACCTTGTCTATTTCTTTCACCACCATTCCCAGCATCTGAAACAGTCCACTCAATAAATATTGGCTGAATTAACAAATGAGTGAAGAAAATCTTCCCATTTGTTATATAATAAGAATCAAAGTTTATAATTTGGAAGGAACCATGACTACAATAGATTGTGTTGGGTTTTCTTTATTGTTCTTTGTTTTTGTTGTTTTATTTTGCCTTTAATTTGAGAATCTAAACACAAGAAGCAACTGGAAAACAGAACTGAAGAATGATTTACTAAGGTCGTGGCTACTGGGTTGTCCATTGAGAGGTCACAGGTGCCCTTTTGAGCACTCTGTCCAGATGTGGATGGTGATGAGCAACCCAGAAATGCCACCAGCTTTTGCTTGGTAACATGCAAGTTGTGATGAGTCTTGGACATTTATGTTTTGGACAATGTCAATTGTTTAGAAAGGTTGACTCATAATTGCACAAAAATTTTTTCCAGCTCATTCCTTTATCAAAAAAAAAAAAGTAGAAAGGAAAAACAAGAGATTAAATCATGGTGTTGTGTTGGGGCAAGATCAAAAAATTTTTTAACTGTTTTCTTTTGAGTTAAAATGTAGCTTAGAAATAGGATTAGTCCAGAACAGGCCAGGTTTGGAACATTATGAATAAAACAGGTTATATAGTAAATTGTAATTATTACAATAATAGTAATAATAGTAATTAGAAAAAATAATAGTAATTAGAGAAAAGAAAAAGAGGAAAAGGAGATTTGAAGAAAAGGAAGGGGAAGGAGGGATTGAGTATGATTTTTATCCATGTGCTCTAATTTTTCCCTCTGGAAAAACTCAGATCGAGTCTTTGGAAACTCTGAGCCATCTCTTCTCCAAGCTGAGTATTTCCAGTTCTCTCAACAGTGCCTCATGCAAAGGTTTTGAGGAGCCCTCAACATGTTACTGCAAGTGACATTTCCATTGTGTCAGGAAAGAGCAGATGCTTTAGAGACTCAGTATTTGTGACTAGTGCAATGAGTCCAAGTGACATTACTTCCTGAACCTTAATTTCCTAATCTGTAAATGGGTTTACAACCCTTACTGAAGGGCTATTAGCAGATGAGGGTGAAGGAGAGAAAGAGGGGTAGGCGATGCTTACTCCTTCCTCTCACACCTGGCCTGGGGGTGGCTCCACTTTCTCATTCATCAGAGCAATGACAGTGGGACCTTATCTCTGGGAGGACAAGAGACATGTTGTCTTTGATCAAGATGTCCTTGTTAATATGGTTTAAACTTCAAGGCTGTTTTACCCCACAGTTGGATCATGTGAGCTTGCAGTCATCTAAAATAAAGTAATTTCAGAAGAGAAGATGGAGGGGATTCAGAGCATCAAAACACTAATAATTCCACTTCAGTTCATTTTCTTAAATATTTATTGAGTCCCTACTATGTGCTAGTCACTGTTCTAGCCTCTAGAGATTGAGAATGAATACAAAATACAAAATTTTCATGGAGGGAGACAGTCAATCAACAAGATAAAAACAGATTATAGCAAGTCTTTTGGAGGAAATAAAACAGTGTAAGTGACACATAGTGAATGGGGAAAGGACTGGGGAAATGAGGCTTGAGCTGAGACAGGTGTGATGAGAAGGTGTGATGAAAAGATCTAGGAGAGGGTTCTAATCTCTGGGGAAAAGAAAGGTTTGTGGGTGGCTGTATGTGTTGAATGGAGACTTTGAAGTCTGGGCTGACGTAAGAGAGTAGGGCAGGGTTTGGATCATACAACACCTTGCTAGACAATTTGTGGACTTGAGGATTTCTTCTAAGTGCAGCAGGAGGCTACAGAGTATAGTGTAGGGGAAGTATAATTAAAATAAAAATTTTCCAACTCAGAAAACCTCTCTAAAAAGGTAGTAGAGAAAGAAAACGCTTTTATTATTGAATAAGCATGCAACCAGAATGTGCTGCACATCAGGGGTGATCTAGAGACTGCAAAGACAAAGAAATCTCACCCCTGTATAGAACCAGGCAGTATATATATTCTCAAGATAAAGGCTAACTAGTCCTCCAGAAAGTGGACTCAACAACATCATTTGTCACACATAGTTCATCTTAACTTTACTTGGTAATCAAGAAGACTATCTGTTAGCTAATTGGCTTTATTTAGAGAAAAACAAACTTTCAGCTTTATGACAGAAGCTGAGTTCTGCAACTTAGAGCAAAGCACCACCAAGTGTCACTCCTACCTTTCCATAGGAGAAAAGGGAAACTGTCTTCCTTGATGTCTGCCTTTCAAATAGATGGCTCCTAGGTCCTTGAGAAAGACATTCCTGGCATTTAAAGCTAACTCGAGGCTTATTTGCCTTCTAAAAAGATTTACAGATGATTTGAAGAGACAGAGAAAGAATATACAAGCACAATTTTCTAAAGTAACTGCTCTAAATAAAGAGAAGGGAGAGAGAGCCTTTTTTATTTTTAAGTGAGTGGATCAAGACTCATTTTTCATTATTTGTTATTACAGTGGCATGATCTGATTTTTTTTAGGAGTATTGTCTGGATGCTCAAGGAAGAATAAACTGTAGGGAAGTAAGAGCAGAAGAAAAAAGAAACTTTTGATAGAAAAGTGGTGGTAAAAATGCAGAGCAGGATATACTGGGGTGAGAGTTAGAGACATACCTTTGAAGGCTTGCTGAAATCTTGGCCCTGAAGGAAACCAGAGAGTCAAGATACCTCCTAGATTTTGGCTTGAGCAGTTTTCTGTAGGGTGATGCCACATTGGGAATAAATGACTTGGGAAAATCAAGAGTTCTATTCCATGCATGTTGGCATTAAATTCTATTAAGAATCCAAGTTCATGTATCAAGTAGGCAGGTGGATAAATCAGTCAAGGCTCAGGGCTATGGCCAGAGACTTTAATTTGGTAGGAGAAACTGGTGAGGTAAGAGAACTGAAGTGTGGGGTCCCAGGAACCCAGAGATGAGGGAGAGGGTGTTGGAAGGAGGGGTGGCTAGGCAGGAGTGTCAGAGAGGTTGACCTGGCAATAATACTACTGGGTCTTCCCATATGGGGCTTGGTGGTGCCTGGATAAGAGTGGTTTCAGGCAGGCTTATGGTCAAAGTTACAACTAAACTACAGAGCAGCCATCATTGGGAGTTGCCTGAAGTCTGGCTGAACAGAAATCCTACATTAGGGGACACAGAAGAGGCCATCTCGAGACTAGTAGGAGGAGCAGAGACATGAAATGGGCAAGTCCCACAACCATGCATGGCGGTTGAGAATTGAGAGAAATATCCTGGCTGTGAAGGTACTTCCAGAGGCCCCAAACTGAGCTCTCCAGGTCAGGGTTCCAATTCCATGAGGATAATTCCCCACGCTTCTGACTGTTAAAAAACAGCAGAGATTGTGGCTGGATGAGATGAAGGGTTGAGGAAATCTCAGACTTTCCTCTTTGGGGCCCATGCAAAATCTTACCACTGATGGACTCACTCACTCACTCTAAGCTCCAGAGCTGAGGCAGCAATTCGAGAGGTGCCAGGGAGAAACTGAGTTGTCAGGCTTTGGTGCAAGAGATGGAGGGGCAGCTTTCTCCCAGACAAAGGGAGTTGCTTCTTTGTTGAGTTCTCTCCCTATTCAGCCTGCATACCCAGGTAGCCACCATATCTGAGTCTCCATCGTGATGCATAGCTAACACTGGTTTCTCTACCCTAGTGGAACCCCTGAGACTCCACCCTTCCCAATCTGCAGGCACACCCAAGCCACTTCCAGTAGATTTTCCATACAAATGGCCTGTCTTGGCTTATGCTACGGACTTTCCTAAAATCTCTCAAAATCTCACAAAGCCTAAACAAGCAGCATCTTGCTTGGGCGTGCCCCATACCTCTTGCTTCAACATGCCCCATACTTCTTACTAGCAGTAGCCAGCCTCAGTTTAAAGCTTGGCCTCCAAGGCACTTCCAAGCCCAGCAAGGGTGGTGGCCATCTGTGGATTGTTTGGTGGCTCATGCCAGGTGGCTCAGGCAAGGCACAGTGTGCAGCTAAACTTGGTCTGCAACTGGTGGCCTCAGCCTGCCTACCTAGTTGCCGGCTTTGGTCTGAGCTAGAGCATCACATAGAGTCACATTAGAGGACAACACACCCCAAGAGCAGACAGGGCAGGCACTAGAGCCCCACTAAAGCAAATCTTGTTCTGTAGGGTCAGCCCTTGCACAACAGCTCCTCCACTGGTCATGGCAGTCATCATGACCAATCACAGAAACAAACACAAGTAGGCAGTCAAAATGGGAAGACAAAGAAACAAGTACCAAATGAAAAAATAGAACAAAGCTCCAGAAAAAGAACTAAACAAAATGGAGACAAACAATCTACCAGGTGCAGAGTTCAAAACACTTGTTATAAGGCTGCTCAATGAACTTAGGGGAAGAGTAGAGGAACTCAGTGAGAACTTTAACAAAAAGATAAAAAACACAAAAAAAGAACTAGTCAGAAGTGAAAACTACAATAACGGAAATGAACAATATCTGAGGAGGAATTAACAGCAGATTAAATGAAGGAGAGGATTGAATCAGCAATTGAGAAGATGAAGTAACAGAAAACACCCAATCAAAACAGCAACAAGAAAAAAGAATCCAAAAAAATGAGGATAGTTTAAGGGGCTTCTGGGACAACATCAAGCATACCAACATTTGCATCATAAGGATACTAGAAGGAGAAAAGAGAGAGCAAGGAATTGAAAACCTATTTGAAGAAATAATGACTGAAAACATCCCTAACCTGATGAAAGAAATATACACACAAGCCCAGGAAATGTAGAGAGTCCCAAACAAGATGAACTCAAGAGGTCCACACCAAGACACATCATAATTCAAATGTCAAAGGTTAAAGACAGAGCGAGAATCTTAAAAGCAGCAAGAGAAAAGGAATTAATTAACCACAAAGGAACTCCCATAAGACTGTCAGCTGATTTCTCAGCAGAAATTTGCAGGCCAGAGGGGATTGGCAGGAAATACCCAAAGTGATGAAAAGCAAGGACAACTAACCAAGATTACTATACCAAGCAAAGCTATCATTTAGAATTGAAGGAAAAATAAAGAGCTTCTCAGATAAGGAAAAGCTAAAAGATATAACACTACAAGTTTTTGTTTTTATTACACATAAAAATGCTGTAGAATCATCTTGATTTGGCCATTTAAATGTTCCCATATCATAAAATGAGAGCTGGGTTAGACAAAGTGATTAATATGAAGCATATTTGAAATGGGTCTCTTAATTTGACAATTGTATACAAAAGTTAGAGTTCATCATCACCAAGCCAGTATTATAAGAAATGTTAGAGAGATATCTGTAAGAAAAATTAAAAAAAGATTAAAAGATATAAATAATAATTTATAAAGCTACCAGATGGAATCTACAAAGGTCAGAAACATGGAGGAGTGAGAGACGTCCCCAGATTTCTCCCCTTGAAACTACAATAAGCTGAATATCTAAAACTCAATAAAAAACATCCAAATTGCACAACAGCACGTCTGAGAGTAGGATCTCCATATAAGAGCTACCACAGGTCAGAACACCCGAGTGTTGGGCGGTAGAACTAGAACTCCAAGTAGGAGGTAGAGGGAGGGAAGAAAGTGTGGTGAGTTTCCTGAACAGCTCTGCCTGGAAGAGCTGTGAGCTCTACATGGCTTGAGGCAGGGCTCAGTCATCAGGGCAGAGGGCAGAGAGCAGAGAAGGAACAGCAGAGTAACAACAGTTGATTTTACCAGTCTCGGTTGCAAAACTGAGGCTGAGTCGCAGCCCTCATTCCCCAACCCAGAGGGCCACTCTCCCATACCCTCCAAGACTGAAGGCTATGAAGCCCAAGGGAAATCTGAGCAAACACTATCAAAACTGTCGCTAACACTAACAGGGACTGAGACTGTGGATAGCAAGTGTGAGTAAACATCTATAAGAAAAAAAAAAAGGTGTCTACAGTCATGCCACCCTGAACGTGCCCTATCTCATCTGATCTCGGAAGCTAAGCAGGGTCGGGCTCGTTAGGACTTAGATGGGAGACCACCTAGGAATACCAAGTGCTATAGTTATTATATATATAAATAAATGAATAAATAAGATTAAAAACTAAAAATTAAAAAAGGTATTATTAAGGCTTTATATAAAGCAAGGATCCAAGAGGCTTAGACGCCACCTACTGGAAACGAAAAGAAAAGCACCTTCTTTGCAACAGGCTAGAGAGATCTTTATATAATAAATGTTCTTTCTGCGGGGGGTGGGGGCGGGGGGGGAAGCAGAATACACTTCCATTAATGCCTAGGCAGAGAAATAGTCTATAAAATACCGTGAACAACCAAAGTGACAAGGCATCTCAGAAATAAAGAGAAAAATCTCTAAAAAATAAGCTAACAGACATAAAAAATATGTGATTTAAATGACAGAGAATTCAGGATGATTCTTCTGAAAAAACTCAGTGAGCTTCAAAACGAGTCATATCAACAATTTCAGGAATTGGAAAAAACAACTAGAAGAGCAGAATGAGTTCTTTAGCAAGGAGATCGAAACCCTCAAAAAGAACTGAACAGAACTTCTGGAGATGAAGAACACACTGCAAGAGTTGAAAAATGAAATAGCAAGCGTGGGAAATAGAGTCAACCAAATGGTGGAAAGGATCAGTGATATCAAAGACAGAAATCTAGAAATAAATCAGAAGGAAGAAGAGAGAAACCAAAGAATGAAAAATAATGAATAGAAATACAAGAACTAGCTGATACCATCAGGAAGCAAACATATAAATAATGAGCATTCTCGATGGGGAGGAAAAGGAGATGGAATAGAAAGCATTTCAGACAAATAGTTGATGAGAATTTCCCAAATCAAAGGAATGAGCTGGAGTTTGAAATTCAAGAAGTCAACCGAACACCCAATTATCTCAACCCAAATAGGCCTTCACCAAGACACGTTGTATTAAAATTATCAAAAATCAGTGACAAAGACAGAATTCTCAGGGCAGCCAGGAGGAAGAAAACGGTAATTTATAAAGAAAAGCCTTTTAGATTATCATCAGACTTCTCAGCCCAGAACTTACAAGTCAGAAAGGAATGGAATAAAATATTTAAACTATTGAGTGAAAGGAACTACCAGCCAAGAATAATGTATCCAGTTAAGCTCTCCTTTAAATATGAAGGAGAAATTAAGACCTTTCCAGACATAAAAACAATTGAGGGAATTCTCCACTATGAGGCCTGCACTACGGGAAATATTAAAAGAGGTCAGGTCATCTAAAACAAAATAAAAGGAAAAAAACATAATTAGGAGTAAAGTGACTATCAGGCAAAAAGAAGCAGAGGAGTGCAACCCTTACTAAGAACAGAGCATTATAAGCTTAAATAATAAGAAGAGAATTGCTATAATGAGATAGTAATAAATGTTCATGTTCAGCATACATAGGGACAAATTGAGATGAAAATGACTGAAAAGGGGAGGATTCAAAGATCTGAATTCAAAAAGGGTATGGAGATAAGGCACACACAGAAGAAAATAGACGACTATATATATATATATATATATATATATATATATATATATATATATATATATGTTCTTTACATTCATAATGGTTATCACAAACCAAAGATTCAGAACTGAAGTATAGAACATAAAACAAGAAAGACCAGAGGGGAAAACTCACAAAACCCAACCAAAATAAAGAAAACAGAAACATAAGAACAAGAACACAATGGAAACACTGAGCTACCAGAAAGCAAAAGAGAAAATGTCTGTAAGAAGACCTCATATTTCAATAATCATTCTAAATGTAAATGGACTGAATTCACCGATAAAAAGCCACAGAATTGCAGAATGGATCAAAAAACAAAACCCAACTATATGCTGCCTCTAGGAGACACATATCAGCTCCAAAGACAAATACAGACTCAAAGTAAAAGGGTGGAAAATGATATTTCAAGAAAATGGCATTCAGAGAAAAGCAGGATAGTAATACTAATATCAGATGTAATAGACTTTAAAATAGAAAAGGTAAAAAAAAATGCTGAGGGACACTTCATAATGATAAAGGGAATCATACACCAGGAATACATACACTTATTAATATCTATGATCCCAATCAGGGAGCTCTGAAATATGTAAAGCAATTACTAACAGAACTAAAGGGAGAAACAGACCAAAACACTATTATAGTAGGGGACCGAAATACCCCACTGTCGGATATGGACAGATTATCCAAACAAAAAATCAATAAGGAAATAACACCCTTAAGTAACACATTAGACCAACTGGACATAATTGACATTTACAGAGCTTTTCCTCCCTAAACAGGTGCTTATACATTCTACTCTACTGCACATGGAACATTCTCAAGGATTGACCACATAATGAGACACAGAGATAGCCTCAACAAATATAAGAGGGTTGAAATCATACCAACCAGATTCTCTAATTATAATGCTGTGAAGCTAGACATCAATTGTAAAAAGAAAGCAGGAAAAACCACAAATACATGGAGCTTAAACAACATACTACTGAAGAATAACTGAGTCTTAGAAGGCATAAAAAGAGAGATCAAAAGATACATAGAAACAAATGATAATGATAGTACAACATATCAAAACTTTTGGGACACAGCAAAAGCCGTCATAAGAGGAAAGTTCTTATCATTACAGGCCTATCTCAAAAAATACGAATGAGCACAAACAAACAACCTAACGCTTCATCTTAAAAAACTAGAAAAGGAAGAGCAAATGAAGTCTAAAGTCAGCAGAAGGAAAGAAATAATCAAAATTAGAGCAGAATTAAATGGAATTGAAAACAAAACAACAACAAAATAATAGAAAAAATAAATGCAACAAAGAGCTGGTTCTTTGAGAAGGTTAATAAAACAGATAAACCCCTGACTAAACTCATTAAAGAAAAAAACACACAAATAAACAAAATCAGGGATGAAAAAGGGGAAATTACGACAGACACCACAGAAATACAAAGGATAATACAAGAATACTATGAAAAAGTATATAACACCAAATTTAATAACCTAGAAGAAATGGACCAGTACTTAAAAAATACAACCTTCCTAGACTAAATCAAGAAGAACTAAAAAAAATCTAAATAGACTGATCAACAGCATTGAAATTGAAACAGTCATCAAAAACTTACCAAAAAGGAAAAGTGCAGTACCAGATGGCTTCTCCAGTGAACTCTATCAAACATTCAAAGAAGATTTAATACCTATTCTCCAAACTCTTCCAAAAAATTGAAGAGGAGGCAATACTTCCTAATTCAGACCAATTTCTCTCATGAACACAGACGCAAAAATCCTAAATAAGATATTAGCAAACCGAAGACAGCAACATATTAAAAAAGATTATACATTATGATAAAGTGCCTTCATCCCAGGGGCAGGATGGTTCAACATATGTAAATCGATTAATGTGATACACCATATAAACAAATTTAAATGTAAGAATCATATGATAATATCAATAGATGCAGAAAAAGCCTTTGACAAGATATAGCATCCATTTATGATCGAAACACTCAACAAATTTAGTATAGAAAGAAAGTATCTTAACATAATAAAGGCCATCTATGACAAATCCTCAGTCAACATTACACCTAGTGGTGAAAAACCTTCCCTCTAAGATCAGGGACAAGGCAAGGCTGTCCACTATCACCACTATTATTCAATATAACATTTGAGGGCCTAGAGAGTGCAATCATGCAAGAGAAAGATATAAAATGCGTCCAAATAGAAAAAAAAAGAAGTCAAACGTCACTATTTGTGGATGACATGATTCTCTATATAGAAACCCTAAAGACTCCACAAGAACATTACTAGAAACAATAAGCAAATACAGTAAAGTTTCTGGATACAAAATCAAAGTTCAAAAATCCATAGCATTCCTATACTGTAATATTTTCCAGATAAAGAAGAGGAAAAAAGTAATTCTTTTTGCAATTGCAACAAAAAAAATAAAATCTAACAAATTATATGAAGGACCTATGTAATGAAAACTACAAGACCCTATTAAAATAAATTAAAGAAGATACAAAGAAATGGAAAGATACCTTGTGTTCTTGGGTTGGAAGAATCAATATAGTTCAAATGACCATATTACCTTAAGCATTATACAGATTTAATGCAATTTCTGTCAAAATCTCATTGGTATTTTTTATAGAAATAGAACAAAAAATCATCAGATTTGCATGGAAGCACAAAAGACCTCGAAATGCCAAAGCCATCCTGAGAAAAACGAACGAGGCTGGAGGCATCACTCTGCCCAACTTCAAATTATACTACAAAGAGACAATAATCAAAACAGCATAGTATTGGCAGAAAAACAGACACATGGACGAGTGAACACAATCAACAATCCAGAAGTAAACCCATATTTATATGGGCAAATAGTTTTTGACAAAAGAGCCAAAAAGATACAGTGAAGAAAGGAAAGCCTCTCCTATAAACGGTGTGGGAAATCTGGAAAGTCACCTGCAAAAGAATGAAATTAGACTGTTCTTTATCACCACACACCAAAATTAACTCGAAATGGTTTAGGGACCTGAATATAAGACCTGAAACAATAAAATGCAGAGAAGAAAACATAGGAACTAAACCCAAGGACCTTGGACGTAAAGAGGATTTTATGAATTTGACCTCAAAGTCAAGGGAAGTAAAAGCAAAAATAAATGAATGGGACTACTAAAACTAAAAAGCTTCTGCACAGCAAAAGAAACCATCAACAAGGTAAAGAGACAACTATCCAAATGGGGAAAGATATTTGCAAGTAAGGCCTCAGATAAGGGCCTAATATCCAAAATATACAAAGAACTCCTACGACTCAATAACAACAAGAAGAAAAACTCAAACGATCCAATCAAAAAATGGGCAGAGGACCTGAAGAGACACTTCTTTCTAGAGGACATATAAATGGCCAACAAACATATGAAAAGATGCTCAACATCGTTAGCTATTAGGGAAATACAAATCAAAACCACAATGAGATGCCATCTCACACCTGTCAGAATAGCTATTATCAACAGGACAAGTAATCACAAATGTCGGAGAGGATGCGGAGAAAAAGGAATCCTCATACACTGCTGGTGGGACTGCAAATTGATACAGCCACTATAGAAAACAATATGGAGGTTCCTCAGAAAAACTAAGGCTTGATCTACCATATGATCCAGCAATCCTTCTACTGGGTATTTACCCCAAAGACTTGAAAACTCATATCCAAAAAGATATTTGCATACCATGTTCATAGTAGCATTTTTCACAGTGGCCAGGACATGGAAGCAATCATTAACCAATGTCACCATAATAAACAAATAAATAGATGATAGATAGATAGATAGATAGATAGATAGATAGATAGATAGATAGATGATAGAATATATAATAAAATGACAATAACTACATATCTAGTAACAATTACTTTAAATGTAAATGGATTAAGTGCTTTAATCAAAAGATAGGGTGGCCGAATGGATGAGAAAATAAGCCCCTTACATATGCTGCCTACAAGAGACCCACTTCAGATTTAAAGTAACAGTCTGAAAGCAAAAGGGTAAAAAAAGATGTTTTATGAAAATGGAAACAAAAAAAAAAGCTGGGGTAGCAATACTTACACAAGACAAAATAGACTTAAAACAAAAGCTATCATAAGAGACAAAGAGGGACTCAGTTATTCCACCTCTGTGTATTTATCTGAGGAAACCCAAAACATTACTTTGAAGGAACATGTGAATCCATATGTTCATTACAGCATTATTTACAGTAGCGAAGATATGGAAATATCCTGGGTGTCCATCAATGGATAAATGCTTAAAGAAGACACGATGTGTGTGTGTGTGTGTGCATGTATTCCATTGTGAATATCACTCAGCCATAAAAAAGAATGAAATCCTGCCATCTGCAACAACCTGGATGGACCTAGAGGGTATTATGCTGAGTGTAGTAAGTCAGACAGAGAAAGACAAATGTCATATGTGGAATCTAGAGAACAGGATAAACAAACAACAGAAATAAATTCATAGATACAGAGAGTATATTGATGGTTGTCAGACTGGGGATGGGGCTGGCTGAAGTGGGGGGACTAAGAACTACAGATTGGTATTTTCAAAATAGTCATGGAGGTGTATATAGAGTGTAGCATGAGGAATATAGTCAGTAGTATTATAATGACTGTGTATGGTGTCATTACATAGGTACTGAATTTACTGGGGCAATCACTTTATAAGTTATATAAATGTCTAATCACTGTTCTGCACACCTGAAACTAATATAATATTATGTGTCAACTATAATTGAAAAAATTAAAATATTTTAAAAAAATGTTTTAAAAGACAGTTTTCAACAGAGTAGAGGTGATAGAGGCTCACCTGGATGGGTAGAGATAAGTAGAAGTGAGGAAGTACAGTCCGAGAGCAACAACCTTCCATATGAGTCTCCTGCTGGAAAGGAGAGAAGAGAAATGAGGCGGCAACCGAAGGGTGTTGAGAAGACTTTGGTTTTGTTATTATTCATTTATTTGGATACCTGCAAAATAAGTAACAGATGCAAAAGGTAAACATTTAAGTGATCTAAAACTGTTCCCTCTCTGCCCATCCCCCTCCCTTTCCCCTCACTAGAGTGGATGCAGCACAGGTCACAGCTTAAAGGCTTCTTGGGTTGTATTTGTTTTTGTTCTGAGGGGTGTATTAAATAAGATGTGAGATACTAGAGACTAGGAATGATCTAGCACAGAATGGGGACTGATGCTAGAGGAAAGAGCAGGTAATTACAAGTGTGAAGGTCAGGAGCAGACAAGGTTGGAAGAGTCAGGGGTCCAAGTGGAGGCCTTTGCTGGGAACAGGGACACTTGGTGCAATCATCGGAGGGACAGGCAGCTGGGGGTTTGGGCCCCAAGGCAGGGCCTGGCACACCTTGTGTGTTGGCTGTGCTTCACAGTAAAATATCCTGTGAGCACCATCACACTCATCTCAAAGATTGGCCAGCCACAGCTGTCACACCAGCTGCTGGGAAGGAGTACCTTCTTAGGGATCTAGCAGGCAGGCCAGCTTCAGTAGGCCTCTCCCCACCGGCCCCAATTCATCTGCTGGCCAGATTGGGCTGATTTTTGGCTCCTGCTCTGACTAAAGCCCTGCTTCAGACTGTCCTCACTAGATCCCTTCCAAGTTCATCAGGTCCCCAAGGCCAGACACCTGGACCTGGCTGCTGCCTGACAAAGAGCTATCTGGCACTATGGATCCTGAGGCTAACCTGGCTTCCTGTCCTCCTGCCCCCAGGAGCAGCACTCTGAAATCACCCGTGAGGTTTCATGAGACTACTTTGTGGTCTCACTTAGGGACCCCTGCCTTAGACACCACATCTAATTTGAGAGGAGCACATTGGCCCTTGGTTTCTAAGTCATCAAGGCTCAGCCTCCTTGGTTACCCCTCTGCTAGAAACAGTGGAATTGGAGCTGAAGTTCCAATGTCTAGATGAAAGACAAATGCCTCCTCCTTGACACCAGGGGCTCCTGCTGTGAGGCCTCAGGGATAATGTGGGGCCTTGAGGAGCCCTTCACTGCTTGGGGATAGAATGCACTAGAGAGGATGGGCGCGTGCAGGGCTGCAAAAGAAACATGAGTACACGCTCATTTGTTCACTTGGAAAACTTTATTAGTCTTACATGTCGAGCCAGGGGGCAGGGACTTGGGGAGGTGAGGCCTCAGGCCAGAATGGGCTTGGGGACATGCACTGATCCACAGAGGAGCAAGAGGGGGTGATCCAGGAGCAATTCTCTGAGGGGCTGAAGGGAGGACACAGCACAGGGAGGCCAGGTGCATGCAGCAGCCTCAGTGACGGGTCATCTGTGAGGAAGATACAGTGGCAGTGAGGCCCTCATCTTGTGTAGGCTCAGAAGCTCCTAGCCGTCTGGTCTTCCTGACAGTCCCCCTGCCCCCACCTCTCACCTTTGCCAAACTTGGGGGGTATCTGCCTTTGAGGGGCTCCTCCTTCAGCAGAGACCTCACTAGGCAGGAGCGGCGGTGGGAGAAGGTCTTGAAGCTGTGCTTTCCATGGTAACATCCCATGCCGCTGTGCCCTGTAGGCAAGAGTCACTCAGGCCCAGGGAGCCCCACAATGCCCAGACCCTACACACAACTAATCCTCTCAGGGATAGCTGATCCCTGGGGCACCTCTCCCACCTCAGTGTCCACATGGGGGACAACAGAGAGAGTGCCCATAGTTTAACCCCAGCTATGCCATTAGATGGTTGTCCAGCTGATATTGCCTCTTTCAGGGCCTCTGTGAAACAGCCCCAGGGCACCAGGTGACCTTTAGGGCCCTATAGGGTCTCAAGGTTAAGTGTGGCTGATGGATGTGCTGGTAGAGGCCAGAGGTCCACACAAGAGAAGTTGGTGGGAGTCTGAGGCCCAGGGCTGCTCCAGCCCCTTCTGAACACCTGCAGGGAGCAGGAAGACAGCGAACTCTACCCTAGACTCACCCACACCCCCGAAGGGCAGAGAGTGCACGGAGACATGGACAATGACGTCGTTGGCCGTCACCCCACCGCTCGATGTCTCTGCAATCATCTTCTTAATCACCTGCAATAGCCCCAATTCCCAAGCTTCAGTCTCCCGCCTCAAGATATCCCAAGCCCCCCACTGTGTGTGTCCTGGAACCTCAAGGATGTGAGCTGGTGGAGGCAGCGCCCCAGCTGCCATCTGTGCCCTTGAGGATCTGTTGGGGTCTCCCATTCTACCCAAGTATCAAGTATTGGGTTGGGAAATAAAACAGCAACAGTTCCCATGACTTAATGCAGGGCACTATGTTGATGATCATCTCATTCAATGCTCTGGGTGGATGTTACTGTCCTGATTTCAGAGCTGAGAAGGGGCTCAGAAAGTTTAAGTAACTTGTCCAAGGTCACACAGCAGTGAATGGGGATTTGAAACCAAGTCTGTGGACCCTTGGATCCTGTTCGCATGAGTGCTATGCTTGGGAGCCCCAGGACCCTGGGAGGAGGGCACCCCAGGACCACCTTGTCGTTTTGAGAGAACACATAGAGAGCCAGGGGCTTCTCGCGCTGGTTGATGAACTGGATGGCCTCCTCCAGGCTGCGCACACAGACGATGGGCATTATGGGCCCAAAGATCTCCTCCTGCATCACCTGGGACTGGGGGTCCACGTCCGTGAGGATGGTGGGGGCTGAGGCAGGAAACAAGCCAGAGTCATCTGGTGCTGAGACACCCACCCATGCAGAAAGTCCAGGGTTCCCCTTTACAGATGAGGCTACCAAGGCTTAGAAAAGGGCAGGGCCTCCCACCCACCCAGGCTCCATCCTGGAAAACCTTGGGGAGAACGAAGGCCTAACTTGTATGAGAGGAAGCCTGGGGTCTCTGCACCCCACATACAAGGGCTCCTTGATGAAGCTCTTCAGTCTCCTGGCAAATTGGAAGCTAAGTGGGGCCCATTCAGTGACCCTCAAGCCTAGTCACTGGGGGACCGTGCAGCTCTGCACACCAGCAGCTTTTGTGGCCTCTGCTGTCGGAATCCCCTGCTGATGCTGCAGGGGTTGGGAGGAGATGAAGCTGCTCTCTGGGCCTTGTGGGGCGAGGGGCTTCTGGGCTAAGGTGGGGCTTCCCAGGAACTATGCCAAGCCCCTGCCCACCAAGAGACCCAGAGCCCACCACAGGCCCACTGGTGAAAGCAATTTATTCCCTCCATGGAGTTGTCTGCTCTTCAAATATCTGTGCCCACTAGCCACCAATTTTCAGGGACCCTAGCAGCCTTGGTAGGTGGTGCTCTTCCAAAGGATGAGTGCACGCACCTATGTATAGGGTGGCCATGTCCCCAGTGCCTCCATAGGCGACCCTCTGGCCCTCCATCAGGCCCATCACTCTCTGGAAGTGCCGGGAGTTAATGATTCTTCCATAATCACGAGACTTTTTGGCATCATCCCCATAGAACTCCTGTGGAAAAGAGGTGACAGGCTTCAGGTAAGGATATGACTAAAGGCTACAAGGTTGCCAGTGACTCCGGCCTGGGAGAGCACACAGGCACCACTGAGCCAGTGCAGTGGAGGATGGTACAGTAACACCAAGAACTACTTTATATGTCAATTTTCATGACATATAAAGTGCTGTGAGACAGCATTGTCCGAAAGGATAGTTGCATAGCTGTCTGAACATCACATCATATTCCTTGCATGTGTGTTCACAGAAAGGAAAACATACCAACAAGTTAGTAGTGACTCTTTGGGTGGTGAGATTCTGGGTGGAACAGTTTTTCCTTCTTTATGCTTTTTGATCTTTTCCAAATTATCTACAGTGAGCATGGATTACTTTTATGATTAGAAAAGAAAAATCCAGAATATTCTAAAGTCTACATCCACCTCTCTACCTTACAGCCTCTCACTCATTCCTGTGGGCCAACACTCACTTTCAGGGACTTTTTGAGCTTCTCCACGATTTGGTTCTGGATGGAGGGATCACAGAGGATGTAGTCAGGGGCAATGCAGGTCTGGCCACTGTTCAAGAATTTCCCCCAGGCAATGCGTCTGTGAAAATACCAGATTAGATTGCATTCTTCTAAGCAGAAGTTTACCTGATAACAAGAACCTTATTCCATTAGCTCAGGATCAAGGCTCAAGGGTCTGAGTGCAGGAGGACAGCTCTTTGGTCAGCAGAAGACAGGAGTTATGAGCTTTCCAGCAGGAGGGCTCCCTAAACAGCCCACTGGCTTTTAGATTCTGGACTGAGCAGACCTGTGTCCCTGACCATGTTCACAGGGGCATATGGTACCACACATCTTAACCTCGCCAGTGACTGGTGGGAGATTTCTGGGGTGGGCGGACTTGTGCCCCTCCGTTAGTGCTCTTGAGTCCTGCACAGCCAGGTGTCACTACTGCTGAGGGTCTCCACACTCCAGAAGGCCATGTTTGTGAGATATGGAAGTTGGACAGAGCTCTGGTTTGACCTCTCTTCTGCAGGAAATCTTCCTGGACTGACCTCACCTCTTCTATGAATGTGGTATTTCCCTCCCTTCACCCTCCCTCCCCAAAGCTCCTGCCCAGGACTGCAGGCACTATGAGGGCTGGGACAATGTCTGTGTTACTCAGAGTGGAACTACAGTCTGCATGAGTTAGAAGGCAGCCAGAATGGCCACTCTAGCTCAGATAGGCACCAAGCCTGCTCACCTGCAGGCAATGTCCAGATCACAATCCCTGTCCACATAACAGGGGCTCTTTCCCCCCAGCTCCAGTGTGACAGGGGTCAGGTGCTTGGCTGCAGCTGTCATAATAATCTTCCCAACATTGGTGCTCCCAGTGTACAGGATGTGGTCAAATCTGTCCTTGAGCAACTCCGTAGTCTCAGGGATGCCCCCTTCAATCACCGGGTACAGATCCTTTCATATGAGGAGAGAGGCGAAGCTCAGAAAAGACCACAGCCCCTCCTCGCCCTGCCAAAGCAGCCACCTCCAAGTAGACCCCCTCTCCTGGCTCAGGGGCTCTGTTCACCCCGATGGGAGAGGACAGCTATCCTCACCCCTACCTGTACTGGGGCCCCTTGCTGCAAGAAGTCACTATCTCTCAACCTCAAAGGCCTGGCCCCAACACAGTTCTCCTTGTACCCTGGAGAACACTTCACCTTGTCCAGGTACTGAGGAATGATGGTGGCCAGCAGGCTCGACGTGTTCTCGCTCAGTTCTGAGGGCTTGAGGACCACTGCATTCCCTGCAGAGCACATGGAGTCAGGGCAGCCCCACCTCATTGCTCTGCCCTCCCAGTGACCAAACCTGGAGATCCCCTCCACCTTCTGTGTCCTCTGAGGAGTGAGCAAAAGAGCTATGGGCACACACCGCAGGAGCTGCGCCATATGCCCCATGCAGTTGATGAGATGAGGGAGAAGGAAAAAGGGGAGAGAAATGCTCTGCACCTGAGCAGAGCGGGCCAACCAGTAAGAAAACCCTAATCCATCTTAGCTGAGAGCTGCCTAGCCCCATACACACGAACAGGCAGGGGTACTATATGGACATCTGAGCCTGCCTGGGCCTCAGGCAGAAAGCCTGGCTAAATAGTTTGATCCCTACAATCTCCTGTGAAAGACAGATTCATCAAACCACTACCTGACACCAAGAACCATCTTCTTGAAGGCCTGAGCCCCCTGACTCCACTCCACAGCAGAGGATAGTGAGCCTTCCTGACTCCCTCAGAAAGGGGCCCATGGTACCTGCAGCAATGGCGCCCACCATGGGCTGAATGCTGATGTTGAAGGGGTAGTTCCAGGAGCTTATGATGAGGACCACACCTAGGGGCTCCGAGTGAATGTAGCATTCATCCTGCTGGGTGTGGGCAGTCTTCTCCTTGGGCTCATCCGCAACCCACTCAGGGAGCTTCTTGATCACATACTCGACCTCCTCCAGGCTATATACCATCTCCTCATGGTACGCATTCCATTCATTCTATGGTGAGAGGGCTCCTGTGAGCTCACTGGCCCCAGAGCGCTGTACAGGGAATCACCAGGGCTGGCTATATGAGGGTCCGGGCTTACTGCTCCTTAGCTTTGTGACCCTAAACGACCTTCCTACCCTTTCCTAACCTCAGTCTCCCAATGTGCAAAATGGAAGCATGATCTGTACCGTCTAGGGCTGATGGGTGGGCATGATGAACAGAGCTGGGCTTGCCCAGCTGCAAGGGTGATGAGACACGGGCTCCCGGGGAGCTGGGCCAGTGAAGGTATATGAGGCACAGAGCTGGGGAGCAGCCATTAGAGGGGTGGGTCTGAAAGGGCCCTTTTCTGCCAGTGCTGGGGGTCCCGGCAGGTTTGCATATGTCCCGTTGAAGGTACCTGAAGGGATGGCGGGTCTGGCCAGTAATTTGAGCGTCATTAGTGATCCGAGGGGAACCGAGCCAGTGAGTGTCTGGGAATACTTATAGATTAAAATGACACTTGCAACCCAGGACACAGCCCTAAGAAGACCACCTTCAAGAAGCCGATAAAGGAAAGAGGCAGCCAGAGAGAGTTGGGAGAAAATTCAGGAGAAATTCAGCCGGGGGAAGGAGGGAGTGGGTGCTGAGATCCTCCTGGAGTGGTGGGGAGGCAGCAGTGTGCAAGGATGGGGAGAGAGGAGGTGCAGACAGCATAACATACTGTACTTAATATACAAAGCTCTTCCCCGAACGTTGGCTGTGAAGAGCAAAATAGAGTTCAGTCAACAGAGTGGGTTTTCTAGTCTATTTTTTTGTTTGTTTTAAGATGAGAAACCTTGCAAGATTTTTAAAATACAACAGGGAAGGGGTCTCTGCCCTTCTCCAAGGTGATAGTAGTCCCCCAATATCTTGGAGGCACAAGATGAAGAGTTTAAGAATGTGAAGGCGTCTGATTTTGCTCAGGGTAAGGGGTGGATGTGGGAGGTGGGGGAGGGGGGAGGAAGATGCCATGCAGAACAGGTGTCCTGTGGGGAGTTAAGTTGTGCAGTTCCCGCTGCAGAAACAGGTGGCCCTGGGCGAAGCTGGGGAAATGAGACCAGATGTCGTGCTGGAAGGAGATGGTTGAAACGGGTAGCCTCCTGCTCCAAGATGGATGGGAAAGGACACGAAGCCAGGAGGGAATAGCAGACAGATGGGAGGAAGGAGCTGCGGTTCCCACGCTGGAGCACCGGGACCTGGGGCTCCTAATCCTGAGGAGGTAGCGGGTGGTCGGCCCCAACTCAGCGTCTGATGGTTTCAGCCGCACTCTCCTCTATGAAAGGGTCCTGACACTCACTCGCAGAGGGTCTGGAGGGCTAAGTGTGGCTTCATGTAAAGAGATGCGCACCGAGCTCCAGTCGCACAGCAGATGTCCTACAGGCAAGCAGTGATTGTTCCTATTTTTGTCTCGTCCTTGCCCTCCACGCTCTGGCGCCCGAAAGTCCCGCTGTCCCAAGGTAGCCGTGGCTCCTTGCTGGGAGGGCGGTGCTGCCCTTTGGGATGTGTGTGTGGAAATGGGGCGGTTGCGGGGGCGGGGGGAAGCACCTTGTGGAGGTCGGCCATCAGAGCCTCCGCGATGTCCTTTTCCCGCTCCTTCATCATGCGCCTCAGTCCCTCCAGCTGCTGGATCCGGAACTGCAGCGGGCGACTTCTGCCCGAGATGAAGGCGGCTCTGGCCCGCTGCACAGCTTGGCTGGTTTTACTCATGGTGCCTGGGGAGAAGCAGCACCCTGGGTCAGGGTAGGAGGACGGGCTGCACCCTGGGTCTCGCCCTGTCTCTGAAACCTGGGGGTCCTGGGGCAGCACGCTCACTGCTCCTCCAACGCGTTGTGTAGAAAGAGGAGGATCTCCCCGGGAGCGCTAAGAAAATGGCATTCTTTTGCCTTCTCAGTTTCCCAGCTCAGATGTCTGGACCCTTCTGGCCCTCTGGATATCCCGCTGAGCAGAGACAAACTCATTTGCAGTTAGGGCCAAGAAACAGTGACAGGAGATTCTAAGTATAACTGCCCATGGTGGATTCTTAGTGTGCTGGGGCAGGCCTGTCCTGGCGCCTTTTACTTCCCACTCCTGCCTCTACCTGCTTGCAAAGCTGGTGACACTCCCAGACAAACACTCCAAGAGTTGTGCTCAAGCAGCCCTGCCACTTTCTAGATTAGATTGGGTGGCACAGGTTGCGATTCCACACTCAAGCTGATCAAAGAAAACCCAGTGTTAAAATATCTGCACCACCTCCGGCTTAGCAGTTGTTCCCAAAAGCACTGGTTGCTTAGCAGATTTGATCTCTAAACCAGTGTGCATCTGTAACACCTGTGAGACACAGAGCGAATGCCAGCAAAGTTCTTGCAAAGTTTTAGATTTTCACATATAAGTGGAGAGGAGAGTCCTGCTATGGGTACAAGAAACCATACTCGCTGATTGGGATAGGTCTTCCTGGGACCATTTGGCTACATTTAGCAAAAAAAAAAAAAAAAAAAAAAAAAAAAACAACCTTTAAAACATATTTCTTGACATTATAGGTCCACATTAAGAAGCTTATAAAAATTACATTTCTAAACACTCATAAATAAGAAAGTTCATCAGGTGTGTTTATAACAGAGATACTGGAAACATCCTAAGTCTCCATCAGCAGCAGACAATTTAAATGAACTATGCTGTAGCTATGTGATGGCTGATTGTGCTGTATTTAGGAGACAGAGCAAGTGTGGCAGCATCTTTCTAAGGGCACTTTCTCTGTGCCAGATGTGTCCTTCCTCATGAGGGATAAGGAAAAAACAGGTTACAGAAAATAGGTACACTAGGTGTGGATGTAAGTGTGCATGTGCAAGAAAAGACCAGACCAGCAGCCCCCACATATGGCGAATTAGCAGTGAGCTTTGTTTTTATCTTCTGTAGTGTTTGACTTTTGTGCAATGAGCTTGCATCTTTTTTAAATATTTGCTCATTTTTTGAATAAAGATAATCTGTAATAGGTAATACATGCTCATGGTAGAATATGTAAAAGATACAAAAATGGGGGCACAGAGAAAAGTAAGTCTCCCTTCTTCCTTCTCCCTCAGCGATTCCTTGCTGTCTGCCCAGAGACATTCCACCCACTTTCAGACACTGCATAACTTCTAACATCAGAAGGAAAGGAGAAAAAAAACCACAATAAGGCTATTTCCACTTTATAAAACAATTATATATACCATGTACAATATATGTACATCTACCACATAATATGTGGTATATATTATATATGTATATAAATATAAGTATATATGGTATGTATACTAAATGTTATATATATGTATGTATATATGGGATGAATAAGTATGATATATATTATTATCTAAGGTATATATAATTTTTTTGAAAAATAGAAATAGCCTGTGTGCATATGTGTGTATATGTGTGTGTGTGTATACTGTTTGAATTCCAGCAAGTTGTTTCTGATTCCTTCCACTGCCTCTCCTCTCCATGGTGCTGACCCCACCCAAGGTTTTCTGCACAAAGAGGTGCCCTCATCTTGGAGGTGCCACGAACCCCTCCCTAGGTCTGACAGGAGGCTGAAGGGAGCCCTCTCAATGGGACCCTTTGGACCAGCAGGCCATGGATCAGGTGGTCCTGCTGACCATGATCCCAAGCACACAGCCCTGCAGGAGGGTCCTTCCTAGCCTTGTGTGGTCAAATCAGGGCAGCAGACTCTGGCCATGGGTCACCAAGTCAGGCATGCCAGGGAGGAAGAGCCTGGTGTGAGTGAGACAGGGTGGGCTGGCACCCCAGCTCCAGCATTCAGAAATGCATGGTCCCTGAGAAGGAGCCTCCCTGGGCCTCTTCCATGGCAGCATCTATAATAGTGCAGCCTCACAGTTATTATGAAAGATTAATGAAGCCAGAAATCATCTAACGTCGCACCGTGCACTCCAATGGAGCCAGTGGAGTCCACCTTCCTGCCTCCTTGTATCCTGTCTGCCTCACCTGTGCCAGCTTAGGCCCTGGGTGTCCCGGTGATCAGTTGCCCCTTCATCATCCCCTTTGATCCTCAAATAAAAACTCCACAAGAAGAAACCATTATGAAGGCATTTTATAGATTAGGAAAGTGAGGCCATGTCTTTTTCTCACAGTTAACAAGTGACAAAGTCAGGATTTGAACCCACTTTTATCTCCGTCTTCCTCTCATGCTTTTAACTACTGGGCTCTGCTGCCTTCCAGGGGAATGAATTAGGGATTCTCACCCATCATCCCTTTAGCCCACTGCACCTTGGATTTCCAGGGCCTCTACCTCCCAGTTCTGGGGCATGGCAGAGCTGCCAAAGGTGGGCTTTGGATCCTCCTGGGGAAGAGGGGTGGGGAAGATCAGCCACAAAGATGGACCCCATTCCTAGTGCAAGTTTCAGCTAGATATTACCACGTAGGAAAAAAAAGAAAGAAGAGAGACAGAGACAGAGACAGAGACAGAGAGAAAGAAAGAAAGAAAGAAAGAAAGAAAGAAAGAAAGAAAGAAAGAAAGAAAGAAAGAAAGAAAGAAAGAAAGAAAGAAAGAAAGAAAGAAAGAAAAAGAAAGAGAGAAAGGAGTACCTTTGACACAGCCTCTCCCAGTGGCTGGAGCTCCTGGAATAAACATCAGCCTAGAGGAAACGTATTTAATGACCCTCCTCTCCACCCCTCAGCCCTGGCATCCCTGCCTAGGAAGGTTATATAACAAGACCAAAACAATATTCAAATGTGGGGTGTAGCATAATCAGGGTCTGTGTTCCCTTTGAGCCCCAGTTTGGGGGATTAGGCCTTGGGTTGTCTGATTTTATTCCATTCTAAAATGCAAGAATGTGTCTTTGAAGTCATGGGTAGGGCTCACATCCAGTCTTCAATAGGAGCCCATGCATGTGTTTGCTCTGGGCGTAAGGGGTGCTGACTGATTCATCCTAGCCTGGCCCTCTTCCAAAGTGCAATTGCCAGATGCTGTTCTATCCGTTTTTCCGGTTACATAAGATCAGCAGCAGGTGAGGTACAAGTTATGATGACTGTGCACGCAGCTCCATGAATATGCACCACACAACATGCACATTCTCATCCCCCTCACCTCTCTGCCATGTGCACTGGTGCCAGGGCCTCATTGAGGCAGAGATCTCCAACCCTGGATAGCTGTAAGCCAGGAGACTTTCTCCACTGATAGATGGCTCTGCTGTCTTGTTGAATAGCAGAGAAGAGGGCCAGGAACCAAAAATACCTGCCCCGTCAGTGTGGTCACCCAGAAAACCACATGTGCTTAGGAAGAAAAGAATCTGGAAACCCCTCCCCCTACTATTTAACAGATGTTTGCTGGCCATCTACTCTGTGCCACGCAGTGAGGATGGAGGGAAATGTGGAAAAACACAGCCGGTCACATTGCAGACCTCTTTGCTGCCATGGACTCTTGGCCTCCTCCTCACCTACCTGCAGGCTGTTCTCTATCCAGTATTTGGTGTCCTTGCTTCCCATTTCACTAGGAAGGAAACAAAGATTCCCCATAGTGGTCTACAAGATCCTAAGGATATGTTCTTCCCCTCCCCTCTCTATCAACCCACATGGCTCTGCTCAAATATGATGTCAAATAGCACCAACTCCTCAATATCACTCTGTGTCCTCTTCCTCCAGAGCATTTATCAGTCTCTAATGTATTATTTGTCTATTTATTTTGTTTGCTGTCACCCCTCACCCAACTAGAATTTGATTTTTCTCTGCTATAATCCTTTAGAACCTAGAACAGTGTCTGGCACATAGTAGGTGTTCAATAAGCATTTGTTGAATGATAGAGTAAACCATAAATTTTAAAATAATATGAAAACTGTAGCAATTGGAATAGGCACAAGATGCTACAAGAACTCAGATGAGGTGTCCCATGGGAGGGAAACAGTGCCTGAGCTGAATGAGAGGAATTTAGACAAGGAAGAGTAGGAGGACTTGGAATAGCAAAAGAAAAAGCACAGAGGCCGGGAACAAAGTCATGTGTCCACTACCGTTAATAATAGGTATAACATATACACTGCTACCAGCAGGAGGTGAGGGGTTGGATGAGGCTCTGGGGAGCGGGGGGCTCCTTGAGGCCTGTGGGTTGGGCCAGGCTGTGGGGGTGAGGGAGGACGAAGGAGCTTATCATGGAGAACTATGTTCAAGATCCTTGCTTTTAGGGAAACCCTCCTAATGGGGCACAGTCTTAATAAGGTTCAGACTGAAAGCTGCAGTTTCTAGTAAAGGAGACAAGAAATTACAAGACCCCAATCTAGAACAACAGAATGGGAAACATACTAGAATAGCAGAAGGCAATATTGGCAGGATCTGGTGCCTGGGCTAGGTGGTGGGAGGAAGGTGGGGCATCCTCTGAGGTAAGGAGGAGCAGATAGATGGACCAGATCTCTTGTGTCAACCTGGAAACCACTGCCCTCCCCCTGGCTTTCCTGGTGTCGGCACCTGATTATCTTTGGAGACAACCTTTCCTCTTTTCTTCAGATTCAATGTGGTGGTCCAACAAGGTGCTCTGTGGCAGACTAGCCAGGGTGAGCATGGGCCCCCACGAGGCCACCCAGACTTTGCCAGCAACTTCTTGAGTAGAGGACAGGGTGGAAGGCCTAAGGCCGAAAGAGTGACTCATTACGACAGTAGCTCCCTGGAGAGATGGGTCTCTCAGCCGCTTGCTGGGTTCCCTACATCTCTGGCCCCAACCCTGCCCAGGTCTGATTTTCAGCTCCTTCTTCAATTCAGTGGAAATCTTCACCCAACTGCTGAACACTGCATGTCCTTAAACAAGTTATTTAATTTCTCTGGGCCTCAGCTTCCTCATCTTGAAAATGGTATAATAAAAAAGAAGCTGAGACATGAGCCCCCGAGACCCTCTCTTCCTGGTTTTTGGGCCCACCCGTTCTGCAGTTTTCAATGCTTCGAAGGCGCCTTCATCCATTCCACTTCCTCTTTCATCTTCAGCATAAAGCTGACCTCCCTGAGGAGAACCATGGAAGCAACTGGAAAAAAACAAACAAAGGCAACAATGACTATATAAACTGATTAAACCAGTGCCTGGAATACAGACAGCTTTGTGTAAATGTTTGTGTTGTTGCTATTGTTACAAATAGCAACTTTTAAGGCCTGCAAATATGGAGCAAGGAGCCTTGAAACTTGCTTAAATCTATGGAGAACAAAATCTTTAGATTTAAAAATTTTTTTATTGTTATTATTTTGGTTAAGTTGCAGTACTAGCATAGTTTGAGTTGTCACAGAAAGTGTTTCAATACATGCTTTCTAAATTTTAATCTTTGCAAGCCCTAATATTTCACCTCCAATGCTGCATCCCAACCCTGGTTGTCACCTCTCTCTCCAAAGCTATTGTCATTGCTGCCTCTCTGAATACATGCTCACCTCTCTCTGATACCTTCTCCAGAAAGCTGCCAGAGGGACCTTTGGGCAATGAATGCCTGAGCCTGTCTCTCTCCCATTAACATCCTTCATTAGCTTCCTACTGCTCTTAAGAAAAAAACTCCCATGGTTTTTGATATCCTGCACATTCTGACTCCTGGCTGCCTCATCATGCTCATTTTGTACCTCTTCCCAACATTTTCACTACATTCCAGTTCAGTGGCATTTCTTAAACAGGCCCGGTGATTTTCTACCTCAGGGCCTTTACACATGCTATCCTTTCCCTGGAACCCTTCTCCACCTACTCTGCACCATGGTAACTCTTATTCCTGGTCATATCTCAGCTTCTCTGACATGCCAACCCCAAAAAATACCATTCTTACTTCGAGGAACCTGTCACGAATTGCAATCATCTATTTGTGTAACTGTTGATTATTTTTCTTTGCTCCTTGTCCCCCTGCAGACTGGAATTTCCATGAAGCCAGTGATCCCAACTATTGTTCAATAAACATATCCCCAGTACTTGGCACAGTGCCTGGCATAGAGGAGGCCTCAGAAGATTATGGAAACAGGCCAGTGCACCAAATCATCCTGCTTATGGGGCTGGACAGGGTCCAAGCCAAGACCAAGAGAAATGATCAATTATTTGGCAAGATGATTCAGCAAATTCACCTAAAACTAACAAAAAAATATTTAAATAAATCAAAAACATTGGCTGAAAAGTTACTCTGCTTAACTTTCAAGGAGCGCTTAGGTTAGAAATAGATGTTGGGAGGGGAAAACCGCTTTCTTTCTAAGAGCATAAGGGAAAAACGTAAGCAGTGAGTCTGTGGAATTATGTCTCTCCTTTCTGTTAAGGGAGAGGCCTGGACACATAGGACACACAGAAACACTTAGTGTCCAGACTTTGGAGAAGATGGCCCTGGCCTTGTTTCTAAGCTGAAGCGACCAGGGCTGGACAGCCTGGGAGCCACAAGAGGGTCTGACATGCAGCTGAGGTCATGAGCAGGATAACAAACTACCCTGCCTGGCTGAGACTGCATATCCAAGTATCGGAGGTATTCTTTGAGGTGAGGTAGGAAAGCTGTTTGGAATTAGAATTTTGAAATAAAGGCTGTGTATGACAAGATCCTGAGGTGCCCTTCAGAAACTTGAAACTGCAAGTTGAACACATAAACTCACACACAACTCCTCTTGTGAGAAGACAGAGACTCCACTGTGAGCATGTGATGGAACATTCGGAAACACCCAAAACTCCAGCTAAAATGGAACTCTCTCCAGGTGCAGGCCTGGCAGGCGAGCCTAATAAGCAGAGAGTAAGCACTTGTTTGGAGGAAGACCATTTGACCAGAAGGAGATGTGGGCTGGAACAAGGAGCACCTCAGAGGTTAGCATTGGCAGAGTGCCCCCCAGCCCAGGTCTGGAGAGCGGAGTCCTGGCTAGGTAGGCTCAGCCTGGCAAAGCCCCCCACCACACTGCAGGTTAGGCCACCAAGGCTTGTGCAAATTGATAGCATGCCTTGGTTCCTGCACCATGCCCACAGAGCTACATTCCCATACTCTGGCCTCTTCCAAACAGGGAGAGGGAGCTCTGGTACTGTGGACTAGGCAGTTATTCTCATTCTTGTCAATTGAAAAATTGTCATTGCTGATAATGATTTGGCCACCATGTAGGTTATCCACATGGGCAGAAGCTACCATTAGGCTAACTCATTTGTGAGCACAATGCATTGGCCTCTTGGTTTATCTCTATGAGCTCAGGTAACATCTACCCTGCCTCAGACAATAGATCCAACTCTCGTCCTGCTGATGCAGGCAAACTTCTGGGCCTGCAAGCCTGTGAGGACCAGGCTCTAAACCCTAGTGAAGAGATCAAGACAAATGCCAACTCACTGGAACCTATCTAATGACCCCAGGCTTTAACCTCACCTATTTAAAAAGTACAAGACAAGGTCAGTGGTTCTCAAAATGTGGTTCCCAGACTAACAATATCAACATCACCTGGAAACCTGTTAGAGATGCAGATTCTACTAAATCAGAAACTCTAGGATGAGGCCCAGCAATTGCTGTTGTAGCAAATCCTCCAGGTGATTCTGATGCCCCCAGGTGAAGTTTGAGAAACACCGATTTAAGCAGTTACTGATAACAGTTCACTGAGAGGAGTTCTGTTTGATCTATGTGTTTATTTCTTTAATAAACTGCTATATGAAAATCAAGTTATTTACTCTTTACTATCTGCTAAATGTTATAAATTTGTAAATATATTGTGATATTGTGATTTATAACAATTGGTTTTCATCCATAGTTCCTAGTTTATAGCTCTCCAAAACCTTGGAATTTCCTAAATATTGAGAGTGATAAAGGCGTCTCTTGTTATGTCAATGAGGTGACTTTTGGACCCCAACCAAGGATAGGGGCTGGTTGCCAGGAGAATCGTGTGATTAGAGCATTGGGATTTTCAACCCCAGTCCTTGATCTCTGGGGAGGGGAGAGGGGTCAGAGGTTGAGTTCAGTCACCAATGGCCAATGACTTAATCAGTCATGACAATATAATAAAGCCTCCATAAAACCCCAGGAGGATATCTCTTTGGCTTTCTTTTCCAGAGACCTTCCTGGCTTGGAACACATGGAGATATGGGGAGAGTGGTGCCCTGGGCAGGCATGGAAGCTCTGCGCCCCTTCCCATATACCTCGCCCTAGGCATCTCTTCCATCTGGCTGTTCTTGAGTTACATCCTTTTACAATAAACTAGTGATCCAATAAGTAACATGTTACCCTGAGTTTGGTGAGCTGTTCAAGCAAATTAATCAAATCTGAAGAGAAGATTAGGGGAACCTATAATTTTTTAGCCAGTCAGTCAGAAGTACAGATAACAATCTGGACTTGCAACTGACATTCTGATTTTGAGGGGGTCATTGGAACCTCCAATCTATAGCCGGCTGGTCAGAAGCACAGTTAAGAGCCTGGGTTTGCATCTGGCATCTAAAGTGTGTGTGGGTGAAAAGTGGGGACAGTTTTACAGAACTAAACCCTTAACCTGTGGGATCTGATACTATCTCTAGGTAGATAGTGTCAGAATCACAGTGAATTCTTGAACACGCTGCTGGTCTGAAAATTGTTTTTTGATGTGAGGGCACCACCTCCCCCTATGCTGAATCGGGTCTGGGAACTTAGTTCAATATATATTTACAGAATTACATTTTGTGATTAAATAAAGCTGGGTAGATTCATGATAATGATGTGAACATAAGATTTTATAATAGTATGTGTCATGGAATTCAGTTTACATTTTTCAAATGGTCAAGGAGCTAGGACTTTATAATAAATTGTTCTGAGGAGCAAATACAATGCTTTTACTGGCTAACAAGAGTTACCAGATAATGGCAAGTGTTATGTCAGTTTTGGGGTTGCTTGTGATCATGGCCAGCACTTACTGAGCTTTTACCGTGTGCTATGACTGAAGGTATGATACCTTTGATCATAATCCTACAAGAAAGGTGTTATTACCTGCATTTTATAGAAGAGAGAACAGAGGCTCATGAGAAATTTGGTCCAGGCCTTCACCGTTTATAGGTGGCAGGACCAGGACTTGATCCCACACTTGATAGATACCAAAGTACAGGCTCAGTCGCCAAATTCATCTTGTCTCTCTAAGATGGGACCCAACAGGAAGCAACATAGTCAGTCCACGCCTGTTTCTCAGAATGGGGCCCCTTCAGCCTTCCTTCCAATGTACTGAATCTCATTACACAGATGGATCTAACCAACCTGAGGATCTGATTCCTTCAGGCTGGGGCAGATTAGACACGGTGGATAGAAAGAGGAAAGATGAGGGAGAGGAACTGCTGTGAAAAGCGATAAGGAAAGATTCTGATCAGAAGAAACGATTCAATTTACAATAGCATCAAAAGAAGAAATAAATTTAAATATCAATTTAACAAAAATTTAAGAAAAAAGTGCAATTCTTGTATACTGAAAACTGTAATACATTGTTGAAAAATTTTTAAAAATCTAAGTAAACAAAAAGAGCCTTTACTTATGAGTTGGAAGACGTAATATTGTTAAGATGACAACATTCTTCGAATTGATTTATAGATTCAGTACAATTCCCATTACAACTCCAGCTGGCTTTCTTTTTTTTCAGGAATAGTAAAACTGATCTTAAAATTCATATGTAAATTCAAGGGACCCAGACTAACCAAAACTATCTTGAAAAGAAGAATAAAGCTGGAGGGCTCAATTTCAAAACTTACACTAGAGCTACAGTAATCAAGACTGTGATGCTGACATAGAGATAGATATATAGATCCGTGGAATAGAACTGAGACTCCAGAAATAAACCCTTATATTTATGGCCAATTGATTTTTCACAAGGATGCCAAGACAATTCAGTGAGGAAAGAACAGTCTTTCCAACAAACGGTGCTGGATCGACAGAATATCCACATGCAAAAGAACGAAGTTGGACTCTTATCTCACACCATGTGCAAATATGACCACAAAATGGATCATCAAAAAAATAAAATAAAATAAAACAAACAAACAACAAACAAACAAAAGCCATAGGAGTAAATGTTCTTGGGTTAAGCAGTGCTTTTATTCTCCAAATGTACTTGTTTTCCTAGTTTTATATGTATCAATAGATTTTTGCCTCTGGCCACACAGTATAGACCATTTAACTTCTAGTTGGGCTGCATTTCTTCTTTCTTCCTTGCTATCCATACACAGAGCCTTGGCTCGAATACCTGCAATGTCTCCCCTCTGCAGTCTGCTCTTCCCATTGCCTCTTTGCATCCACAGATGTCACCTCCCCACTGAGATCCAGCTGTAGCACCCTCCAGCTGGGTGAGGATCCTTTACATAAAGACTTCTGGATGAGGCACAAATCGTGGGGCTTGCTAACTAACCTACAGGGCTGACTTCCAGGGCTTGGCCTGGGTGAGGATGATGAGGGATGGGTGGGGAGAGCTGGACTTAGCTTCACCCAACAGCACATCATTTCTGACCTAGGTTCCCCAGCCTGGGTCCCCTCCAACCCTTGCAGTCAGTAGGCAGGCAGGGTCCTGGTCAACAACTCTTAAATGCCCACCAGTGAGCCTTGAGATAACTTTTTTTTTTTTTTTTAATCAGTCAGTCAACTACTGTTTACTTCTACTCTCTTTAGAAGGGAATACAGTGAGCAGAGGACCTGGGCCTTCCCTAGCTGCAGCTGCACCTTCTGGGAGAATGTAGGAAAGGACTCTCAGGGTCTCTTCCTCTCTCTGACTCTGGTCACAGTGCTTTGGGTCAAAACTGGAGTTTTGCAGCTGTGGAAGTCAGTGGGATGCAGAGGGAACCTTCTCCCAAAGATACTTCAGAGGCCGCTTACTCACAGCCTGATCCCCTCACCTTCCACTATGCAGGATCCTAGGAAGTACTCAGAAAACCAGGGCCTGAGTCAGGACAAAGGGCAGCCCGGTGACCAGATGACACAGGTGAGGGAGCCGATAAGGGCAGCAGCAAAGTGCAAATCATGGTGAGCTAGGCAGCGGCAACCTGGCAGCAAGCCGAGACCCAGCTGCAGATTCCGGTCCCAGGGTGCAGCCCACAGGTGCCCCACCTCCAGGAACGGGGGCGGCTAGGCACGCAAGGGACGTGCCTGGGCACGCCGTCTCAGCCGCCTCGCCTCCGGCACTCTGGCGCCTCCCGGTTTGGGAAGCCGCACCCTGAATCACAGAAAACATACTAAGCGCACCCCAATCATACATGAAGTATACTCTTTACACCAAAAATGGCAAGAATCCGTTTTAGTTCTGCACAATAACGCACAGATATAATTCCGTAAACATGTATAAATGCGATTAATATTTTTTAGAGCAGTCTCACACTCGGCTTGCCTCTCCCTCAGTATCAGCATCCCATAAAATTCTAGTATGTTTTCCCTGTGTTGTTCTTAATGCTAGTATAATATCGGATAAGGTTAGAATGTACCTGACACTTTGGGGTTGTCATTGTTTTTTAAAAACAGGGTCTACCGAACACGTTTCTGCCTTTCTGTTCCCACTCAGTGGTGTGTGTGTGCAGTCCCTCCAAGACAGCGGGGTCAGGTGAATCCGTTCTATCCACTCTTTTGGCTATTTAATATTGATATAATAATACTTATATACATGTGGCTATAATGTTCTTTGCTGATGGGACATCTCTTTGATTCCACTTTTTGACCAATTCTCTATAAACTTCTTTGAACTTAGAGGTGATTTTCTTTCTATGTAATAGATTCCTGGGAATATTTGCATTTTTAACTTCAGAGATGTTGCACATTGCTTTCCACAAGGCGGCCCTATTCAAGGCCAACAGGGACTGTCAGAGCCAGTTATAGGTTCAATCAGCCTGATGAGTGCACAGAGTTTCTGAGTGTTTTTTGAATCTCGGTTTTCAAAATCCCAGTGAGCTGGAGTATTTTCACACATGCACTGACAACTTGCATTTGTGTCCTGGGCTTGCTTCTTTTGCTCTCTGTTTTCCTTGTCAACGTTTAAGAGTTCTTTGCATTATAGCCATCTGAGATATTGGTATTTTCCTCAATTTATCATTTGTCCATGGACTTTATTTATGGTACCTTTTGCTATACAAAAGTATTCATATAGCCAAATAGAAGTTTTCTGTTTTAGTTTGGATGAGAGGGCTCTCTGGTCCTAGGTTGTTCATCTGATTCTTTAGATGTTCTAGCAAGATTTTTATTGTTTTATTAGTTACTCTGGGTCCATAAAGAAATTATTTTACATATAAGGTAAGAGTGAAATCCGTGTTTCCTTTCTTTCTAGTGAACAGCCTGTTGTGCCAACACCTTTTAATACAAACACCAACAGTAATGACAGCTCTTACTGAGGCTCTACTGTATATACTTTCTATGTACTAACTCATTTAATCCTCACAGCTACCCTAGAGGAAGAAACTATTATTCTCTCCGTTTTATAGATGAGGAAATTGAAGCACAGAGAGGCTAAATGATTGACCTAAGGTCACATGACTAGCAAGTGATAGAGCTAGGTGTCACCCAGGGCGTCTGATGTCAGTGTCCCTTTTTCAAAGGCTAATGCCTTTCTGCCTCATCTATTTCTTCCAGGTTTTCAAACTGATGGCCATAGTGTTGCATATAGATATAGTTTTCTCAAAATTCTTTTAACCTCTCTTGAACCTGAAGTTATCTCTTCTTATCCCTAATTTTGTATATTTCTGCCATCTCGTTTTTCCTTTACCAAAGAAAGTACAAATCATGATGAGCTTGGGTTTTTCTGTTTGTCAGTGTTTGCAAAGACCAATCCACACACCCTTTCTAATATAAATGTGAAGGTCAACACAGGTTCGGTTTTCTAGTTCATTAATTTTTGTTATCTTTATCAATTCCTTCTTCCTACTGTCTTTTGTAACTTAAATTGAGTATATAGGTCTTTTTATTTTTGTCTTCCTATGTTGATACTGAAGACATTTAATTTTCCACTGAATGTGGTTTTGTCATGTCCCAGAGGTTTGGTAATGAATTGTTGTTTTCATTGCTTTCTCAATAGTTGTTAATTTATTTTCCCTCTTAATGTCCCCTTTAATCTGTTTTCTAGAAGTGTGTTTCCTAATGTCCAAGTAGTTATTATATTGGTCACATTTTTATCACCTATTACCAATATTATCAGATTATAATAAAAATATGGCCTTTTTCTCTTTCCACTTTTCTGTATTAGTTCAAGTTTTCTTCATGTTCAAATATGTCATTAATTTTTGTAGCATTTCCATGGACATATGAATAACAAGACATATGTTTTGTATTCATAAATGTAAGAATCTCTACCTGTTAAATCAAATTTATTAATTACCCTTCTATATCTTTTTCCTTTTTATTGACTTGATCTGTCTAATTCTGAAAGATGTGTTTTGAAATCTCTTTACAATTCTAATACTTTTACCTTGTGTATTTAATCATCATTTTGCTTCATTCATACAGGTTTATGACTGATCTTCTTTATAATTTTTGCTTTTCTTCTTCACATCACATGTTTTAACCTCAAACTCTACCTTATCTAATGTTAACACTGCCAGTCCTACCTTATTTTTGTTTACATCTGTCCACCTACCTAATTATTTTCAGTCCTTCTTTATCATGAGGCTGTGCATGCATTTCTTATCAATAACATGCAGCTGGAGTTTGATTTATTTACCATCTGAAAATCTCTCATTTAGTATAATGACTGAAATGCTTGAGCTTATTATTTCCATTCTTTCATGGCTAATATTTATCTTGTGTTTATCTCCAGATGGTTATGACTCCTTCCCTTTCTCCCTTGTTAATCTGTAAACTCTCCACCTTCCTGTGGCATTCATTGTCTCTTCCACTTCCTGCTCTCAGAATCAGATGTGCATTCTTTCACAATTATTAAAAAAAAAAAATGCCAACTGTCTCCACTGTGAGCTGTTTTGTTCCTCTCCCACCCCAAGAGAGAAGCCACCCCCAGGCCGTGGTTGTAACATTAAGCAGGTCTCACTTTTGCCCTCCCCAGCATCTCTGTACCCTGTGGTATTTCCTCTCCCCATGGAGAATTTTGTGCTTTTAATTCTAGACTAGTATTTGGACCCAGTGAAGTATGAATACAAAATGGCTTTTTAAATTTGTTTTCAATTACTGTCTCCAACTGTGCATCACCAAGTATTTATTTTCCATCCCTTTGAACATTCCAAGCAGCCCCCATCACTTCCTGGTCAATTTCCGGTACCAAAAGCTAAGTCTAGATGAATTTAACACTTTGATCCCAGTCTGGCATGCAACCCTAAGGAAGGGGACAGGGCCTCACTCCCCCTGCACACCCCATGTTTCCTTGGTCCCCCTTTTCCCCTGGTACACTGGAGCTGGCAGGAGAAAAATGGACAAGGCAAAGTGTTTCTATTTCCCTGGTACTCCTGATGGCCGCTGTGGGCAGACACAGCCCTGGCTCACAGGAGCCCCTGCAGCAGTAGCCCACTGCATGGTTCCCAGGAAAGGGAGGAATTTTTCTGCCGTCCTTCAGCTCCTGCCCACTACCCTCCACAGCACCTTCCACAGGGGTCCCCTCACCTACCCAGCAGCTCCCCTGGTATCAGCAAGGTGGTCAACCCTACAAGCTTCCTCAGAGTGCAGTCAGCAAGAGGAAATTCACATTCTTTCCATGGTGGGGGTGCAGTTTCCCACCCCACCCCTGGGTTACCTCCCTTTGCCAAGTCTCTTTCATGAGGAGACCTCCCAACAGGTGACGAAATGTCACCCCCTTCTTTCGGGCACCCCGCTTTCTATCAGTGACTCTTCTAGCTTTCCCCTCAGTTGGCTTGCAGCAGTGGGGGATCCAGCTGCTGGGGGGTAGGTTGGAAGAAAAAGGAAAAAGTCCCCTTAGGCTCAAAATTTCTTTAACTCTCACAAACTCTCCAATTTCTAGTCTTCTGATTACATGGCAGAGAGATGCTGGAGGAGATAAACTGGGCCAGTTCTGCTCCCTCACCCTTGAGAGAGGTCTCCATGGGGGCAGAGGGCCGAGAGCACACAAAGGAAGTACAGAACCCAAGGTGATGGTGCATATCAGGCCCTGGGACCATGGTGGGGGCTGGAGAGCTGGTGAGTCCCACAGGTGACTGCCGGACTGAAGCACACTCCATTGGACCTGTGTCTGTCCGTGGTGATCCTGGAGAGGAGCTGGCAGCTGCTCTCAGGACACTGAGACTCCTACAAAGTGCATGACCCCATTCCAAACCATCTGAACAATATATATGCAACGGAATATTATTCAGCCTTACAAAAGAAGAAAATCTGACACATGCTTCGATATGTATGAACCTTGAGCACATCACACGAAACAAATATTGTGTGATTCCACTTACCCGAGGCAGAGTTGTCACATTCATAGAGAGAGAGAGTAGAGTGGCGGTTGCCAGGAACTGGAGGGAAAAGAACAGGGAGTTAGTGTTTAATGGGGTAGAGTTTCCGTTTGGGAAGATGAAAAGAATTCTGTGAATGAATGGAGGTGATGGTAGCACAACAATGTGGTTAATGCCACACTGACTGTACACATTAAAATGGGTATGGTGGTAAATTTTATGTTGTGTGTATTTTGCCAAAAAAAAAATAAAGTTTTTTTTTCTTAAATCTCATTCACATGCAAATTAATCAACACCATTTACTGAGCTTCCCCTGGGGGCCAGGTACTGGAGTTATAATGGTAAAAAAGGGCAGAGATGGCCCTTGCCCGTACAGAATTTCCATCCAGCGAGGAAAGCAGAGGTGGCTGTGCCAAGAAGAGCAGAGATTCACAGAGAACTGGAGGGAGGACTAGAAGCACACCATACCACGGCTTGGGTTTCCGTAGAAATCCAAGACTAAAGAGATGCACCAGATTCAGGTGAAGTAATCCCAGCAAACAGAGGTATGCAAACAAGTTCCAGTTTTTAGTGTGCAAGAGTGGACTTGCTGAAAGACAAGCGTGGGGGGAAATAAAGCCAATCAGGACTGTGGAAACCTTTGGGGGCAAGAAGAGAGAGAGAGATGGTGGGAGAGGCACAGAGGGCTCCAGCGCATTTACTTTCTAAAGCTGGGTAGAGGGAATCCAGGTGTTCGTTAAGTATTTTTAATGCATTTTTGTATGCCTGAAACATTTTTTAATGGACTGTTTTTAGAGCAGTTTTAGACACAGCAAAATTGAAGTGAAAGTACTAAGATTTTCTGTGCAGCTCATGCCACCCCTACATGCACAGCTTCCCCATTATCAACATCCCAAACAGAGTGGCACATTTGCTACAATTGATAAACGTTGATGCATCATTATCACCTAAAATTCATAGTTTACATTAGAGTTCATTCTCGGTGCTATACATTCTATGGGTCTGTACAAGTGTATAATGACATGTAACTGACATTATAATATTGCAGAGAGTATTTTCACTGCCCCTGAGAAGAGAAGTGTAGATCTCAAGGTGTCTGTGAGACATCCAAGCCTAAATATCCAGAGGTGGTTGGTTGTCAAATATTTGCTGGGCCAGAACCCCAGAGTGAGAATGTAGACATGATCTGCACTATAGACTAAAGCTGAGGGTGGACAGCCAGAGAGCCAGAAGGGAAAACAGAATAGAATTATGCAAACCAAGGAGAGAAAGTTTTCTGAGGCAGAGGCATCAACAGGCTGGAAGGGATCAGGTAAACCAAGGCTGGAGAGGGATGCAATGGATTTAGGGACATGGTGGCCATTGGGAGAGCAGCTTCAGCAGCACAATTTATCAGAGGGAACGGAAGTGAGTGAGTGAAGACCTATTTAGGTACTGGCAGCTTCCCTGTGGCATCACTTATGATAAGCATAGACTAACAGCAGCCCTCAGGCCTGACAGGAGATGGGACTGGGGAAATAAATGAAAAGTGCTGCCATTTGACATAAGGCTTCAGATCCTTAAAAAGGGCAGATGTTTATAATATATTGATACATTAGAAAAGCAGTTTTAAAAATAGTATGTTTTCTATGATCCCATTTTGTAAAAGATTTTGTGTGCACATGGAAAAATAATCTGGGCAAGATGAATTCAAATGTTAATATAATCACTAGGACTATGGGAGGTTTGCTCTCTTTTTGCTTATTTGTATTTTAAAAGGTTTCTGCAAGTTACGCAAAGTACTTATAAATATAAAAAGAAGGAGGAAAGGGAGGGAAGACGGAGGGTGGGGAGGGTTCTCTATGGAGAAGCAAGCTCCTCTGGGTTCCTTATGTCTGTTCCTGGGGCATTGAGAGAGAAAAGTGGACTCAACAATAGAAGGGCTCTGTGTACCCCCATCAAGTCAGGGGACTGTGCGACTCTAGATAAACCCAGAGTCAGTTCTCAACAAGCTCCCAGTGCAGTAACTGAGTGCCCCAGTCAAGAATTCAGGGCAATCTACTGAGGAATAATTGGCTCTTGCTCTGGGCAAGGAGAGCCCTGGATTCCAGCGTCGGGTGGAGAGAGAGGGGAAGCTAAAGGGGCTCCGGGCAGAGCTGTGGGACTGGTGGATGGACCCTTTCAGGCTGGAGAAGACAAGCGCAAAGATGCAGGAGGCCAGGGAGGCTGGAGGAGAGGAGGTGGCAGTGAGGGGGTTCTGGGCAATGAAGGCATTTCAAGGGAAGAAGGAGGGTGCAAGGCACCCATTGACCAGATCTGTTCAAAAACCCCAGATAGGGGCCAGCTGGCTGGGCAGAGCCCTCCAGGCAATGGGAATCCAAAGAATGTTTAGGACACTTGTTGTTCAGAGCTCTACTGCAAATGACCACCCAAGTTGAGCCCAATGAGAGGATGATGCTTTTCCCAGCTGGGAGGGGCCTAGGTGGCTCCTGTGACAATCCTGGTAAGAGATATAGGGACCAGCCTTGAGCCTGGAACCTGGGACTCACCCAACCAGTGTGGAAAGGCTTGCTTTCTATTTGTGGTAGATTGCCAAGATGGCTGCAGGAATTCCTCCTATCTCTCTGTGCACATGGCTTTGTAATATGTCATTGCCATACTTCTCAAGAGGTGAAGCCTATATCTCCGCTCCTTGAATCTGTACTTGGCTACTGGGACACTAGCATGAGTCAGCAGAGGCTTGAACAGTGCTAGAGCCTTGCAGCTTGCTCTCTTTTGCCTATGGGACACCACCATTTAAAGGAGGCTGGGCTATCCTGCCAGGTGACGACAGACAGGAGGCCAAGTCATTCTTGATACCCTAGCTAAACATCAACCAAACCTACAAACACAAGTGAGGTCATCCTAGACCACTGAGCACCAGCCACGCTGAGCCAGATCTGAAGAACTATCCAACTGGACCACAGAATTATGAGAAGTAATACATATTTATTGTTTTAAGCAATTAAGTTTGGGAATGGTTTGTCATACAGTAAAAACTAACTCATATTTCTAATAACTCATTGCTATTTCTAGCAATGGAGAACGCTACTTTACAGTCTTATATCTTATTCACCTCTTAGTCATATTGATTTTAACTCTGCATTATCTCTTGAAACTGTGAAGAAAAAGGGAGCTATGTAATAAATCTTACAAACTACTGGAGGGAGGGGAGCTACATGGCAGGCCTGACAAGCTTGATGACCAAAAGTACCAACACAGGATGGTCTGACCACAAATTATTAACTGGGCAGGTCATGGAGGACAGTCACATCCCAGGCTTAAAGCTTCCTTAGCAAAGGTCAATCTTTACCTTAAGTGAGCCTTGCCCATTGGTCTTATGCATCTATGATAACATATCTTTGAAATGTCAGAGTAATTTTCTTTTCTAGACCCCCTCGAAGGCACAACCACAGGCCCCAGAGCACAAGACCACCAGAGTAGGAGCACACAGAGCCCCTCATTATCTTGTTGCCTGCAGACCATCTCTATGTGCTGTAAACATTAATTATTGGCTATCTTGTAACCACCGAGGTAAAAGAAGTATGTGTCTCTTCATTTTGCTTTTTACCCAGTCCCTGCTCTGCATCCTCTTGCCTCCTTACTCCACCACCAATGGATTTCATGTAACCTCCTTACATCTTCTCCTTTGACTTTAATGTATAAAACAAGCTGCAAAACTGCTATTTTCTGGAGCATTTTCTCAATCCATTGAGATTTTGCTTCTAAGCATGTCCTCAAAATTTTGGCTCAAATAAACTCATAAAACTTTTCTATAAACTTGGACATTATTTTGTGTACAAAACCATTGATCTTTCTCATTTGAGTAAGTTTCAGTTGGTGTCCCTGCATCCATTTGTGCCCCCTCTAATCTTTTCTCCAACCTGCCAATTCAATCACACCGTCTACTAAAAAAACTTTTAATGGCTGCAAGATGACCTGCATACTTCTCCCTCTCACTTTCCACTCAGACACTCTGACCTTCAGTCCTAGTGATGGTGCCTGAGAGCCTATGTTCCATCATGGGATCGAGTCCCCTCCTTGTTCACTTGTGCACTGGTATGCTTATAATATTATATGCACATAAGCAGATTCCTCAACTTTATGCGCATTTTGGGATGATGTATAAGGCAGTGATCTCTGAAGGAAGTTGCCTCAGGTTGACTCTTGACTCAGACACTCAGAACCTGTGAGAAATCACCAAATTACTCAACCTCTCTATGCTTGTTTCCTCGCCAAGGGGGCAGGGCTGTGAGGTTTATATGAGTTCATGTATATAAGATTCTTAGAAGTGTGGCTGGCACACAATGCACACAATATATGTTAGGCATCATCATTGTTTTCTGCAAATATTCACTGTGCACTGTAGAGTGAGCCCTGATAGTTTTTAGTTTCTTTTTTGTAATGCAAGTGCCTGACTCAAGCTTGGACTGCAGAGGCTCCATTTCAAAACAAGTGCCCACTTCAAAGATGGCTGATGGCTATTTCAAATAAACACAGTGACAGCCAAAAACTGGAGCCAGGCCCCCTCCGCCCTCCACCGAGGCGCTTTTATTTTAGAGATCTTGGTTGACTTCAATAACTGACATTTTGGGTCAATTGTTTCTTTCTCTCCTTATGCTTTCAATTCCTCATTCTTATATTTAAAATTGACCAGTAAAGAATGAGCCCCCAGGAACCCAAAGTCCCCATCCTCAACCCCATAAAAGCAGAACCCCAGGCTGGTGCACCCTGGCGCATGCACGGCCCTCCTCCACTGCCCCCACAACCTTGCCGTGTGGATCCAGATACACTATGAGATTTCCAAGTCCTGTAAGTAATCAACCTTTATCTTTTCAAAGTTTCCTGATTGTCTTTGCTGAAGAGTGTCTTGCAATCCTAAGAACCAAAAGGGCGGTCCAACCACAACACTGGTTATTGATAGGCTGAGACTGTCCTAGGTGCTAGGGACACAATTAACAAGACAGTAAGACTCCTGGCTTTAGAGAGCTGACATTTTTTGGTGAGCAGAATAATAAACAAGTTAAAAATATAAGCAAAATAATTTCAGAAACTGATTACTGTGCTGCAGAAAGCAAAATTGCTGGGATAGAGAATGACTATCTTCATCGCCTTCATTGCTTTATGCTCCCCCTGCCACAGGGCTTTGCACATGCTAGTCCCTCTCTGAGAATGCTCTCCCCTCCTTTCTTAACCTGGTTAACTCCCACTTATCCTTTCCTGACTTTTCTGGCTAGTTTAATATCACACCCCCACCTCCCAAACAATAACTTCATCCATCTCCCACTGTAGCATTAATCACAACTGCCATGTTATATTGATCTAAGTCTTGTCCAAAGTGTATACCCCATGAGGGCTGTTCCCTGCTGTAACCCAGTGCTTAGGATAATAGGTGCTTAACAGTTTCGGTTGTAAGTGTGAAGGAGAATAGAACAGATTCAAAGCAGACATCATAGATCCTTGAAATTTATCAATCAGCCTCTGACATAGGAAACATCTCACAGGGTGGGGAACTCCTTCCTTAGACCCTGCTTCACACCAGACCCCTCTTCCCTAAATTCTAGGCCTTCAACCCCTAAATCTAATCATAGAGCAACTTGGGATTTCTTCTTCTATACCTATTGTCTGGATGCCTTGCCTTTCTCACCATCCAGGGCTGTCCTCAACACAAGAGCATTCTCTGAGTGGCTGAGAATGAAGGGCCCCAAGAGGGAGAAGTCAGAGGGAGATAGAAGGGCAACCCTTGAGGGCTAAGGGCCTTCTGTCTCTCCTTTGAGCCAGCCCCACTCCTCACCCCCTTTCAAGGGAAGGGCTGATCTGACCAGCCCCAGGGGGAGGTTAGGGGAATACCTGAGGCAGTTTCCTTGGGGGCAGGGGGTACTGAGGACTCACCTCACTGCTTCTCTTAAGAAAAGAGCTAGGCTTCTGGGGAATACAGCGAGATGGGTGCCATGGGAGCTCGCCGTCTGTGTGAGCCTGTGTACCTTCTCCGAGGTTTTCCTCAGGCTCTCAGTGAGGTCCATGACGGTGACCCCTTGGGAAGGCGTTACCTTACCAGGTCCCGCCTTACCTCCACCCCCAAGACTTTGTCCTCTCTTTGGGCGCAGTACAGGAATCAGAGTTTGGGCGCTGAGGAAGCCTCATTCTTGGCGGGTGGGCGCCCTCTGTTGTCCGGGGGCGGACTTGTCTGGCGAGTCGAGGATGTCCGCTCTCCTGCGGTGGGGGGAGGTGGGGCAAGGGGCCACAGGGGGCAAAAGTTGGGCCAGAGGGGTTCTACTTGACCCAATTCCCCCTCGAAGGCACTGAAGTGAGGCCTGCTGCTGACACAGTGTGCGGCTGTGAAGATCCAGAGACTTAGAACTTCAAAGGAAATTATTTTTCAATTTGCATACACACGAGGGCTAAAAATGTTTATTTCAAAATTTAAAAACATCATGAAATAAAACTAAAATGTTTATAGAGTATCAGCCCCACAGCAAGGCACTGGGGATTGGTTTTGCAGTCAACAAGTCCATGTTGCCTGGCTGAAAGATGGGGCAAGGGCCGGAGGACAGGAGCTCCACGTAGCTGTTTACAGGATCAGGGCATCCAGCTCAGTACAAGAGAGCATAGCATTGCATATTTTTAGCATTAAAAGCAAAACCACCACAATTTATTGATCCCTTGGGAAGGCTAAGTGCCAGCCAGTGAGTGTGCAAAGGGCATTTTCTCTACAAAATTTTTAGAAGGCACTATTTTGATTTTCTTTAATAAAGAAAAAAATGGAGGCTCAGGAAGGTGAGGTGACTTGCTGAAGGCCCACAGCAAGAGTAAGAAGTAAGGCACCTAATTTGTCAAAGAACCAGAAAAAAAATTGTTCCAAGACTAAGAATTGTACAAATCTTGCATTCTGTATATTTACTAACAGTTTGATGCATTGTTTAAAAGTAGAACTGTCATCCAGTGCTCTGCTTCTGGCACACTGACACTATCTCACATCCATGTTAACTGGACCTACTGGACATCACATATGGACAAGGAAAACCCATCATTTAGTGGACGCCATAGATGTCTCTTTATCATTTGAATCTTGGCTGTCTTTCTCTTCTGCTATTACTCTACATGCCAGGTCTAGTCTATGGTCTACAAATTAAAAATGGTTTTTACATTTTTTTTAATAGATAGAAAAAAATAGAAAATATTTTGAGACCTGAAATTATACGAAGTTCAAATTTCAATGTAAATAGTTTTACTGGAATACAGCCATGTTCATTTGTGTATTGTCTACAGCTGCTTTTCAAGGTACAACTGCAGAGTTGATGAGCTACAACAGAGACCATGTGTACCTCAAAGACTAAAATTCTGTTTGGTCCTGTAGAGAAAAAGTTTGCAAATACCAGGTATCTTGAACCATCCTGTCCCAGATTTCCTGTGCTACAGAGGAACAGATGCTTTTTATGAACACATGAAAGGAAACTATAATCTTTACCAATAAGCTACTTATGTAATAAACATTCTGTTTCCCAAGTATACCCCACAGTATTCATATACTTTCTGAACTGACATGTTTTTGCCACACTGCTGGCTCCTTTGTTAGTTAGCGAGTTAACGTCAATATGTGCTTAAGATCAACTTGTCTAAGAAATGTTATTTTAGAATGTTCTCAGTGACAAGGTGGGTTCACATTCTCAGAAAAACAGACGTAACAAAGGATGCAATGTATTGCGTGACAAAGAGAAGAAACACAAGTCACTTCTGACCAGTCTTGGTTGTCAGTGGAGAAGATGGATCCAGGTCCTCAGGCCTCGTTCCATTGCTGCGTGACTATTAATCATGCCACCGTGTTTATTCAGGGTAACTACTCTCCATGTACTATTATTTCATTTAATCCTCACAATAAACCTGAAAGGCAAGTTCTATACAATTTCCATTTACAGATGGGACAAGCAAAACTGAAAGGCTGAGCAGTCTTGCCCAAAACAATAACACATGGAAGATAGCACAGGGACATGTGACCAGGGAAGATGAGGACAGCAATGCCTCTCAAATCCATGTCCTTATTCTGAGCCAAGTGACTCAGAATGTTACTGTGGGGCCCCTTGGTCTGTGCACGCCAGGGATTTATTTATTCCACTCCTCACAGTAAGGCTTCTGACTGGGAGGTGGGGGTCCAGGAACAAAGAGATTTCCTTATTTCCCCTAGCATTTCTCCACATCTTAATTTCCCTTTGTCCGTTTTATTTACTGCAAATGTTTTTCCTAATTGATTATTTGACTTGTAGTTTTTTTCCTCTACACCCAAAAAACTTTGTTTAAAAGATTCCATATGGGCTCATGGTGAAAAATAGTATCAGCATTATGGAATATAAACATGACTCTTCTACCCACCCCCCACAATAATTTCCATTTCCAGAAACTACTGATAGTCATTCTTTTGGACAGCTGCCAATGAGTATCATTATCACCTTATGAACACTTAAAATGCATTCAAAATTTTTTTCTATTTGTAAGTTGTTTCATCATATTTAGGTTTAGAACAGTCCTTCCCAGGCTATAGGTATATAGTGCTATTTTCTCTTCGCAGTACAAGGGACTAAAAACAATTTCATATCCAAAATATTGAATTTCCATTAGAAACTATAGATCTAACTTGCAATTTAAGGCATTCTACACCAACTCAGTGGCCTGCACTTTTTGCTCCTTATGGTAATTCCTAAATTAGCCATCACTTGGTTTATTTCCAGAGTGCACAGTCTCTTCACCTGTCATTTTTACAGAAACTCTCTAGCTGAAACAGAGCAATAGTCTCTACCAGGGCCCCATCAGAACCCCTGGTTGCAGGCTTCCTATGGCTGCTTCCCAACAGGTGTTAAGTTTGTCAGGTAGGAAGTCATTTTATTGCTCAGATGGGCAGGGCATTTTGAAGATTTTTCCCTGTCCAGCTCACTACCTTCCTCCCCAATCTCTCCTTGTAGGGTTGGGGCCCAAATGCTAACGGATACTCCTCCAGACACACCCTATGGGCACAGGACCCTCACAGCTAAGTGGGCTTAAATGGGGAGGGCAGGATAGGAGAGTGGGAGGAGCACCTGGGTGGAGCCTTTGTGCTTTGAGACAAAGACAGGTAGTGCATGTCATCCTCCTCCTGGTGCACTGAGGGGGCGGACTAAGGAGTTCCCTGGGAAAGGGTCTGCATTGCTGCCATCAGTGAAAAACTGACTCTAGGACCAGTCAGGGACTGTGGGGGTCCCCTGGGAAGACCTGGGGTTGATGCTCCTCCCACCTGGGACTAGACCAATTATTTTCCTGCTGTTCAATCTCACTGGCACATGTGAAAAACAAATAAGCAGGGAAACTGCAGAGTGGGTCAAATGCTCGAGTCTATATAATATGTCACAGAATCCCTTTCGCTTCAAGTTTCAAAGGTGGTTTCTGAAACCTGTTCTTGGGCTCCAGCTCAAGTCCCAAGGGGAAATTGTACAAAGCTGCTGACTTCACCTGCTTCTTCAAATTTGCTGCCTCCTGCTAGGCAGAAGATGGCTCCAGCTGGAGACATCTGGGCAACAAATGGCATAAAACCACCTTCTTTCCTCTCTTCCTGTACATTAGAAGGACATGGGAGTGAGTAGGCATGGGACTCTTTGCACACTCTGTGGAGCGTGCTTTGTGTCCAAGCTCCCTAGCCCAACACCCCGACAGTCCAAATCCCAGGCAGTGGTCTGCCTCCACCACTATCCAGTCACGTGGCCTCTCTTTCGGGAAAATTACTCTCCAAGTCTGTAACTTCCATCTGTAAAATGAGATAAGAGTTGGTAAAGAGTAATAAGTAATAAAGTAATAAATTACTTTATAAAGTAATAAATTAGACAAATACAAACATTTTATTAAAAATGCCAGACTGACCTAAAAAGGTAATTAAGACATTTGAAAACGGGGTGCAAGTGGGTCAGTTGGGGAAGGAGTTGTGTCCTTTCAGAATTTGTCCAGCTAGAGCAAATGTGGTTCTAGTAAATTCTAAATCCAGGCCTCACCCCAAACACACACAAAACAAATTGTTCTCTACTCCTCTCCTGCAAAAAAAAAAAAAAAAAAAAAAAAAAAAATCCCAGCAAGGATCTACATAGGGGCTTCCACTCCAACAGCTGAGGTTCTTGAAGACTTAACACGTGCCTGGTACTGTTCAAACAACTTCACACTTACTAACTTGCTTTATCTTGCCATGGCTCTTTCAGCTCTGTGCCTTTACCCTGGTCTGACAGTTACAGAAAAATTAGGGAATGTGCCCAAGCACACACAGCTATGCACAGAGAACTGTTCAGTAAACAAGTGCTCAGCTGGCCTTTCCTCGTGATGTAAACAAACTTTCAAAGAGCAGGACAGTCTCAGAGCAGGGCGGCACTCCGAGTTCAGTGACTCCCACAGTGCAAACCTCAGAAGAGCCTCTATGTCAAGAGTGAGAGGAAGTCCTCAGGGCTTAGTCACCTCTGCGGCCTCCACAGCTCAGAGCCACTCTTAGGAGGCACCTTGGAGGCTGTTAAAGAGAACAGATGAAACAAGAAAAAGATCTTTATGGCACATTAAAAACTGGGCTGAGAAGTCCTCTATGAAGAGAAAAACCTATAGATTAGTTTCACCTGCACAGAGTGCCCACACAACCTCACTTGGGATCAGGTGTGCCTGGGTCCTCACTGTATAGCCTCTGCTGCACAGTGGGGCTGCACCGCCAGCTGGCTTTCTGCATCTATGCCTTTTTCTAGTACAGTGATGTCACTATATTCACATTGATCCTTCACTTGCTTGGCTTGGCCTCTTCCACAAAAGTTGAGATTTCAGGGGATGATTATCAATTTCATGTATTGCAGTGCTTTTTTAGGTAGATCGCTTCTGATGTAGTTTCCTCTGATTCAGGTGAGGAAAATACCATCTTGACCCCTTCCCTACAGAAAGTATTTTCACAGGGCTTTAACAAACAGGGAAGAGACTTGGGTAGGCCCCAAGAGCTTCATGGTTGAAGATTCAAGGGTTCATGACCCAGAAGTAATTTGTCTCAAGGCTGTGTAGAGGTGGGCACAGATGCTTTTAAGATGCACCTATGAATGGAGTATGACATCAAGTAATAGCTACCCCCTGCCAAGTATGTCAGCAGGCAATTCTCCTAGAGAAAGCGCAACCCTGCTTTATTCTAGAAAAAAGTCAAGACTGTTTATAGAAACTACAAGGAGGAAGCATACATTCAATGTGGGAAGTCTTCCTCTAAGGCCAGTGCTCAAATCACTTCTATCACCTCAGAACATTTTTAGACATCTGAGTTAACAGCCTCATGCCTACTATGTCCAACTCAATGTCCTCCTCATTACCCTGTGAAAGGAGACTGAGACAACCCCGTCCTAACAATAAATTCTTCTCCAAGCTTCTTTCCATGACTCCAGTTAGAGACAGAAGACTTGCTGTTCTGGTTATTCCTCTTAGTAGGAAGAAGTGAACATGTGACCATGGGAGCCATCCGCTTTAGCACAGGGTGCAGTTAAAGTAAATCCTTACCACAGGAATAGCCAATTAGCAAATTCACCGATTACTCTATTTACATTTGTGTGGTCAATAACTTTCAGGGTTCACAGGTGTCAAACCCCAATGAATGTATAAGCCAGTCCATTTCTATTTCATAAAACATGATATAAAATTTAAAAATGCTCATGGAAACATAAAGTATGTTTATTATTGCTATAATTAAGGCAAAAGTCTCTTAAACAATTAGCCTTGATAATGGAAGTATAATCAAAACCATTATTCATGAATCCATAGTTTGTTGTCCTCTGCTTTTCAGGCTTCACAGTTTCATACACACCATTTACCACAAGACCTTTATCACACAAGAGGAAGAAAAAGGAACTTGGAAGTCACAAAGCATGGCTTAACCCCTTCCTTAGTTACCTGTCTTCAGACCAATCACCTACTCACTGTGAACCTGTTTCATTCTATGTTTTAAAAAAAATTAGGGAGGAGGAGCTGGAATAAACCTACCTAATTTGGAGGATTAACTGAAATAGCATGGGTGATAACTGAGAGAACATAAATGGAATTGCCCTGTACCCTTGAAAAATTATACAAAATAGAGAACCACTAACACTAGTGCTTACAACTTCTCCAGAGAGGGACAGGTATCCTCACTACACAGTCTGAGTGATGGTTACTGGGAGTCTGAAATCCTGGGCAATAGAAAGGGCATTAATAAGCAAGCCTCAAACTCACTGAGGAAGGACCTGGCTTGACAAGCCACATAACATGAACCCAACTTTGCCCTAAAAACACTTTGTCAGTTTTATTTTACCTTAATATACATCTGTACAGGCAATAATAAAAAGGCTATTACAGAACAATTGAGTGAGTTTTACCTAGTTTCAAGAATAATGCATGCAGTTACAAATGAGAGGTAGAAACACTGTATTAAAGACCTAAAAATACAAACATCATATAAATAAGTGTTTAAATTAACTGCTGGAATTTCATAGATAAATAAGGTAAAAATTACATTACTTTGTCAAAATAAAACCATGTTTTTGTTTTTAGCAATATGCTAAAATTAGATTAATGCCAACAAGCTTCTGTGCAATTTGTCAAAGTTCAGATTTATTATCTAAAAGGATGAAAATAAAAAGATTAAAACTGGAGAATGGTTTATTCAAGTACTCAAGCAGGTAAGTAAAATAAACTAAATAATATACAACATAGGAACCATAACTGCCCACATTCTCCATGAAGCTATTTGGTGAATTGTCAGGATTAACATAAAAAATAGATATTAGGCAGGAGAGAGCTGCCCATTTTCCCAAGATAAATCAAACCTCATTTTTCATTAACTTTTTGTAGAAACTCCACATCATTAACAAGCTTTTAGATCACCAACTTTGTTTTGGCCCTATTACAACTCTTGATTGATATTTTTCCTAATACTGCCCCAATACACCTAGCCTTTAATAAACTTAGAGGTCACAGAAATCAATGCACATTCTGCATGCACGATAACAAAGGCGACCAAAAGCAAACAACCAGCAACTCAAAAATATCACAGAAAATCTGTGGGTGTAGATGAATAGGTTAAAAAAATGCAAAGGTTCACATGAACACAAGTTTTTACCATTTAAAAGTCCACTAGATATTACATGTGAATTTTTGAAAGGATGTGTATATATAATTAAGTAAAATATTTTTTAAACAAGTCCATTGTGCCTCAGTTAGTTTTAAATTGCAAAATCCAATACAGAGTTGTTTAATAAATTAGTGCAATATATGAAAGATTCTGGAAGATTAACAAGTGTTCATATTAGATCAAATTGAAGATTTCACAATTTCTTCTAAGAGCCATCTTTCATATCTTCTTATTTCTTCCTGAGCTGTTTAAGGATGCATGCTCAGATTTAGACAAATTTGCCCCAAGTATCAAACTGCCTGGATGAGATGTAGATTTAAAAATTTTTTTACCCTCAGTAAACGTGTGGAATTTCACACATTGCTCTGGTAAACTGAGTGAAGAGCCACTCACTTTGTTTCATTCTTAATTACCCTTAAGAATAACTGTACTGATGATTCTAGTTCTAAGGTACATTTATTTACCAAGTTCAAACTGAAAGACAAGTGGAATACTCTTGCTTCTGCTTCTACAAGAAAAAGGGAAGGGGTGACTTCTCCAATAAGGCAGATTTTCTACAAATATGTAGTTTTTGGATTAGTTTTCCTTTTTTGAAATCACTGCTTGTTCTTTGGTAGTCACCAGGTAAGTCTCCTGGGGATGGGGCAACAGAACCCAAGCTGTACTCCCAAACATAACACCTCACATTCCACCACTGGTCCATGGACAAGCCTGCTGCTGCTCACATGGCCGAGGCGCTATAGCAGAGTGCCGATAATCTTCTTTCAATACTAGATTTATCTAGAAATAAAATAAATTCATAATAAAGATCATGTTTATTTTCAAAACCAAGGAAAGAAACATTTATTTTAAAAATTACTAACTCTCTACCAACATCCTCGCCTCTGTTCTATTTTGCCCCCAGTTCTATACACTTTTTCTTCTTTCTGCCTGATAACTGTTTAGATATGATCCATAGTTTAGTGCTGCACACATTGGTAAAATTTAGATTAGCACATCAAATAAAGAACATTTATATTTTTAACAGTCTAGCTTGCTCACAGTTGCAAATAATTTTAGAATGGCCAACCTCTTGTGGCTCTACAAAACGTGGTATATGACTACATTCACTCCAATGGGTCCACTACCTCCTTCCTTAACTGATGGCTCACTGTGCTTACATTTGACAAGTGATAATATAATCCTGGTATCCTATCAATCTCTATTCTGTTGTCTACACCAAATGTGCAGTATGTAGAGTCTTTATAAGACTCCTCAGTCACTAAGCCCATGAGGCTTATAATAGTTGCATTTATTATTATTTAATAATAAAAACAAAGTTCTTTACATACACAAACACACATCCATCAACATTGTGATGCAGTGTAGAAATCTAAAGATTAATGACATAAGCCATCAGTACTTTACAAGCATTAGCTCTAATCCTTACAACAATTCTTCAAGGCAGGCAATGTTCCCTAATCTTCTAGATGATGAAGAAACTGAGACCACAGAAAGGGTAAGTGATTTGCCCAGTATTGAAAAACCAATATTCAAACTGAGGCAGTATGATTCTAAACGCTATGTTCTTCCTACTGTACCTGTTGGTGACAACTAAATTGCAATCAATAAACACACTACTTCCTAAGTCAACTTACATTTATGTACACTTTCAATATCTGCCGGGTCCTGAAGAATCTTAGTAAGGCCTTCCAAAAGAAGGGCTGCTTTATGATAGCGATAAACAATATCTTCAGTCTGCTGAAACATTTCATCCAGGGCTGCAGACTGAACCTGGAACCAGTCAACAAAACCAAGAAGATTCTCAGCTTTTCCAAGAAAATACAAATTCATTTGCCCAACGAAGCTTTAAGTGGAATCTATTTAAAATTAACACATTTTGACAAAATGACAATCTACTAAACTTTACAAAAATTAAAGATTCATCTTATGAGCAATATAAAGAAAGAGCTTTCTCACAAAAGAGTTATTCTGCATTCAAACGTAGCCTTCACATCCCCAGAGATTCATTACTCATAAAATGTATACTTTTAAATGACCCTTTTATGACTTCACTAAACAGTTTATTTTAAACATATACTTTCATGCTAGGGTAACCTGGCATTTCATTAAAGTAGGTTTTTGTTACAAAAAATAATAATTAAATGATGTTAAAAGTCACTTATCAGCTTTTCCTTTTAGTTAAACAATTGTCTGGTGTAGTAGTCATTCCTTCATTCAGAGATATGTATTAAGCACCTACTACGTACCAGGCACTGAACGTACAAGAAAGATGAGCTCATAGTCTGGGAGAGATAACCCTGCAAAATACGTCATTCTAATTCCAAGGAATATGTGGTATTATAGGAGGAAGCCCCAGATGGTATGGAATACATACGAAGTACATATAACCCCATATGGAAGGAAGAGATTAGGGAAAGTCTAATGACATTTAGGCTGAGTAATAAAGAAAGAGGAGGAGTTAGCTAGGCGACGTGAAAGGTGGTTGGGGCTTTCCAGAAATAGGAGACAGTAGTATTACTAACAGGGTTATGAGTATTTGACCCCAACAACATTCTAATTTTTCTCTTTAATCATTAAATGCCAGGATTGTCAGTAATCTAGGATCCTAATTTACTTGTCAATATGCTCTGTCTCCTTCAAAAACTAATTTAAAGCCAGTTACAATACGATAAATAAAATAGATATAGAAAATCAGAGCCAGGAAGTGGAGAAATAAACAACTAAATACAAGTGCTAATATTTCTAAGCTTGGTAAACAGCCAGAGCAAAAGGAGAAACTTATTGAAGTTTCATGGCTCTTTATTATCAGAAAAGAATAACGCACTTCTTAATTCCTTATGAGAGGAATTTTTCCTGGTACAAATTTCTAAAACAAATTGTCATATGAAGTCTTAATCTGGTATAGAGTAATACAATGTATATTATTCACCTCAACAGCTTATATTCCATAGTTATTTTCATATGACTTTTTATTATAATGGCTTTCAAAATAAGACCAATGGTGTAATATAATAGTATGATTCAAAGTAAATGCATTCAGGGGGAGAAGGCAGGTCTATTATGTTACTGTGATAAAAATAAGATCAGGCCAATAATTAATTTTTTTCTTCTACTTAACTACTCTTCTTTAACAGTCCCTAATTTCATCTAGAGCATTCCCTCCCAAGAGATAGAAAATAAACTATTTCCAATACTATAACTAGGCAATTGGAAAAGGAGATCTTACTTTGTGTCTATACTTAAGTAAAGTCAGTAAGTAGAATCTGAACATATGAATTTTTGTGGCCTGATTAATAGAGTGGCATTTTTTTCTAATGTTTTATCAAGCCACAATTTCTTAAATAGTAGAAAATACAGAAACAGATCCAGCTAAAGCTTTTATATGCAAACTATAAAGAGTACATCATGCTTAATTTTAGCAATTTATAAAAGGTACAATAAAATCTTAACAAATGTCATAACCAAACTTACTTAATGTGTTACTTAAATGTTAAGTTCAATTACTCCTTTAGTAAGAGGTAATCATAATATTTGGGACTTGGGAGTGGTAGGGAATAAACTTTTTAAAGGGCTAGATAACATCAAATAGATATTCAATTTAAAAGATACTCTTCAAGATAAGTATTATTATACCATATTAATCCTTAAAAGGGGTTACCATTTCTACAGCACAATTATAGATGAGTTTCTCTGCAGTAACACTGTTGATTTCATCAATAAATCTCTGTTTGTCAGAAAAGAAGCGAGTGAGCTTTTCTGTAAGTTTCTTGCACATGGTGATGCAGAATTTATATCGTTCATTCAGATTTTTGACAACTGAAAAAAAGTTAAGGAGAATTAATTTTAATTTACCTCCAGAAATAAAGTCATAGTGACATGCGCCTTTCCTACTGATTTAAGGAAAGTGACACTAAATGATCCCGAAAAAAAGACTGGCAATCAGATTCTTTCATATGTTCTCTCATTCAGTTAAGAAGACTGAGAATACAGCACTTTCTAATTGTGCTCTATATCAATTAAATAGCAAAATAAACAAACAAACAAATACCTCACACACTAAAAGAAAAGCCAGTATCTTTTCTCATTTAATAACACAGTAATTCCTCATTAAAAACTTTCTTTCTTAGCATGATGGGAAAAGGGGCAGCTCAAGCACTGTCACGCTCCACACATACCTTGTTTCACTGCCGTGGATGGGCTCAGTTTCCCAGACTTGATCTGGGCTTTGGCAAGATGCAGAGATGCTGCTAGCAGCTGTGCTGCTTTCATGTATAACACCAGCTGCTCCACTCGCCTGCACCCAGAAGACAGCAAAGCAGAGTGTTACCCTGTGAATGAATATGCCAGACTTGGCTCTTTACACATCAGGTCATCATTAAAATAGCCTTTCTAAGGGAAAATAATTCTCCTTGATATTTTTAACTTACAAATAACTCCTGAAGGGAGAAGTTACAGCATGGAAAAAGATGTGTGTACTTTGACTACAACAAAAACAATCAGATAAAAATCAATACAATCTCTTTATCATCTAAAATCTTCAATAGTATGATTTACAGGGAAAAGGCAACACTAAGGTTGAAGAACCTCTAAGTCTTGGCTCATGTAGTGAAACCTAGCAAAAGGAAATAACTTAAGAGACTTCCTTGAAGCTTTTAATAATGGGATATGATCTTTAGTGGATGACAAGGCCTCCTCCAACTCAGACATGAATTTACAGAAAGCACAAGTCTTAAAGTAAATGACAAAGTGGGTACCTACCCCCAGTCTTTGCTCAGTTGGCTGATCTGGTCCACAACCACACTCTCCTGAATCTGGTACAAGGAGACAGCAGATGTGCACAGCTCTGGGTTTCCCCCTCTCACGGCTGTCAGGTCCAGCACACATTCAGTGAACATCAGCATCACATTGAGGTGGCGTAAGGTATCTGTGTGTTCTCGCTGCATCAAAGCCAATTTGTCTTAAAAACTTTCAGGTTAAAATGGTGTGATACTCATTTCTGTATATAAACCATATCCACTGACGATATTTTTCTATACTTAAGAATATCAGAATGATCAAAGGAGTCTGAAAATTTTAAATTCCAGAAAACTGGTGAGAAAATAAACACGATTGAAACCAAGTGTGGGTATGTGCATGTGTTCGTGTATGTATGAGAGCACTCACAAAAGTAAGCTTCAAAGATATGAGGTCAGTGTGCTTTCACCAGAAAAAAATTAAATACTGAACTATTAATATAAATGAGACAAAAACATGATAAAATAAACATCAAGATTATAAGAATATTCTGCACACTTAACCATACTTTTTAGTAAATTCTCTGACTTAATTTCAGAGATGCTTTATTTTAATTTCTGGTGGTTTTTCAATTAACAGTGATTTCTAATAGCAAAGCTCTAAGTTTGTGTAACCTGTTCAGTTAGAGAGGGGAGTATAGAAAGACACAATAGCATGTATTAAAAATGGGTATTCTAAAATTAATTATAATACATTTTTAGCTATAAATGTATTTTAAAATCTCAAATAAAACTAAGATCCTTACCCTCCTTTTATGGATATAAAAGAATAAGAATCATTTTCCTAGAGACAGGAGAATAAACCAATCAACTTTTGAAAGTATCATTGCTCTAGGACTGCACATTGGACTATACGTTCCAATATATTGACATATATCAGTGATGTTCCACAGACATTGGAACATAATTTATGTCTAATTTTATGGAGACTGAAAAATTGAAGGTTGCTTTTCTAATCTTAGATTACCCATTTTCAAAATTACTACTAAACTTACTACAAAACCATTACTAAAATTTTTCATGTACTATGTTATAATTTTTATGTGAAATATTTAATTCTCCTTCACACAAAATAGAAATGTTAAAGATGTGGCACAGAGAGAAAATTTATTCTTTAGTTGGTCTAGAGAACTAATCATTTTAATTTGAAACGCAGGGTAAGTCAGCATTGTATTCAGGGACCAAGGACACAATGTTGTCTCACTGAATGCTGTCCTAGAATCAAAACTGAGGAATTGAGCTGGTAGAGTCTTTGGAATCATAAAATTAACTTCTCTTGTTCTGGATTTGTGCTCAGCATACTTCATATTATGATATGTGTTTCCCTAGAACTGAGTCCTTGGAGGGAAGGTACTGTGAGCATTCAGTCTGCTTGGCAGGTTTATTTCTCAGTGTTAGTGACTAATCTGGCATTATAGTTTATTATTTTTTTAAACCTGAGTTTACGTGTATTTTCTTTTATCTTATGAAGAAAAATAAGCTTTGAGAATAACAAATTATGGCTTTAGGACAAAGACTGTATTTCAAGAGTCCTATAAATAGTTAATAAACTTTAGATTAAAAACTTAACAATAGGAGGTCCAGTCAAAATGGTGGAACAGGTAAACCCTGTGCTTGCCTCCTCTCACAATCACATCAGTTACAACTAAACAGAATAGCCATTTTGGGAGTTGCCTGGAGTCAGCAGAAATTCTATAACTGGGGACACACAGGAGAGGCCACCTCAAGACTGGTAGGAGGAATGAGATGTGAAATAAGCTGGTCAATACCACGTGTAGTGGTTGAGAATCGGGAGAAATATCTTGGCCGTTAGAGGTCCCCACTGTGGAGCAGGGTATCCTGGATCCACACTAGGCTCCCCAGCCCTGGGTTCCAGTGACAGGAAGAGAAGTCCTCACAACTTCTGGCCATGAAAACCAGCAGAGATTGTGGCTGAGTGAGACAAAGGGCTGGGGGAGTCCCGGGAACTCCTCTTGAAAGGCCCTTGCATGAACTTACTCATTGACAGACTCACTCAATCTGAGTTCAAATACTGAGGCAGCAGCTCGAAAGGTGCAAGGTATATATGGGGAGAAACGGAATTGTCTGGTCTCAAGACGACGGCTGGAGGGGCAGCCTTCTCCCAGACAGAAGCTCTGGCAAAGAGTGCTATTCCTTTGTTGAGCCTTCTCCCTGCCCAACCTGAAGACCCAGGTGGCTGCCATATCTGAGTCTCCATCAGCACAGCTAACACTGGTTTCCTCACCCTGATGAGTCCCTGAGAACCACCCCTCCCAAATTGCAGTTCCACCCAAGACACTTCCAGTGAATTTTCCATACAAACAGCCTGTCCTGGCTGATGCTATGGACTTTCCTAAAATGTCACAAGGTTCACAAAACCTAAACAAGCAGCATCTGGCTTCGGCGTAGCCCACACCTCTTTTTGAGCAGCCCCAAGCCTAGCACTAGCAGTAGCTGGCCTCAGTTTGCAACTTGGCCTCCTGAGGAACTTTCAAGCCCAGCATGGGTGGCAGCATTCTGCAGATTGCTTGGTGGCTCATGACAAGTGGCCCCAGGCAAGACACAGCCTGCAACTAAACTTGGCCTGCAGCAGGGCCCCTCCCAGGAGGCCCTGGTCTGTACACAAGGTAGCCAGCTTCAGTCTGAGCCAGAGCACCATCTGGGGTCACATCTGAGGATGACAATCCAAAGAGCAGACTGGGCAGGCACTAGAGCCCAGCTAAAGTGAATCTTGCTCTGTAGGGTCAGCCCCTGCACAACAGCTCCTCCAATGGGCCAGTCATCACAACCAGTCAGCCCAAGGGTCAACCCCTCCCACTGATGAGCAAACAGCAACCAAGGCTCAACTAGGACAGGAGGGCTCACACAACCCATACAAGAGACATACCTGGAGCAGCTGGCTCAGGTGACCAGGGAGACTATTCCACTGGGATCCATAGCACACCTACTACATAAAGCCACTCTACTAAAACTGGAAGACATAGCAGCCCTACCCAATACGTAGAAACAAACACAAGTAGGCAGCCAAAATAAGAAGACAAAGAAACATGTACCAAATGAAAAAACCAGAACAAAGCTCCAGAAAAAGAACTAAACAAAATGGAGACAATCTACCAGATGCAGAATTCAAAACACTTGTTATAAGGCTGCTCAATGAACTTAGGGGAAGAGTAGAGGAACTCAGTGAGAACTTTAACAAAGAAAACTAAAAGTGGAGATAGAAAACATAATTCAGAAATAAAGATTATGATAATAGAAATGAAGAATACCTTAGGATGAGTTAACAGTAGGTTACATGAAGCAGAGATCAAATCAGCGATTTAGAAGATGAAGTAGCGGAAAACAGCCAATCAGAACAGCAACAAGAAAAAACAATTCAAACAAATGAGGATGGTTTAAGGGGCCTTCGGGACAACACCAAGTATACCAACATTTGCAACATAGAGGTACCAGAAGGAGAAGAGAGAGAGAAAGGAATTGAAAACCTATTTGAAGAAATAATGATGAAAAACTTCCCTAACCTGGTGAAAAAATAAGAAATACAAGCCCAGGAAGCAACAAGTCCCAAACAAGATGAAACACAAGGGGTCCACACCAAGACACATCATCATTAAAATGCCAAAGGTTAAAGACAGAGAGAATCTTAAAAAAAGCAAGAGAAAAGCAGTTACCTATAAGAGAGCTCCCATAAAACTGTCAGCTGATTTCTCAACAGAAACTTTGCTGACTAGAAAGGACTGGCAGGAAATATTCAAAGTGATAAAAAGCAAGGATCTACAACCCAGATTACCCTACCCAGCAAAGCTATCATTTAGAATCAAAGGGCAGATAAAGAGCTTTCCAGACAAGAAAAAGCTAAAGGAGTTCACCACCACCAGCCAGTATTATAGATGTTAGAGAGACTTCTTTAGGAAGAAGGAAAAGGAAAAAAGGATGAAAAATGAAATGATAATAACTACATATCTACCAAAAATTACTTTCAGTATAAATGGATTAAATGCTTCAATCAAAATATAGGGTGTCTGAATGGGTAAGAAAACAAGACTCTTATATATGCTGCCTATAAGAGACTCACTTCAGACTGAAAGACACACACAGTCTGAAAGTAATGGGATGAGAAAAAAGATGTTTCTTGAAAATGGAAATGAAAACAAACTAGGGTAGCAATACTTATACGAGACAAAATGGACTTTAAAACAAAGACTATAAAAAGAGATAAAAAAAGAACCCAGTTATCCCACTTCTGGGTATTTATCTGAAGAAACCCAAAACATTACTTTGAAGGGGCATGTGAATTCATATGTTCATTGAAGTTATTTACAATAACCAAGATATGGAGGCCATCTAGGTGTCCATCAACAGACGAATGGATAAAAAGAAGGTGGTATATATACACAATGGAATATTATTCAGCCATAAAAAAAAATGAAGTCCTGCCATCTCAAACAACATGGATGAACCTAGAGGGTATTGTGCTCAGTGGAGGAAGTCAGACAGAGAAAGAAAAATGCAATATATGGAATCTAGAGAAGAGGATAAACAAACAACAGAAACAAGCTCATAGATAAAAAAGCATTTTGATGGTTGTTTGGATTGGGGATGGAGGGGATAAGTGAAGTGGGGAGGGGATTAAGAAGTATGAATTGGCAGTTACAAAATAGTCATGGGGATGTAGAATATAGCATAGGGAATCTAATTAGTAGTATTGTAATAACTATGTATGGTGTCAGATATATACTGGATTTATTGGGATGATCTTCATAAGTTATATAAATGTCTAACTACTGTGTTGCACACCTGAAATTAATATAATATTGTATGTCAACTATAATTGAAAAAAAAGGTAACAATACAAAAGCTAAATGTGTCACTTCCTATCAACCAAAGCCTGTCATGAATGAGTGTCGTGATCAACATATTCTGAAAATATATCAGCAATGTTTTTCAAAAGGAAAAGGTAATTTAAAGAAAAAAATTTCAGAACTTTTGATAGTATTTTGCTCTTTCATCATTACTAGAACATTCTCCTATAGTATTAACATTACAATGATTCAGCACAATGGTACTTCTCTACCTCCATTAGTGTCTCTTCCGGTAGTTCAGGGGCTTCAAAGGTGATGAATCCCTCTAGACTAGGGGGTGAAGCACCATAAGGCATGTATCTCAGGCTAGGAGCTGCCTCTGCTCCTGGAGGGGAAGACCCCCAGCATGGCCCAGGCGGAGAGCCCACACATACTCGACCACTTGCGGAGCACAGGGAGCCTCCAGAGCTGCTGGAGCCCACTGCAAGAAAACAGGACATGTGGCACAGGGCCCAGAGTGAGTGCACAGAGTTAGGGGCTCCCATGCCCACTCCTACTTTAAAAGGAACAAAGGAAATATTAAAAGAAGTCACTTGCCCCCTATTTAAACATGGGAATAGTTTTTATTTTTCCATGTTCACCTATATGAATATTTTATAGACATCATCACAAGCTAGTTTTTACATATTGTTTTAAACAAATTTACAGTATATACATTTCTTCTTGTTTCTCCATAGTATGCATAAGGGTTTACTAAAAATACATCTTTAATGCTAATCTGGAGGCATTTATACTATTTCTGATTTTTTAATATCATAGATAACACTGTAATAAAATCCAAAGTTTTTCCTTCTTTTGAATGATTAGTGATTAACACTTCAAAGCGGTATTATAAACAGGAATGGGATTACCACAGATCAAATATCATAAACATTTTTAACAGTTCTTTGTAAGAATTGCCATTATTTTCTAAAGCAGCCATGAGTAAACACAGAGACCCTATTAAACCTCAACAACTCTGGGCATTATATTGTTTTTAATGTTGGCTTAGTTAATAGGTATCACATGTTACTTTCTTAAAATGATATTTTCTTATTATTTAATACTTTCAATAATCTTAAAAACAAGATTAGCTCTACTTCCTCTTATTATCTATTTATATCCTTTGCTTATTAATCTACTGAATCTTTATTAGTAACTTATTTAGCATATAATAACTTCAGCAACACAATGCAAAATATAAAATAATGTCAAATGATAACTCATTTCAAGTCCAATCTAAATAACTTTAAGTTTTGGTATTAATACAAATTTTAGTATTAATAACCTATTTTTAGAGTATGAATGATAAAACTTTATCTATTAGCCTAAATGTACACAGGATTAAGTAAAAAGATACCCAAAGTACAAAAAAGGTAAAACTTAGATTTCTAAAAAAACAAAACAAACATAAAGAACAACCTATCATAAACAAACATAAAGAACAACTTCAAAAAAGTTACTGGATATATTAAAATAAACTTTAGTATAAGCTAGGAAGCACCATGTATGCATAGCTGCCTCATCATTGAAAAGTCACATTTATGTTATATTGCTATAATAGTAATATTTTTATAAGCATATAATATAGTACTTTTATTTCATAAAGTCTTTTATTCAACAAATATTGCCTGATTAACTCCTTATAACCCTTTAAGGTAAAGAAAATAGTTATCTCCATGTCATTGAAAAAAAGAAACTGATGTCCAAAGAGGTCAAGTGACTTGTCTAAGCTATATAATTAAGTCATTATCAGACCACTACACTCCAAACACTAGCCAAAGACTGTAATAAGACAATTCACCTGAGGTTGTTCTTGTTCGAAGAACCATATGCGTACAAGTGGGGGCCTTCGCACTGTGTGGAGGAGATCCTACAGTAAACAGGACAGCCCTGGAACTTGCTGCTGTTCCCACAGGAGGTGCCAGTACACCACAGGCTCCTACAGGGGCTATAACAAAAAGTATACAAAAAGTTATATTGCTTTGATAGTGTTTATATTTGGGGGTTGAATTATAGGGAGACCTTTACTTTTATTATTAGTGATTTTTTTTTTTTTTACAATAAGCAGTCATTACAGATATCCATTAACAATATTTTATAGTAATCTCTTCATGGCTGTTAATCTTCTTCACACCAAAGCCTAGTATTCTGAGTTACTTCTGTATACTTCTAAAATACATGAACTGCAGTCACATCTGTGAGGATAATTTGAAAAGTGGAAATCCAAGAACAGGGAATAAAAATGTATGTTAAAGCTTAAGGGAGGATCAGGAGTCTCCATAGCAAACAGAGCTATAGATAGATGTAGAAAGTTGAGTCAACGTACAGATATACCTTAGAATCTCACCCTTACATCTGTCAGAAAGAAAGGGAGGTGGGACAGGTGTCAAAGAGGCCTGATGGGCTGAGCTTGGGCTAAATGAAGAAAAGGTAAAAAATCTCCCATTCAACAAACTAAGAATCAAAGTTGTCCAAAAGCATTTTCACATTCAAGCATCTGAAAAACATTACATTTCTGAGACCACAGAATGGAGGCAGGAGTTAACAACATGAATCATAAGTTTAAAGGAGAGACACTGAATCTCATACAGAAAATAACTGCCTCTCAGTATCCATTTTGTCTGTAACAGCAGAGCAAACTTAAAGTATCCAATTAATGGCAGAAGGGAAAGTTCATAAAAATCTAGAGAGCAAGAGAACAGTAAGTGGAAATAATTAAATAGTACCTATTATTACACAGATATACAAAATGACATAGATATTCTTTTTACTTAATGCAATATCTTTATGATTTTATTCTAGTAGGTATAAAAGTATTTAAAGATGGTCATGGGTATATTTTAAGAGTCAATGACCCTATTTATTTCCTACGGTCTTAAATTTTCCTATAAGAGCTTTTGTTTTCAGAAACTTAAACTACATAATTAGAAAAAAAAAATCTAACTTCAAATGACAACAATAAAGTTCATGTGGAAAAAAGAAAGGAAAAAGAATAAAAATTATAAAAGATGGATTTTATACCTAAATATTAAAAAAAATATTATGGTTTCACATCCATAAACTTGGACTTAAATTATAACATATATTCATGTAGAACTTATAAGCTCTATGAATTTAAATTTATTTGTAAAAAAAAAAAATGAGACATTATATGGTCATTCAGGCAAGCTGTTTTCAAAAACTGTCCCAACTTTTAGTGACTTTTTGTGAAAAGCATACAGAAAAAGAAATGACTTGGAGAAGAGCAGTGTGAAGTGTGATGAGCAGAGCAGACTTGCTCCCCATTGAAACAACCAAAATTGGTGAAAATTATTTTTTAAAAAATAACCATTTAAAGTCTCTAGAAATTGTCCTGAGGGCAAACAGGAAATGTAACATTTATTCAAGAATATCTACTACATCTCAGTAAGAACTGTGTCTCCACCCAGCCTTTCTCATGGGATGGAAGCTCTAACCTAGGCCAATAGATCAAAAACTAGGGCCCTTATTGCCTTCACCCCAGTTCCACCTGTCACTAAAGGCTGGGTTCCATCCCAGTAGAAATAAGCCAAGAAGACCAGAGGCTTGCACTCCTACCCATCACCTAGCTCACAAAGCAGAGATGTCACTCTAAGAGAAATGGGCCACTGTCCCCATGCCTAGCTTTCGAGTAATGGTGCACAGGATTTCCCCTGGGCTGGGGGAGGCAGAGAACAGAGACTTCTGAAACTCTCCCCAAGGAAACTGACTTTATTTGAAACAGATCATGGGGAAGTTCATACCTAAGGGCACTGTCAAAATAAGGAAGGCTATGATGGTAAGCAAATAAGAGGAAGTTTGTAGCTCTATGAGAAGAAAAAGGTAACAAATAGACCATCTAAAAGTTTTAACAGAGAGAACCAGGGAAAGAGACAGCTAAGAGCCCTCCTACAGTCAGAATAAGGCTCAAAGACTGGTTTTAGAGACTACTTCTGCAAAAGGGCTAGAATTTAATTAAATAAGACAATGAACACTTTATACCCCAATAATATTGTCAAAAACAAGAGAGCAATCAGTTGGTAATTACTGCAGGCTATGAGCTGGGTATGATAACAACAGAGGTAGACAGCCTGAGAGATAAGAAAAATAGAGTCCTGCTAAAACCACTGTTACCCCAGGGTAACTGTACACATGCCCAAGGCCAACATCAGAGACTTCACACTATGTTGCAAACAGACATCACCACAATAGTCCAGCCAAGACTAAATAAATAAACAAGCTAAAACCAACAAGCCACAGGGTGAGGAACTAGGGTATCAGCATCTAGAATTGCTACAAAAATATTATATAAAATGTCCAGTTAAAAAAAATTATGATATATGAAAATAAACAATAAAGAGTTATCATACATGGTAAGAAAAAAAAGCAGGCAACAGAAACTGCCCTTGAGAGGCCACAGATGTCAAAATTAGCACGGACTTCAAAGCAATTATTTTAAACATGTTCAAGTAACTAAAGGAAACCACACTTAAAGAAGTAAAGGAAAACATGATAACAAATGTCTCATCAAATGGAGAACTTCAATAAAAAGAGAAATTATAAGACAACATTAAACGTACCTATATGTAAATAATGAAAGTACCAGAAGGGGAGGACAGAAAGAAGCAGAAAAAATATCCAAATTAATAATGGTTGAGAACTTCTCAAGTTTGAGGAAAAACAATCTTATGAATCGAAGAAACTCAACAAACTGAAAAGATAAACTCAAAGAATCCACATCAGAAACAAAGAGTAAAACAGTAAAAGCCAAAGAGTAAAATAGTAAAAGCCAAGGACTAAAAGAAAATCTTAAGATTTCTTACACACAAGGAACCCAATAAGATTAATGGTTAACTATGAGCAAAACAGTGGAGTCCAGTGGGCAATGAAATGTCAGATTTAAAGTGCCTAAAGAAAAAAACTGCCAATCAAGCAGAGCCCTTTCAAAAATGAAGGGAAAGAAGAATTACAAAGAGAAGTTCAAGTCGAAAGCAACTTACCCCAGATGGGAAGAATTCCAGTCTACATGGGGAAAGAAAAGAGGACTAATAAAGGTAATTATATAATTATACAAAACAGTGTAATTTTGCATTTCTTCACCTTTCTTAAAGTGGCTTAAACAGAAATATGTTTATAATGTATCACTGGGCCTTTAAGATATAGATATAGAACATATTTAATAATGAGAGCACAAAAAAAAGCAGGTAGGAGCCAAGGTGACATAAGGTGAATAAGCAAGTGACACCATATAACTCAAATACACATACACACAGAAAAACTGAAGTGGTAAATAAGAAGGTGAATATAACAAACTATAAATATATACTTGATCTCCTTTCTTATCCTCTTTAAAAGACAAAATATTAGCACTACAAATGGGAGGCATATCTAGGAGTTATGTAACAGTATTTCATAGGAATTAATGTAATTCTGAAGTAGATTCTAATGACATATGTATAGTGTACACAAACAGTAAGAAAACAAAGTGACAAACATTCAATAAAAGGAACAGAATGCTACACTGGGAAATATTCACCTAATGCAAAAGAAAGCAGTAAAGGAAGAATAGAGGAACAAAAAAGACATGACGTGTATAGAAAACGAAAAGTAAAATGCAGATAGAAATCTAACTATATAAGTAATAACATTAAATATAAATTAATTAAACAATCCAATAAAGAGGTAGAGATTGTCAGACTAAATAAACAAGACTTAACCATATGTGTATATAGAAGACATATTTTAGATTCAAAAATACAAATAGACTGAAAGTAAAAGGATTAGAAATGATAGATCATGCAAAAAACCACCATAGGAAAGCTATGGGTTATATTAATATTAGACAAATTAGACTTTAAAACAAAAAAATTAGTATTTTATAATTTAAAAAGCATCACTTTATCAGAAAGATATAACAATTATAAATATAGACTCATCTTGTCATAAAACCCCAAAATATGTAAAGCAAAATGACTGGTGAGTAATAGACAATTCAACAATGGCAGCTGGAGAACTCAATTCTCTAATTGAAATAACAGATAGAACGAGTAAGCAGAATATTATCAAGGAAAAAAAAGTCAACTGGACCTAATAAATCTTTACAATACCATACCCAGCAACACCAGAATACATATTCTTCTCAAGCACATATAAAATATTTTCTGAGATAAGACCATATTTTAGGTCATAAAACAATCCTTAATACATTTTAAATGACAAATTCAGCAAAGTAGTTCTCCAACCAAAATAGAATAAAATTAAAATCAATAACAGAAGGAAATTTAGTGGACTCAAATATGTGGGACTTGAACAATTCTCAAGTAACCAAAGATCAAAGACAAAAATCACACAGGAAATTAGAAAATATGAAAATAAATATATACAATATACCAAAACTTATGATATGTAGCTAAAGCAGTAGTTAAAGAAGGAAAAAGAAGAGTAAGCTAAACCTAAAGCAAGCAGAAGGAAGGGAATAATAAAGTTTAGAGTAGAAATCAAAGAAATGGAGAATAGGAAAACAGAGAAGATCAACAAAATCAAAAGTTGGTTCTCTGAAAATATCAAAATTCACAAGACTTTAGCTAGACTGACTAAGAAAGAAAAAAAGACTCAAATATTAAAATCAGAAATTAAGAATGGACATCACTAATGACTTTAGAGAAATAAAAAGGAGTTTAAGGGAATATAATGAACAACTGTATGCCAACAAATCAGATAATAGATGAAGTGAACAAATTCCTAGAAAGTGATAAGAACTTAAAAATTGGAATAGATCTATAACAAATAAAGAAAGTGAACTAGTAATCAAAAATTTCTCACAAAGAAAAGCCTGGTCTCAGAAAGCCTGACAGGATAATTCTACCGAACGTTCAAGAATACCAATTCTTTACATCTCTTCCAAAAATTTGAAAAGGCATGAACACATCTCAATTCATTCTTTGAGGCCAGGTCTTACATGATATCAAAACCAGACAAAAACATCACAAAGTAACTATAGAGAAATAACTTGAGTATAGATGCAGACACCTCAAAAACAAAAACAAAAAACCTAGCAATCTGAATCTGGCAACACAAAAAGGATTACAACAAAACCGAGTGGGATTTATCCCTGGATAGCAAAGCGGGGGTTAACATGCAATAAATCAACTAATGTAATACATAATACTCATCACACTAGAAACAGAAATGAATTTCATCAGCTAATAAACAGCATCTATGAAAAACTCAAAATTAACATCATAATAAATGATGAAAGACTAAAAGCTTTCCCACCAAGATCAGGAACAAGACAAGGATGTTTGCTCTAACTACTTCTACTCAATATTGTATCTGAGGTTATAGCTAAGGCAAATGGGCAAAAAACAATAAAAGGCATCTAGATTAAAAAGAAAATACTACCTCTGTTCACAGGTGGCAGGATCTTGTGTCTAGAAAATCCTAAGTAATCCACTAGAAAACTATTTAAACTAATAAATGTATTCAGTAAGGTTGCAGGGTATATGACTGGCTAAAGAAGCTGTGGTACATATAAACAATGGAATATTACTCAGCCATAAGAAGAGATGAAATACTGCCTTTTGCAACAACATGTATGGATCTTGACATAATCACACTAAGCGAAATAAGCCAGACAGAAAAAGTTGAAAATCACATGATATCACTTGTATGTGGTATATAAACCTAAAAGCAACGAATGAACAGTACAAAAAAAACAGAGATTCATGGATATGGACAACAGACCTAGTGGTTACCGGAGCGGGAGGTAGACGGGGTAAAAGGAGTCAAATATGTGATGATTGAAAGAAATCTAATTCTGGGAGGTGAGCACACAATGTAAATATATATATGCCTTACTATCAAAATGTATAGCTGAAACTTATTGGATTTAATTAACTAATGTCACCATAAAAAAAATAAAATAATAAAAAATAAAATAAATGGTGCTGGGACCCTTGAATAACCACATGCAAAAGAATGAAGCTGAATCCCTACATATTATCCACAAGAATTAAGTCAAGTGGATCATAGACCTAAATGTAAGAGCTAAACTATAATTCTTAGAAAATAGAGAGTTAGGCAAGGTTCAGATGTTATTTAAGAAGGGATATCTACGGAAACTCAAAGACAAAGGAGATTAAAAAGGGACATCAGAGAAAAGTTTAGTCTCTGACACCTACAGCTACAGCAAACACTAAACATGGCCTAATTCCTAGCCAGATTAACAAAAAACCTCACACTAACTCAATTCCTTTTATCCACTGTCTTGCTCATGCCTGGCTTTTAACAAAAAATGAAAAGGTAAGCTAATAGGTAAAAACGATTTGAAAAGAAGAGACAGAGCAAGCATTAGGACTAGACTCAGATATAGCACAAATAGTGGAATTACCAGAACAGAAATTTAAAATACTATGATTAATATTCTAAGGGCTCTAATGAAAAAAAGAAACAGCATGTAATGTAAGTAGAAAGATGGACACTTTAGAATCAAAAGGAAACACTATAAATCGAAATCATTGAAATATAAATGAATAAATGCTTTTTGATTAGCTCATCAATAGAGCAGACATGGCTAATGTGAATCAGTTAACTTGAGGATAAGTCAGTAGGAACTTCCAAAACTAAAGAGCAAAGAGGAGGATGTAAAAAAAAACCAAACCTCAGATTATCTAAGAACTGTGGAACAACTACAAAGTAATAATTTGCACATAATGAGAATATCAGAAGAAGAGAAGAACAGCAGAAATATTTAAAGTAGTAACGACTGAGAATTTTCCAAAATTAATGACAGAAGCAAACCACAGACCCAAAAAGGCCATAACACCACCAGTTTGAATACCAAAAAATCTACACCTAGGCATACCATACTTGAACTGCAGAAAATCAAAGACAAAGAAAAAATCTTGTAATAAGCAAAAAAACCCCTCACTTTACCCATAGAAGAACAAGGGTAAGAATTACACTGTACTTCTCTTCAGAAATCATGCAAGTAAAAAGTGGAGTGAAATCTAAGGTCCTCTAATCTTATAATGTTCCTTTTGGATTAGAGATCATACTCATTCAGACATCTGCTGGTCCAGATATTTCCTCTGTTAGTTGCTTATGGGGGAGGTCAATAAAAAAAAATTATAGAGAAAACAAGAATAAAGAGGTTATAACAGTGATTCTTAAATTTAGGTGTAGATAATAATCATATGGGGAGCTTACTAAAGACAGATTCCTAGAATCCATCCCCAGAAAATCTGATTAAAGACCCTGGGTTAAGGTCTTTTTATTTCTTGACAAGCACTCCAAGTAATCTAGATGTGTCTGTGGACATAACAGTCCCTGGAACAACTATTAAAGGACCAGGGGTCCCAATGACCTACAGTTCTTTATAGGCTCTACTTGCTATATAAGAAATGCTTAAGAGTAAATGTGTATTTAAGCTAACTTTATCCAGTATAATCCTACTGATAAAAAACAATCTCAGTCAGAATTCCTTGTAACACATAGGCTGTTGATCATCAAGATGCTAAACAAGTTCCTTTCTTTAGAGTCTACTTAGAAAGATGAAATGACAGAGATGGGGTTAAGAAATCTGGTAAGTTCATGAACAGTCAACTGAAGCAGATAAGGAAGATAATTATCCCCACTCTCCAGCCAAAGATGTCCCTGTCCTAACCCCTGGAACCTTTAAATAAGTTATGTTACACGGCAAAAGGAAATTAAAGTTGTAGGTAGAACTAGAACTGCTAATCGGTTGACCTTAAAAGAGAGAATCCTGGATTATTCAGTAGGTACATAAAATCACAAGGGTCCTTTAAATGTAGAGTAAGGAGGCATTAGAGTCTATAGACTGGCCATTACTGGCTTTCAGGATGGAAGGGGGCCATGAGCCAAGGAATGAGGGCAGTATCCAGAAGCTGAAAAAGGCAAGAAAATGCATTCCCACCAAAGCCTCCAGAAGGAAGGCAGCCCTACCCTGTCAACCTCTTGATTTTATCCCAGTGAGACCCATTTCAAACCAGATGTCTGACCTCCAGAACTGTAAGATTATACATGTGTGTTGTTTTAAGCCACCAAATTTATGATATGTTACAGTGGCAATGGAAAGTTAGTTTGCTGCATGTGCTAAAAAATTACTTGCCTTAAAAAAAAAAAAAAGCTTTTTCTTACCTATATCCATTGGTCGTTCTGTATTTAAACTGTCTGTGCTGCCCTGATGTCCACCTAAAGGTGTCTTCATTTGTTGATCGGATAATTTCCCAGTACTGACAGATCTAAAAATTAGAGTAGTAATATATACTTTAAGCCAGAAAAAGGTCAATGGGAAGTCAGAGAACAAGAAGACAAAAAGTAGATCCAAATAATTCAAGGTAGAGATAAATTTCAATAACCAAAATAAACAAAAGGCAGAAATAGAATATTTAGGAAATTCAGGAAGAAAGGAAGAGCTCTGTAATTTACACAGTTACAGGTTTTCAGATTCTAAATGCACATAGTTCATATCACTAACCATGTTACATAAACCAGCTACTAATTTGGTCTTAGTGTTTTTATAATAGGAATATATTTACTATTACAATTTTCATGTTTAAGGCTGGAAGGAAACAGTGTCTTTTACCTGCCAAACACTGCCTTGTTCTGTTGCTCAGACTTCTGCCTCTCACTTCCTTGTACTAGGAGACAATGAGAGCATTCACGTGGATCATTCCCATCTTTAGACTGCCCTTCAGAAGGCCCATGATGAGTAACCAAGGCTAGAAGGTTGGAAGATGCTTGTGTTTTAGGGATTTTGAAAGGAGCTGTGGCCTAAAGAAACATATGTAAGCTAGTTATTATAAAGTATAAAGCATTCAGAATGGTCAGGCTCCATGGCAGAACAGTCAGGAGCTTAGACTCTGGAGGTTCATCGGACCTGATTCAAATACTGGCTGTTCTACTTACCATCTCTGTAACATGGACAGTTCATTGAGATAATATATATAAATCATTCAACAAGTAAAGGACTTAGACTGTGCCTGGCACATAGCAAATGCTCATTAATTTATAGCCATTCTCATTATGAATCCTTTCCACAAAGTACTTACTATACTAGTTCATGACTTACTATAGAGAATGCAGCTAAGCTGAACATGGTATTACTAACTCTGCATCTATTTTGTTTAGCCAAGTGGCCTATAGGGACCTTAAGCTGACACTAGACCCCCTTGCAATAGCATGCCCTAGATAGCAGCCCACAGTCACAAGCAAATATAAGCTCCTGATGTGACTCCCCTAAGAGCCTTTGTGATCAGTAGTTTCCCTCACCGTCTCCTACCCGTGTACACCTTAGATAAGACCCCCATGGAGCTCACCAGAACCTTGATCTTTTGATTTGAATTGACAAATCAGCCTTAGCCAGGAACCCCAAAACACTCCACCCAAAAACCCTAATAAAGGCATGCACTCAGGTCCTATCTCTCTCTCTCTGTACCTAGCCTTGACATCCCTGTGTGGCCCCCAGAGGTGTGCCTGGTATTTCTTTCACAACCTATGAGTAACAGACCTCCCTATTTCAATTTCTCTTGTGGTCTGTTGTTGAACTTTGACTGTCCATCCAGCACCCTATGCTCCACTTCACAAATGTTAATTTCACAAAGTCACAACACCTACAAAGTGTTAAACACACCTTAGTGGGAGAGCCAATGATTGTTGGTAAAGGGGTTTTGAAGAACCAGTCAGAATTCCGTGGAGAGGATCCCACATGCTTGGTGGGAGAGGTCCCAAGGCTGCCAGGCCGACTGGGTTGAGGTGAGTAGCTGTACCCAGCCCCGGAATGGGATGGGCACACAGGGTCAGAGTGCTGCTTTCTGAGCTTCTGCTTGTTCTGGTAGATGTCAGTGAGGGTGGGGGCGCTCTGCAGTCTAGCACCCAGTAAGAAAGACTGTGGTGACTGAGTTTGTGGCACTGGAGAACCTATCAAGAAAATAAATGCAAATTTAACCCAAAGTGAAGAAGTACGTGGCAAAAATTTAAGAATTAAGACAATTCTTAAAATGAGAATTCCAATGAATGCCTGTTTTTCATGAGATATTATAAAAGTGTTAACTTGGCAAGAGACTATTTTTCTGTTATCCTTTACAAAAATGACAAGTATACTGTTACTGGTATTCTCAAGAGATAGAATTATTAGGAGGTATGTTAGCTGTTTTTATCAGCATCTATCAAATAATTCAAGATTAATGCAAGGTCTACTCAGAACTATATAGTAAATGGTTAAAGTTAATGAAAACAACAAAATGATATACCTTTATATGAATACATACTTGGGTATATTAATGTAATTATTCTCTAACACAGCAGCTAAAATAAAATTTTCAAACTAACCCAGAATAAACTTTTATTTTAAAAAAATATATGTAAATATAAAATTTATTTATATATATATACACACACATATATATAATTTAGCATAATAAAGCAAATAAACATCTATATTTCTTTTGTATCTGGTGCCAACTGGTGGCTCTTATCAAGAACAGTATTAACCAAAGTAACAAAATTTCATTTACTATATTGATTTTCATTATCTGTGTGACAATGACCAAAATTTAGCTAAATTACTTAATTCCTAAAATTTATTTTCACAAAAGAATCATATACTCAAGAGATATCTGACTGGCTATCTAAAAACATGTTAGACCAAGATTCTAAAAACATGTTAGACCAAGATTCTAAAAAACAAAATAGCAGAGAATATATTTCATATCCATTTTGTACTTTTGATAAGACTAGAAAAACATAATTCAAATCCACTTATAATGGAATTAAAATTATTATTATACCAAATACATCTCCTACCTGACGAGTTTCTACTCCTAGATTCATGGCTCTGAGGGTGTCCACAGCAGCACTGACTAAATTGCTCAGGAATGGTACCAACTATGAAGAGGAAAATGGGGAAAGAAATAATAAATTATTCAAAACCAATAAAGGATGGAAACAGGCAACACATGCACAAATTGCACAATACACTATAGTTTACAAAACTTCATTAGCACAGATTTAGTTCAGCTAACACTAAGCAATCAGTGCCTTCAAAGAAGATCACTAGGAAAGAAAACCATGTAAATAACCCAAGGCCTGTAACAGGTATATCTTTAAGATAGGGAAGTACAAAGAGTCTGTAAAAAGTGTTTGAGGCTTATGCTGCTGAGAGCCCAGCTGTTGTCCCTATGAATTCACCATGTTCCTTGCTGAGGCATGCTCCCAGGACTGCTCCCAGCCATTGACTACATATAGTTCAGGCAGGTCAGGAAATCTGGACAACTTAGTGCTTGGAGTTACTCCTTCAGCCGGGTTAAAATCTTCTTAGAGCTCACTATTGTCAGGACTCCTCCTTCCATTCTCTCCCTCACAGGGATCAGATCTGTATGGTGGTCTGAAGGGGCTCCCTGTCAACTCCTGCTTCTTCCTTTTTATTTGTCACAGGTGTTGCCCCCATTTCTTTTGTACATCTCTGCATCTATCTCTGAGAACCTAAACCAACAAGAGGGAGAGTTGGGGAAGACTTCAGGGTATTTAAGCAGACAAGAGACATATGTCTATAAAAAAAAAAGAGGCACTGACCAAGTGGTTAGGTGGGCAGACAAAGATTAGATCCTGAGGAAGGGCCTTTTCTTTGAGTGCAAGGGTAAGTTTTGAAACTTGTCTCTAGAGACCTTAGAATGCCTCAGGAGCTAGTGAGGAGGTGATGGAGGGCCAAGATTTTGTTTGAAAAAAATTTTTCAGCTAAAAATAGCTTTGAAACCATTGAAACAGGTGAAGTAGTGATATAAACTTAAAAGATAAATATCATTGTGGGTTTTTGTTTTAATCAGGGCTTCTGGGCATGACTTCAATCCTTCTCACTTTACCACCTCCCAAGATTTCCTCCCATCCCCTCTTACTTCTACTCCAGCAGTTTTGGCTGAGGGTAGGGATCCTTTCCTTTTAAAAATTTTACACACACACACACACACACACACACACACAGACATACACACATAAAATCTTTTTTTTTTTTTTTTGCAATTTGGAGATATGCCACCACTGAGCCCTCTCTGTACTACCTGTCCTTCCATATCAATGTTGTTTCTTACAGATTCTGCAATCTTAGTTGCTTTGACCCCTTACATGTATTCTGAAGTTGGAGCACTTTGTCTTAGTTTCACTAAAACTTTCATGTGAGGTTTGTTTGGTTGGGTTTTTGTTGTTGCTGTTGTTTTACTGTTTGCTTCTGGTTTGTTTGTTTTAGCATTCTCTTTATTGTTGTATATGATTTCCAGAAGAGGTGGGAAGATTGTGCTGAAGCTGCCTTCATATCCTTCCCTGAGCTGCAAGACATCTGGTGAACATAACCCAATGCTATTATGTACATTATTATCTTTTAAACTTGAATGGTAAGTAGGAGAGGCATTTAACGTACTTTTAACTTAGGGTTTCTGGCTTTGTGTTTTGAGCCCCAGCCTAATGAAGATGCTTTTTATCCATAAGATCTATTTGCACTATCATATTTCCAATAGAGGTCCTAACAGATTTATACAGAGATTCTCAAGAGGGAGTCAGGAGTGGGGTATAGTTGAAGGGGTTCCCAATCAGCAAGACACACTGCTGTCATGTACTACTGTTCCTAAAGAGAGTGTCATATTTGTCATAGTGAAAAGAAGATTGAAAACAAATGCTTTAAACTCTCCTTACCCAAAGGGGAAGGTGAATAAGGCCTGGAAGACCCAGTAGAAAGTCTTCGCCCAACTGTCTGTACTGTGTCTGCTGGAACTGGGGAGCAGGCTCCCAACCGGAGAAAGCCCATTGGGCTGGTGTTAGACCTTCGTACTACTGCAGATCTGAAAAAAAAATAAAATAAAATGACTCTTCTCTGGAAGGTGCTAGGATTCTGTCTTTATTTCTGTATATTTTTTCCCCCTCAAACGTTCTACAACATACCATGGAGTAGATTTTTTTTTTTTAATGTGACACAGTCGCATGGAACAAACATAGAATGTATTAAACTATATAGTAAAGTCTCTCTCTCATCCTTATATGCTGTCTGCCTAACTCAACACTTTTTCAATCCTACTCAAAAGGTTACCACTATTTTTAGTTTCTAATGTCTTCCCAGAGTTCTTTAATTCATATATAAGCAAAAAAAAAAAAAAACACCAAAAACTAAATATACAGTTTACCCTTGAAGAAAGTGGGTCCACTTATATGAAGACTTTTTTCAATAAATAATGTAAATGTATTTTCTCTTTCTTATAGTTTTCTTAATATTTTCTCCTCTCCAGCTTATTTTATTCATAATACAAACAACATAAAAAATATGTATTAATTTACTGTTTATGATATTGGAAAGGCTTCTGGTCAACAGTAAGCTATTAGTAGTTAAGTTCTGGTAGAGTCAGATTTTCTACTGCATAGGGATTGCCCCTAACCACTGAGTTGTTCAAAGGTTAACTGTATCTTATTTTCATCTTGTTTTAACAAAGGTAGTATGTTATGTACCATACCAGCCATTTTCAACTTTTTGGTCTTAGGTCCCTTTTATACTCTTAAAATTACTGAAGATCCTAGAGAATATTTATTTATGCAACTTGTATCTATTGATATTTACTGTATTAAAAGTTAAAACTGATAAAGTTTTGTAATTAATTCATTAAAAATAAATTTATTACATGTAACGTAAGATTATGAAAAGCAAAATAAATTACTGAGAGTGTAATATTACTTTACGTATTTGCTAATCTCTATATAACGTCTAGTTGAACAGATGATAGTTGGACTCATAACTGTTTCTGCATTCAATCTATTATGTAATATGTTATTCTGGGTGAAGTATATGAAGGAAATCCATACTTACACAGATACATAACTGGAAAGGGGAGGAAACTTTGGTTGGTGTTTCAGATAATTGTGATACTCTTCTTTGATACTACACCAAAACTCAGCAAGTTGTCATTTCTAAAAGATTAGTCACAATGTGGAATCTGAAACCACGTCAGTGAAATTTTGTAGTATTACATTAAACGCCACTCTTTTGCAAAGTGTCTTGTAGTTGGAATCAATCTTTTCATGTATGCATGATTTTTTTAAACATTTGGTCATTTGGAAAATATTGGTGACTGAATTGTTGATATGCCAAAAGTTGACACATTATACAACACCAAAAAGTCACATTAATGTCATAATACCATCACCAATCTTAACAGAAATGGCTATCAAGACATAACAGAAGTTGTCAAGATCACAGTGGTGAATACAAGTTTTCCAAAATTTGAATCTTTGCTCAAGAGCTCAACTTTTATGTCACTTGTTTTCTATGAAATGACAGACTTGGTTCATTTTTGACAAAATGCCACCAAATACTCATAATCATAGTTTGTCAGAAGTTCCTTCAAGTAAAAATGATGTTCCATGAAAATGTGGCTAGTTCAGCTTGCAACTAAAACGATCACACAAGTGCTTTTCCTTAACACAACTACTCTAATATGCAGCAAAAGTACTTAATGCCCACATTCCACTCAACATCAGGATTTTCAAAGAGAAATAATAATAAAAATTATTTTGTTTTATTGACTGCTTCATTAAAGACATTCCTTGGTATTACAAGTGTGTAGTGGTAAAGAACATAAAGACTAACAGTACAGTTGGATACCACTACCTTGAATCAGTGTTGTTATGAAAATAGTTTTGTCTTCATGGACCCCTACACAAAGGAAGTTACCACACTTTGAGAACCACTGCTAATAAATACACTGTTAATCACTTTGCTTCTTTCACTTAAATGTTTCTACCTTAGTACATAGAAAGCTCCTTTACCCTTTTTGTAAGGTGTTCCACCTTACAAATAATAACAATAATGGACCATAATAAATCAGTCCCTTACTGGTGGGCACTTGGCTTATTTCTCATTCTCTGCTATTCTAACAATTAACAACTTTGTATAAATGCAATGTCATATACAGGCAAGGACTATGTAGCTGCAGAATAAGTTACCAGAAGTTGAAGTGTAAAACGTGCATGCAATAATTATTTTCATAGATACTGCTAAATATCCTCTATAGAAGTTTTCTCAATTTAATCCTATGAGATGATGAGGATCATTTTTCATTCATTGAGCTATTTATTTGGTGGGCCCTTTTAATCTAAAATCTTGTATCCTCTAATTCTGGAAAAAAGTTTGACTATCTTCTAGAAATTTTCTTCATCATTTTACTTGTTCTTTCTGGAATGCCTATATTGATTAATCCTTGAAAAATATTATTTATTTATATTTTCCATTTTTATTTAATTCACCTATTTTGGATACTTCAACTTTGTGTTCCAACATTTATTTTCATTTTGGTTTTTATATTTTGTAATGTCCAGGAGGTCTTTTTTATTTTGATTGTTTTCAACAGCATTTCATTATTTATGGATGTAGTCTCTAACCTATGTCTAAGGGTACTAATTTTTAAAATAAGTTTCTTTTCTTATATATTACTATTTTCTTCAAAGTCAGTTTTTCTTTCTGTTTTTAGCCTTATGCTTCATTTTCATCCCTCCACTCTAAGTTCTCTTGAGATTTAGGTCTCCAAGGGTACTATGGGGCACAGATACTTTCATTTTGTCAGAATCTCTGATTGCACGAACATTTACAGCTGCCCTGCTATATATCAGACATCTATCTTCCATTCTCTTTCTGTTTTCCAGAAATTTATTAAAATCTCTCACCCACTAAACATTTATTCTTATTTTATTTGTCTTTGTGGACTTAATACCATTGTCATTTCTTTGCTGCCTTCATGAGGTTTCAGGATGTAGAAGAACTATGTAAATAATCTGCTACAACTGGTGAGATTTCATTTTTTTTTAATTCTTCCTCAATTCTTAAAAATAATTATATCTGTGGACAAACATATACAATTATCCAGCCAAGCTCAAGTATTATTTAAATAGATCCATCACAAAAAATATTTGTATTATTCAATTTTTGTACAATTTGGTATACCTCCATTATACACATATGTAAGAGACTAAGTTAGCTATGAAAAGTTACAGATCTTTCTATAACAACAAAATTTTAAAAGGAAAGAAAAAAATTAAAAAGGAAAAAAATATTAGCTTACCTTGGAGAACCATGTAGATTTGTGCCAGAACTGGCAGTAGATGTAAGATTCTGCTCTATTCGCTGATAATTCCTTATCTGAGTAGGAACTGGAATTGGTGCTGTTTCACTCTGAGGTGACACAGCAGGCTGACACTGCCTGCAATCATAATTTATTGAAAAAGGAAAGAAATACAGGTTAGACTTTTTATTTAATTTGACCCATTGGTGATATTTAGAGACAATTCTAGAAGCCAAATGATTACTTCTGTAAGTGAATAAAAAATGATCATTTTAAAAAATATATAAAGCAAAACAATTTCATTTGTCCTTTAAAGAACTATCCTGGCATTCATATCATATTGAGGACTAAGAATTGGAACAAGAACTGGAAAAACATTCCTCTACAATAAGAATAGTAGGTTGGTAAAACTTAGTTTCATCCACTCACATTCTGCTATTTATTACTATGTGAGAAAGAAAAATATTTCTAGGAAAATATGCTGGGTAAAAGAACAGGCAGTTCAAGAGCAAAGATGATTGGAATGTTTACAAAAGTTATGAATGCAGTAAGCATTCCCAAGGAACTTTGACTTTTATGAAGACTGAAAATACACTGTATAACTTTCAAAGCACAAAACTGATTTGAGGTTCACATTTTTAAGTGTTAGTACTTGGTTTCTTAATAGCCTCTTTCCTTACTTTTCATAAATGCAGAAATAGTATGTCCTTAGATGACTTTCAATTCAATTGGCAACATATCTTGAAACATCAAGAACAATATAGGGCTTTTAAAAAATGACTTATTTCATTCTTCTACCCTTCTATAATTCTAAAAAAGACACAATCTCCCACTTTTTCCCAACTACAACATTATAAAGAGATTATATAGTTATCTGAACAAAACAAAGTATAATTTTAGATCTTTTTAAACCATTAGAGTATTTCATATTTAAATCAAAAGAAAATCTCATCTGTAGCAGCAATGTTAGTTGCCTCCCCAATATGCATTCACCAACTGTTTCTTACTAACAACTCAAATTTTATAGAAGGTAGTGATTATGACATATCTCAAACCCCCTTGTAGCCATGAGTAGTCATATGTTCTTCTTAGTCAACAGGTATAAGTGGAAATCATCTATTCATTCTTCCTCCTTTCCGGATGTAGATATGCTTGCTGGAGCATCAGCAGCTATCTTAGAACCATGAGGAAAAGGCCAAAAGAACTGGAGAAAATTTCCTTGAGCCAAAGGAAACAAAGGCAAAATATTTATCTTGACTAATAACTATTTATCTTGACCCTGTTGTTTACAGCCAAGTGGAATTCCTCATTGATAACACAAATAAGTGTGCTTCTCTAAGCTCTCACTATTTTTCATTTAGGTTTTTTTTTTTAAATATCTTTTAAATATTATGTTTTGTTTATGTTTTCACTATCTATATATGAATGTGAAGTTTATCTACAACCTCAAAATAAAACACTTCTACTTGAAACTAAACAGCTTTATAGGACTTTATTTATAGGACTTTATAGGACTTAAACGGTCTAGCCTTTGCATACACTGGGTTATAGGCACCAACGCAACAACAGAACAACCAGCACAGGCATCAAGTACTGAAATGTGCATGAACAAATGCCACCTTTTTATCATCCCAACTTATTAAACAAATAAAGAGTTGATGAAGCACACACATCTGGGAATTTTTTTAAACTTACACATTGTCAAGTTCTAATATTTTCCTGTACTTGTTAATTACCAACGGGAAATTAAGAAGCTAAAGAAAGAAACCCTAAGAAGTAAACTTAGCAACCTCATATCAAGGCACCTCTCTCAGAGAATCCCAAGCAACCAGATGCCCTCTCTAATAATTCTGGCTCCTTCACCTCACAGCATATTAAGAGATGAACAGCCATGGCAGATGTTCTATAAATGTCTCAGACAGTTGCTGGACAGGACCTTTAAACAGGTTTGCTCAGTCTAGAAAGTCTTCCTTGGACAAAGTCCTAGAGCTCCACTTGCTAAGACTACTGTGGTGACTTTTTTGTCTAGCTTTATATTAATAAAGCCAGTGTTTAACCATTACTTGACTCTCTAAGCCTAAGGTGAGGAGAGGGAAGGCTGCACATGCCGAATCTCCTGCATGTCCTCCTCGCATCCACTAGGGTCCTGCAGTTGAGAGGATTCTCTTTGTGCAAGTCATCTTTGACCTGCACAGAATACTAGGAAGACTAAACAGTGTGCTCACACAGTAGCACAACCAATCATATGTCATCTTATCTACTCTCTCAAATGCTGAGAGGAAGACACAAATGCGAAAGGACAAATAAAAGACTAGGTGACTGTACAACAGCTTCTTCAAATTCATAACCTTTATAACAGGAAATTCTCAATTGTTCCCTCTTTGTTTTAGAAAGATTCCATGATAAAATCCTAAGAGGTTAACAAGTAATCAGGATGGCAGGAATACACCAAGGCCAGAGGGAGAAAAGAGAGAAGGATATGTGCATATAAAAGTTCCCATGAAACCCAATCTCTGCAGCCAAATGCTGAGCCACAGCTGTGAGCTCATGTGATGGAGAGCAACAGAGAAGTAAGGGCCTAATCTGGTATAGAGGCCCATAGTGGCAGATGGAAAGCAGGTGACAGGTCCAGCAAGAAAGAAGTTAGTGTCTATAGAGAAGCCATCACAAAAGTAGGAATCCACTCAGAGACGACACAATGCAGCATGTGTGGCACACGGTTGGTCTCCATTAATGGCTGGTAACAACTAGTCTTCAAAATTCTATCCTAAAACTAAAATAAACAAGCAAACAATAAAACAACAATAAAAATAAATAAAACAAAAAATTAATTAAAAAATTTTCTGATATCCTAACTCCTGTATTTATGTCTACTATTTCTCTGGATGTACAAAGAATGGATATCAAACTCCCTACATGTACTAAAGACTGTCATATGGGTAGTGAAGAAAATTATTACTAAGAAGTGTTTCTTTAGGTGAAAATGCATACATCAGTGAAGAAAAGTTAAAGAATTATACCATAGAAAGAGAAGCTAAGAAAAAAAGCAAAGATAACTAAGGAAGAAAAAATAACAGCAAATCAAAAGTAAAAACCTGGAAATATACAATTCCCATATTTAAAACATATCCTCAAAGAAAGGCAGCAAACAGGTCTGCACACGATTTGCTTATCCCCATGGTTCCAAAACTGTACATCAAGGGACCCCAGGGTACCACTGCTACTCAAAGGGGTGCCCTGGAGTACACTTTTTAAGTAAAAGTACAGACACTTTTAAAAAACTACCAACACCATTTTTAACTAAAATTACTATTAGGTTGTTTGGATATAACTATTTAGCAAATGTCACTGTTAGGTATTTCTATTATCATAGAGGCATCACTAAAAATTACTGAGACACTAAGAGAACTTGTAGCTTTATATATTTTACTGATGTTACCAGTCTAAAATTCCTAGTCTCAATTTTAAGTTTTTCTATAACATTTTTTTCCCCAATAATAACAAAGTGCTAAAATGTATCAACACTATTAAGAAGCAGTTCACCAAGTTTTCATGAGTACCTGGTAAACTTTCACAAGTAACCTAATAGGAATATATTATCCAGCTGGCATTCAATGAAAGGTCAATAAACTAGTCAATAATATCGAGAAGTACACCTTTCTAAAATGTTTTAGAAGATGAAGTGAAAACCTCAAGGGAAAAGGTACTACTAATATATCTAAGAAAAATAAAAGATTCATTCAAGTGTAGTTCACAGTAGTGCCTATATTTTACACTACACTATAAATTCATTCTTATGCTTCTAACCTAAGCAACACTTTCCTGAAATGATAGACTAAATTCATGCTCAGTAACGATTAAAGTACTCCAGGCCTAAAACTAAAAATCTTAAGGCTTTCCAAGGCTTTAGTTAACATCCAGTCACATATACATATATTTCCCTCAATATATGTTCCTCAATGGAGGCTATAAACTAAAATTCTATATCTTGAATTGTATTTTCATAATATTATAAAACTAGAACTAGTTTTCCAGAAAAAAGTCTGGAAAAACTATTTCTTCTTCTAGGCAAAAATTACTCATTTCAATACAATAAGACATTTCAAAGTAATTTTAATAAAAGTGATGTTCTAAGGAAAGAATTAAATATACCACTACTAAAATCACAGGAAGTGTTACATGAGATAGTATCTACTGGGATATGGAGATACAAAATCTTAATGGCCCCATGAAGAATAAGTCTTCCATCTGCCTAAAACCATTTTAATTTTGCATACACATAATTTTTAATATTCTGTTTATATTTCTGTTTTCAGTTGCGTTTAATACCTTGTGGTAGAGCGTGTTGTTTTTTTCAAAATATTCACTATGTCATTTCTATACTCCCTGGTGTACTTCCTGCCACAACCCCTGGGAAGCAAGTTGGAAGAGCAGCTCCCATTTGGGACATGCTGTTTGTTCTCAAAGCAGAGGGAAACAGACTGGTGACAGAACAGAAGCTTTCAGAGCCATTATGTAGTTCTGTCATAACTCTTTTTCCCTCTACTTTGAGATCAGTGTGTCCCAAATTCTTATATAGAATCTAAGAGACTAAAGTACCAAAAACAAACAAACAAACAAACAAGCCCCAAACCAAAACCAAAACAAACTCCAGAACAAACAGAAAAATCTATAAATCTCTGTTAATGGGCACACAATAGTTAAAGATGCAATTGTGACATCAATAACACAAAGGGAGAGGAGTACCCTCCTATATTCTCTATGGGAGTAGAGTTATTGTATGCAATTGAAATAGAGTGTTATAACTGTAAGATGTTTCATATAATTGCCACGGTAACCACAAAAAAACAGATGTATAGAATATACACAATAGAAAATGAGAAGAGAGTCAAAGCACATCACTACAAAAGAACCGAAATAAAGGAAGGTAGTTAAGAGAGGAAGTGAGGGGGGAAAAATGCCACAAGACATAAGAAAAAGTAATAAAATGACAATAATAAATCTTTCCTTATTATGCTGAAGACACTAAGAGAAAGATGGAAAGAGATATCCCATGCAAATATTAACCCAAAGAGAGCAACGGTCGCTATATTAATATTAAACAAAATAGACTTTGAGTTGAACACTGTTACGAGACAAAAAAAAAAAAAAAAACTTTATACAATGATAAAATGGTCAATTAACCAGGAAAAATATGAAGCAAATATTGACAGAATTGAAGGGAGAAATAGACAATTCTACAATAATAGTTGGGCACTTCAATGCCCCACTTTCAACAGTAGATAAAACAACCAGATAAAAGATCAATAAAGAAATAGCAGCCCTGAACAACACGACAGGCAAGTGAACCTAACAAACATATAAAGAATACTCCTTCCACTAACAGAAAAATACACATTCTCAAGTACACATGCAACATTCTCTGGGACAGACCACATGTTAGGCCACAAAAAAAAATTATAAAGATTAGAGGAGAGATAAAATTGAGGCAACAGAAAAACAGGAAAAAAATCATAGAAACTAAGAGTTGGTATTTTTAAAAGCTCAATGAAATTGACACACCCTTAGCTAAATTAACTAAGAAAAAAAAAAGACTCAAAATCAGAAGTGAAAGAAGGGAGTAAGGGGCATTACAACTAATGCCAGAGACATAAAGTGGATTATAAGAGAATACTACGAACAATTGCTTGCCAACAAATTGGATAACCTAGAAAAAATGGCTAACTCTCTACAAACACACAACCTATCAAGACTAAATCATGAAGAAAGAGAAAATGCAAACACTTATTACTAGTAAGAAGACTGAATCAGTAATCAAAAACCTCCCAATAACAAAAAAAGCTCATGACCAGAAAGCTTCACTGGTGAATTCTACCAAACATTTAAAGATTTAAAACCAACAATCCTCAAACTCTTCCAAAAATTAAAGAGTAGGGAACACTCTCAAGCTTATTTCATCAGTTCAGCATTACCCAGTACCAAAGCCAGATATAGACGCTACAAGAAAACTACTTACCAGTTTCCCTGATGAAATTTGATATAAAATCCTCAATAAAATACTAGCAAACCAAATTCAACAGCACATTAAAGGGCTAATACACCATGACCAAAAAGAATTTATAATACACCACATTAACAGAAGGACAAAAACTACGATTACCTCAAGCGATACAGATACCCTTTCATGATAAAAACACTCAACAAAATAGGACTAGAAAGAAATTACTGTATCATAATAAAAGCCATATATGAAAAGCCCACAGCTAAAATCAAACTCAATGGTGAACGCTTGAAAGCCTTTCCTCTATGATCGGCAACAAGACAAGGATGTCCATTCTCACCACTTCTCAACATAGAATTTCTAGCCAAGGCAATTAGGCAAGAAAAAGAAATAAAGGATTCAAATCAAAAAGGAAGAAGTAATTTATCTGCTTAAAGATAACATCATCCAAAATGTAGAAAACCCTAAAGATTACACACACATCCCACTAAAACTAATAAATTCAGCAAAGCTGCAGAATACAAAATCAACACAGGAATTAATTGTATTTCTAAACACTAACAATGAATAATCCAAAAAGAAAATTAAGAAAAGAATATAATTTATAACAGTATCAAAAAGAATAAAATAGCTAAAAATAAATCTACCCAAGAGGGTGAAAGACTTATGTGCTGGAAACTAAAAAACATGGCTGAAATAAATTAAAGATACCCCACATTCATAGACTGGAAGACTTAATATTGTTAAGACGTCAGTACTATCCAAAGTGACCTAAATACAGATCAATGTAATCCCTACCAAAACACCAATGGTATTTTTTGTAGAAATAGAAAACTCTATACTAAAATTCATATGGAATCCATGGGAACCCTAAATAGTCAAAATAATCTTGGAAAAGAAGAACCAAATTGGAGATCTCAAACTTCCTGATCTCAAAATATATAACAAAACTACAATAATCAAAAGATTATGCTACTGGCATAGAGATAGCCATATAGACCAATGAGTAGAATAGAGTTCCCAGAAATAAACCCTTACATATGCAGACAAATGATCTTTCACAAGGTGTCAACATCACTTAATGGGGAAAGGACAGTCTCTTCAGCAAATGGTCCTGGGAAAATTAGGTATCCACATGCAAAAGAATAAAACTGGAATTTCACTTTACACCATATAAAAAAATTAACTCAAGAGACTAAAAATCTAAACATAAGACTCAAAACTATATAACTCCTAAAAGAAAACACAGGAGGAAAGGTTCATGCCTAATATTTGGATTAGGCAATGATTCTAGGAAGTAAATACCAAACACACAGATAAGAAAATAAAAAAAAGACAAATGGGACTACACCAAATTTTAAACCTTCTGAGCTCAAAGGGACACATCAACAGAATGAAAAGACAACCTATGGAATGGAATAAAATATTTGTAAATCACATATCTGATAAAGTTAATACTCGAAATATATAAAGAACTACTATACCCCAAAACCAAAATAACCTGATTAAAAATGGACCAAGAACTTGAATAGATAATTTCTCCAAAGATGATATACAATGGCCAACAGTATATAAAAAGATGGTCAAAACCACTAATCATTTAAAAAATGCAAATTACAACCACAGTGAGATACCAACCACACCCATTAAAATGATGGCTATTAAAAAAAATGGTTTTAATTAAAAAAAAGACAGAAACAAATTTAAATTAAAAAAAAATGTTGGTGAGGATGTGGAGAAATTCAGAACCCTTTTACACCATTGCTAGGAATGCAAAAACGGTGCAAGCATTACGAAAAAAACAGTATGGCAGCTCAAAAAATTAAAAATAGAGTTATCATATGATCCAGCAAACCCACTTTTGGGTATATATCCAACAGAATTAAAAGCAGGGTCTCAAATAGATATTTGCACATTCACATTCACAGCAACATTATTCATAATAGCAAAGAGGCAGAAGCACTCCATGTGTACATCAAAAGACAAATGGATAAATAAAAAGTGGTGTTATTATTCAGCCTTAAAAAGGAAATTCTGACACATGTTACAACATGAATAAATGTTAAGGACACTGTGAACTAAGCCAGTCACAAAAAGACATATATTGTATGATTCTACTTATATAATGAAGCATCTAAAGGAGTGGAATTCATAGAAACAAATGAGAATGGTGGTTGCCAGTACCTAGGGAAATGGGGAATGGGAGTGTTGTTACAATGAGTACCGAGTTTCAGTTTTACAAGATGAAAAAGTTCTGGAGGTCTGTTGGAGAACACTGTGATTATACTTTACTGGGCTATAAGCTTAAAAATATTTAACACACCAGATCTTATATATTTTTTTTTACCACAATTAAAAAAAATTTTAATGATAAATTGTGAAACAAAATAAATTTTAGAATTAAGAATATAAAGTTTCATAACTTTACTAAAAAAAACTATGAAAATTCTTTCAGTTAATTATATGTAAACACTATGGCCATGCCACCAAGAACACGTCTGATCTCATCTGATCTTGGAAGCTAAGCAGGGTCAGGCCTGGTTAGTACTCAGACAGGAGACCACCTAGAAAGACCAGTTGTTGTAGGCATTAAAAAAAAAATTAAATTAAATTAAAATAACAATTATATGTAAACATACCCTCCACACATCAAGAACTCATTTGAAGCTCGCCTGCCAGCAGTTCCCGTTGGTATATCATCTAAAAGAGAATGGGGAAAATTCAGTCAGTTCTGCTATACCACCTGCTTAAAAAATGTAAATCGTTCCTACATGATTCTTAGGAAACAATTTGAGCACAACCATTTGCTTACGTGCAATTTTGTGCATGAATAACAATGGGTGAACACAGAACACTGCACCCAGCTGAATTCATAGGCTGCAACCCTTTCAATGCCCACTTCTATAAGTAAACATCAGGTCTTTTCAAGGTAAAGTGTCATATTTATTGCAGTGTATAACTATTTCTTCACCACTGAATGTGCAAAAACTGTGCTTTTTATTATGTTCCTTTTAACATGTCACTGACAAAGGTTTTGAGTGTTATACTCCTAATCCTAATTTATGTATAACCTCTGTGGTTTTTACTAAACAATTTTGCAGGTTGTGGTGATTTTTAGAAACATTATGTCACATTCTAGCACAAATGACTGTAAACAAAGTCTACCACTCTAACACTGGAGCATCCCCATCTTCAAGCATAACACTTTCTTGGGTCTTACATGGCTTATTGTCATGGAAGTTGGGGCCTCTCAGACATGGTAGCACATGCCACAGGCCATCTTCATCTACTCCTCCATCATTTGTATATGGGAACATAGCACATCTCAGAAGGCAGGGGCCCCTCACTCCTTGTCACTGTTAAATCCACTACATCATATTGCCCTGTGTGATTTTTAATGGCTGTAAGGGTATAATTAATATGTATTGATGTGAAATCATAGTACTGACCAAATAATATAAATTTTAAAAAATAAAGTAAACCATACTGCTAATCTATGCTCAAAAAAAGGGGAAAACAAACAAACAAACAAACAAAAATCACAAATATAGCTTTGAGTGGCCCTAAATAGGAGCTGAGCAAAGCATTTATTTTGGCATATCTCAGATCCTTGCTCTTAAGAAGCTTATATTCTAGTAATGAAATAAGGTAATAATGTCAGGTAATGATAGGAGATATAAAGGAAAATAAATAAGGATAAGGGGATAAAGAGAAGTGGGGCAAGGAAACAGTCTATTTTAAAGACAATAGTTGCCTATAGCAGGGGTCCCCAATCCCCAGGCTGTGGACCAGTACTGGAACGGGCCATGCAGCAGGTGGTGAGCAGCAGGCCAGCAAGTGAAGTTTCATTTCTATTTGCAGCTGTTCCTCAGCTCTAGCATCACCGCCTCAGCTCCACCTCAGATCATCAAGCATTAGATTCTCATAGGAATACCAGTCGCTGGTGCCAAAAAGGTTGGGGACCACTGGGCTATAGGGTAATGGAGAAAAAAGGGTAAAATGGGGTAGGAGGCAGAGATAGAAGCTAGATTTCACTAAGTGTACTTCATTTTGTAGCTATAAGTTTGAAATCGTACTTATGAAACAAAGTTAAACAAAAGAATAATCCCTAGAAAACAAAAGTAAAATAAAGCAAAGGAATCTAACCATATATCAGCTTGGGAGCATAATCACCAAAAGTGAATAATTTGGTGATAATAAGTCGATAATTTGGACATTCCTATGGACAAAAAGACCCACAACAAGGTTTAAAAAAAATTTTTTTTTAGTAATCATATTGTTAGTTTGATAGCATATGGTTATTTTGAAACAAGAGAGAGAAAGGGGAAGAGAGAAAAGAGCCTAAACTCAAAAGGGCAAGGAGCATGGAAGTCAACAGCCTTAAAAATTCAGGAGCTAGAAAGTTGATATAAGTGGTATTTGACCTAGTAGACCCAAGAAGATAAAATCCTTAGCAAGCAGGAGAGCCCAGAAGTAAATCAATTTATATCAGAGTTCCAAAAGGCTGAGTACTTAGCAATACCAGATAACTTTCAAAGTGGCATTGAGGGCAGGGCTGAAAGGATTATTTTAAAGTCAATTTGAAGCAGAATTTTATATCCTTTCCCCAGCTCTATGCAGAGAAGCAACACCCATCCCCCACATTACAGGAAAAGGCTGGACAATTTAAAAGTTTCTAGACTGCAGAACAACAGGCAGAGATGAAGAAAGCAGTTTATAATGAGAAATCATTGGGGGAAAAGGAGATTAGCAGAAAAATTTTACACATTGACTTTCAAGACCTCCAGCCTTCTTCCCCGTGATATCACGTATATACTCTTTAGGCAGAAGACTGGCTGAATCTTCTCTTTGGGGAATCTGAGAACCACTCTCCCCACTCTGCCACCTGCCAAAAAGAAGCAGTCCAAGGTAGTGATTCACTCATTGTTGAGGCTCACTGTCCATAATTATGAGCACACAACAATCATCAAATATCCAAGAAAAGAATCTAATATGAAAACCAAACTCTAAAACAAACTAGGGGTCTACGGCCATGCCACCCTAAACAAGCCCAATCCCATCTGATCTTGGAAGCTAAGCAGGGTTGGGCCTGGTTAGTACTTGGATGGTAAACCACCAAGGAAGACCAGATGCTGTAGGCATAAAAAATAAGGGATTGTAAAATGACAAGATTCTTGCAATCTGTGAGGTCAACAAAGGGTTGCCTCAACTAAAAAAAAAAAAAAAAAAGTTAAAACAAATAAATAAAAATAAAACAAACTAGGAGAAAAAACAAAGATATTTTTCAAGAAAAAGTTAAAATATATATATACATATATACATATATGTGTGTGTATATATGTATATATACACATATAAAAAATTAATTTCTTCAGAGATAAAACAAAATATTGCACCCTGAAGAACAATAATATTGAGAGGTGGAAAAGGAGCTTCCGAAAATTCAAAATATCAGAGCACAAATTTAAAAAACTCAATAAAATAGTTAGAAGAAGAAAACATTTAAAAAAATTTGCCTAAAAGTAGAGCAAGAAGACAAAACAAGAAAATCAGAGGCAGATACTCAGGTATTTGTTATATTATGACTTCTAAAGAGGAATTTTCACTCAAAAGGCTAATTCTTTGTTCTACTTCTGCAGACATGCTTACTGCATAGGCTGTAGTTAAAATTAAGTATAAGAACTCTTCTCTTTTGCTTGTTCTAAGCAACAAATGTAACTTCCTGTACCCCCTAATAACTCCCATGCTTTGTAACTCTTTGTAACTGCCTGCAACCCACTGCAACTCCCACCCTTTGTAACCATCTGAGGACAAATTAACCAATCAGCCCATGCTAAATGAGTTCTATGTAAGGAATGTTGCAACTGAGCTCCAGGCCCAGATCTTCCCCGCCCAGCCTAGCAACTATGAGACCGCCATTCTCCAACTCTCTGAATGCTGCTTGGTTTCCTGCAAGTATGATTTTTGCAAATTTTCTGCAACATTTCCAGTTCCTAGTTTCCCATGTAATGAGCTTGAAAATCATCATTCTATCTTAACAAGTAAAAAGCTGAATAGACTGAAAAATCAACAACTCTTCTTGGATCCAAAAGATAGGGAAGGATACAGAGCAAACCAATGGCCCCAAGATTGGAGAAACAAATACAGGGAGTTCTGGCTTACCTGAAAAAAGAAAGACTCACCAGCAGAAACCTCCTCAGAAATCAGAGCCAGGACAGAAAAGCTTGAACCATAACTGACAATCCACTGGAGGCTCATACTAAACAACTCTTAAGAGTCAACAACTCCTGGAGGATCCAGTCAAAGAAGGGCTTACAGTATTATCAGATTTATCTCCAGGAGCTCAATCAGGTTCCCACAGTACATATCAAAGAAAAATCCCTTCCTGCTTCCAGCATGGAAAAGAGAAACATTTTTAATTATGTCAGAGCATTCTGATCTTCTTAGCAAGGAGTGCCCTCAGGGGAAACTAATCAGAGGTTAATCTGCTCAGGTTAAGCTCAGAGCCTAACTCACCTGGGGAAAAGACAGTACCAACTCTAGCCCCCTCTAGCCATCTTGTCCCACCTAAGGCAAGAAGAAGAAACTAGAAAACACTTGAGAAGTTGAAAGACTAGCCTCACTGAAAGACTAGAGACCTAATAGGCCTAGAGAACACTTCAGCTGCCTCTGCCTCTATACCTCACTACCACATTACTAAAGGCCTATTTACAGCTCTTCCTTTCATCCCATACATCATGTATAGCTACCAAGAAAAAAATTACAAGGCATACCAAAAAGCAAAAAAAAGAGACAAAGTATCAGAACCAGACATGGCAGGGATGTTTAAATTATCAGACCAGGAATTTAAAATAACTACGATTAATATGCTAAGGGCTCTAACTGAAAATGCAGACAGCATGAAAGAACAGATGGGCAATGTAGCAGAGAGACATAAATCTATAAAAGAACCAAAAAAGCTAGATATTAAAAAAAGAAAACACTAACAGAAATGATGGGCTTACTAGTAGACACAGCTGACCAAAAAAAAAAAAAATCTTTGAGCTAAAGAATATGTCAAAAATTAACCAGTCTAATATAATCCTTATTCCAAAGAGACATATTTTGGGATGAAATTCTGTTCCCTACAGCTTCTATGCTATAAACCTTTACAGTTACTGTACTGAAAACTGTAGGCAATTGTAACACAATTTGTTTAATGTATTGTGCTAAAGTGTTACAATGGCTAAGACATTGCTAGGCAACAGGAATTTTTCAGATCCATTATAATCTCATGGGCCCACCTGTATATGGTGTCTGTCACTGACCGGAACATCTTAATGTGGCACATGACTGTACACCTAGGCATATCATTTTCAAATACAGAAAATCAAAAATAAAAGAAAAAAATCCTGAAGGATGCCAGAGGAAACAAATACTATAAGTATAGAGGAACAAAGATAAAAATTACATCTACTTCTTCTCAGAAACCATGCAAGCATGAGAGTGGAGAGAAATTATTTAAAGTGTTGAAAGAAATAAATCACCAACTTAAAATTTTGTACCCTGCAAAATTATCCTCATAACTGGGGGAAAAAAAAGATTTTCTAAGACAAAAATTGAGGGCATTTGTTGTCAATATACTACCTTGTAAGAAATGTTAAAAGAAGTTCTTTAGACTGAAGGAAAATAATACAGTTCAGGAAACTAGATCTACAAAAAGAGAGGAAGAGCACCAAAGAAGAAATAAGTGAAAGTAAAGTTAAAACTTTTATTTTTCTTATTTTTAAATGATCTAACAGATAACAGTTTATTCAAAATAATAATGGCAGGCTCCATAGTGTAGTGGTGAGCACGTTTGCTTTACATGCAGAAGGCCCGGCGCCTGCACCCCAGGTGGAGCTACGGACCACATCCTCGGTGCACCAGGCCCTCCGAGTGCGCCAGGCGCACCAGGCCCCAGGTGCACACCCTGAGTGTGTAGGAGGAGATGCCCCACCTTTAGAGATCCAGTTCTTAAAGAAAAATGGCAACATCCATATGTCGGGGGTGGAAGTCAGGGAGTTGGAGGGGGCAAAAATAATAATGGAAACAATGTATTTGGTTATGTATGTTTATGTATATATCTTATGTGTACATATATATGCTTATGAATGCTTATTTGTAAGCAAAATGAGTGACAGCAATAATACAAGGGACAGGAGGAATAAGGACTGTTTTATTATAAGGTACTCACAATACCTGTGAAGTGGTAAGTGTTATTTGACAGTAGAGTAGGCCTGGATTATTTATAAACATAATACTGAAAACTCTAAGACAACCACTAAAAATAGTTTAAAAAGTATAATTGATATGCTAAAAAAGGAACAAAAATGGAATCATAATAATTAGAACAAGAGGCAGAAAAAAAGCAGAAGGCAAAAACAGAAACAAAGAACAAGAATAATGAACAGAAAAAATTAACAAATATTAATCTAATTATATCAATAATCACTTTTAACATCAATAGTCTAAATGCATCAAGGCAGATTTCACTGTGGATCAAAAAATACGATCCAACTATATGCTGTCTACAAGAAACGCATGTTAAAATGTAAAGACAAATGTAGATTAAAAGTAAATGGATAGAAAAACAGACCACGCTAACACTAATCAAAGAAAAAGCAGAAGTAGCTACATTAATTTCAGAAAGAGCAGACTTCAAAGTAAGAAAAGTTATCAGAGTTAAAGGGCATTACATAATGATAAAATCATATTTATGTAAACATAAATTCTCCAAGAAAACATATCAACTCTTAACATGTATGCTCCTAACAATGGAGAGTCAAACCACGTAAGGCAAAAACTGATAAAACTACAAGGAGAAATAAATGAATCTAATATTAGAGTTGGAGACTTCAAAGACTCTCCCTTGGAAATAAATCCAGCAGACAGAAAATCAGTAAGGACATAGTTGGTATCAATAGCACTTATCAACCACCTAGAGAGAATTGACATCTATAGATTACTTCATCCAAAACAAAAGAATAAAGATTTTGTTTAAACTCACATGGAACATTCACCAAGACAGACTACAATCTGGACCATAAAACATACCTTAACAAATTTAAAAGAATAAAAATACAATGTCTGCTCTCAGACCACAATGGAATGAAACTAGAAATCAGTAACAAAAAGATAAATGGAAAATTCCAAAGTCAATAGAAACTACACAAGACACTTCCAAAGAACACATGGGTCAAAGAACAAGAGAAATTTAAAAGTATTTTTAACTGAAAATACAACAAACATCAAATTTGTAGAAAGCAGCAAAAGCAGTGCCTAAAAGAAGAAATTTATACCACTGAATGCACATATTAGAGAATAAAAAAAGATCTAAATTCAATAACCTAAGTTTCCACCTTTGGAAACTATGGGGGAAAGAGAGCAAATTAAGTCCAAAGTAAGTAGAATAAAAGAAATAATAAGGATTAGAGCAGAAATCAATGAAACTGAAAACAAGAAGTCAGTAAAATCAACAAAAACAAAAGTTAGTTCTTTGAAATGATTAAGAAAATTGGCAAACTACTAGTTAAGCTAACTCAGAAAAAAAGAGAAGGGACACAAATTGCAAATGATTGAAAAAGGGAACATCAGTACACATTCCACTAATATTGAAAAGATAATAAATGACTATTAGGAAGAACTCTATGACCACAAATTTGAAAGACAAAATCTGCCAAAACTCACACGTGAAGAAATCGATAATATAGTCCTATATCTATCCAAAAAATTAAATAAATGATTAATAACCTTCCAAAACAGAAAGCACCAGGCCCACATGGTGAATTCTACCAGATATTTAAGAAATAAATTGTACCAAATCTCTAACTACAATCTCTTTAAGAGGATAGAAGCAGAGGGAATACTTACTAACTCATTTGATGAGGCCGCCATTACCTAATACTAAAACTAAAGAGATCACAAGAAAACTACAGACCAATATCTCTCATAATCATAGATGCAAAAATCTTCAGCAAAATATTAGCAAACTGAACCCAACAATGTACAAAAAAAATTATACACCATGACTATGTGGGATTTATCCCACATATGCAAGGCTGCTTTAACAACTGAAAATCAATCAATGTAATCCATCATATCAATAGACTAAAAAGGAAAAAGTCACAGATCATATCAATAGATGCAGAAAAAGCATCTGACAAACTCCAACATCCACATTCATGATAAAAACTTGATAAATTAGGTTTATAGGGGAAACTGTCTGAACTTGACAAATAATATCTATAAAAATCTACAGCTAAAATCAGACTTAATGGTAAGAAACTCAAAGTTTTTCCCACTAAGATCAAGTAAAAAGGCAAAGATGTCTTCTCTTACCACTGCTTTTCAACATTGCACCAGAAGTCCTTGCTAATAAAAAAAGTCAAGAAAAGGAAATTAAAGGTATACAGATTGGGAAGGTAGGCATAAAACTATTGTTCACAAATGACATGCCTACGTTAAAAAAAAAAAAAACTGAAACAAAAACAACGACAAGAAGAAAACTCCTGGAACTAATAAGTGATTATAGCAAGGTTGCAGGATACAAGGTTAATATAGTTAATATAAAAAGCCAACAATGACTAAGTAGAATTTGAAATGAAAAACACAATACCATTTACATTAGCACCTCTCAAAATGAAATATTTAGGTATATATCTAATGAAATACATATGAGGACTATTTGAGACAAGCTACAGAACTGACGAATGAAATGAAGAACTAAATAGAGAGATATTCCATATTTATGGATAGGAAGACTCAATATTGTCATGCTGTCATTTCTTCCTAATTTGATCTATAAATTGAAGGCAATCTCAATCAAAATCCCAGCAAGTTATTTTGTGGCTACTGACAAAATGATTCTTAAGTTTATGTGCAGAAGCATAAGACTCATAGTATTGTGTGGCTAACACAATATTGAAGGAAAATAAAGTCAAAGACTGATACTACCGACCTTCGAGACTTAATATAAAGTTACAGTAATCAAGACAGACTAGTATTGGCAAAAGAAAAGACAACAGATCAATGGAACAGCACAAAGAGCCCAGAAATAGATCCCCATATATATATATTAACTGATCTTTGACAAAGGAACAAAGACACTACAATGGAGCAAAGATAGTCTTTTCAACAAATGTTGCTGAAAAAACTGAATATCCACATGCAAATAAATCTAGACATAGACCTTACACACTTCAAACAAATTCAAAATGAATCACAGATCAAAATGTAAAACAAAAACTATGTAACTCCTAGGAGATAATGTAGGAGAAAACCTAAATGACCTTGGGCATCACGGTATCAATACAAATGACATGAGTAATTAAAGAAATAAATTGACTGAAAAGCTGGACATCATTAAAACTAAAAACAACTGTTCTGTGAAAGATAATATCAAGAGAAGTGGGAGATAAGCCATACGCTGGGCAAAAGTATTTCCAAAAAATATAGCTAATAAAGGACTATTATTCAAAATACACAAAGAACTCTTAAAAATTAATAGTAAGATAACAAACAACCTGATTAATAAATGGTGAATAAGCATAAGAAAAGATGCTGAACACCATATGTCATTAGAAAAATGCAAATTAAAATAACAAGATGCCACTACACATCTATCAGAATAGCCAAAATCTGGAACACTGACAACACTAAATGGTGGTAAGGATGTGAACCAACAGAAACTCCGATTCAATTAACAGTAGGCATACAAAATGGTACAGCCACTTTGGTGGTTTCTTACAAAACTACACATAACCTTACCATACCATTCAGCGATCATGCTCCTTGGTATTTACTCAAGAGGTGAACACTAATATCTACACAAAAACTTGCACAAGGATGTTTATAGTAGCTTTATTCATAACTGCCAAAACTTAGAAGCAATCAAGACATTCTTCAATAGGTGAATGGATAAATTGTGGTACATCCAGACAATAGAATATTATTCAGCACTAAAAAGTGCACTATCAGCCCATGAAAAGACATGGAGGAATCTTAAACGTACATTGCTAAGTGAAAGAAGCCCATTTGAAAGGGCTACACACTGAGTAATCCCAATTATATGACATTCTGAAAAAGGCAAAACTATAGTGACAATAAAAAGATCAGTGGTTTCCAGGGGTTAGGTGGGGAGAGACGAGTAGGTAGAGAACAGGATTTTTAAGAAAGTGAAAATGTTCTGTATGATATTATAATGATAGATAGTTATGATTATACATTTGTCCAACCCCACTGAAGGTACTTTGCCAAGAGTGAACTGTAAACTATGAAGTCTGGGGGATGATAATGTGTCAGTGTAGGTTCATCCTTGGTAATAAATGTACCCCCTGTGCTGAGGGATGTTAATAATGATAAAGACTATGCATATACAGGGACAGAAGATACATGGGAAATCTCTGTACTTTACTCTCAATTTTGTTATAAACCTAAAACTGCTCTAAAAACATCAAATCTTTCAAAAAATATCTTACATGTATGATGTATTTCATAACAACAAATTTTTTAATAATTAAAAAAGGGGTGGTCAACTATAACAAATGTTGTGCATACATCAAAAAAAGGAAGACTAAGAGCTGACCCCTTGGTAGTAAAGACCTCAACAAGAGCAGTTTTGAAAAAAACATTTTTTAAGGCAATATTTACCCAAGCACTAAAAAAGGTAACTAGAATAAAAGATATGAATATCCTTTATGCAGAAAAGTATAAATATGTATCAAAACACATTAAAGAAACCTAAGTAAGTGGAGAAACACACCAAACATTCTTGTGTAGACAATATAATATTGTAAAGATTCTAACTGTCCCTGAATAGGTCTTCGAGAATCAATACAATTCCCATCAAAATCCCCAAGTAATATTTGTCAAGCTGAAATTAAACTACACAGGGAAGAAAGGGGCCAAGAATAGCCAGGGTGATTCCCAAGAATACTAGGATGCTCTCTACCATTACCCTCCATCCCCATTTCACACAGACATACAAGTACTTAAAAATGATAATATAGACAAATAGACCAATGAATAGAATAAAAAACCTTAAAACAAACCCAACCACATATATAAACCTTATATGACAAATTTGGAACTGTACATCAATAGAGAAAGACAGCATATTCAATAAATAATGCTGGCAAAACTGATAGATCTCTACTTTATTCTAACCACACAAATGAATTCCAGGTAAAGTTAAATATGAAAAAAATAATTTAAAAAATCTTTACAAGGTACCATTATAACATTTGGCAGCATAGCAGAGACTATTAGTTGCCTACAACTTGTTTGCACCAGTATTCTATAGAGTTGAAGCTGTACATAGAGTATCCAATTAAAAGAAATTCTGGCATAAGGATATGTGTCAAAATACATTTCAAATAGTGAAAAGACAGAAATAACCCAAGTAACCATCAACAGGGAAAAGGATAAACTGTGGTTTAGTTGTACTAGATATTAAAACCAATTAGATACACATCCAGATAATAAAACCAACTAGATACACATCTAGATATGTATCTAGATAAAAACAAAAATATGAGTAAAAAAGCAATCTGCAGAAACATTCTATATAGCATTTACTTAAAACTGTAACAAAACAAAAATACTGTATATTAGTTATGGATGCAGGCATATGTAGAAGTATAAAAATCTTTATAGGAAGAATATTATCTCTGACAAGAGTAGAATAAAGAAAGGGACTTTAGCTGTAGCTACAGCATTTTATATCTTTTAAAAAGACATCTAAAAGAATGAATGAATGAATAAATAAATAAATAACAATAAAATAAAAGGACATCTAAAACAAATACGGTAAATGTTGAAATAAGTAAAATTAGCATGGTAGGTGATATGAGTACCTACTGAATTATTTTGTTTGAAATATTTCATAATTTTAAAACTCTGAATATTTTTTTAATGAAATAAAACCACTGTACTAAAAGATTTTTAAAGGTAACTAACAGTTTTCATAGCACTAATCATAAATTGCCACCTACTACCGCTGTGGTATCCATGTTTTGCCTCTCTAATCAATAAATCCTGAATTGTGCTGGGTCTAGGGATAATGGCCTTCACAACAACTAGCACAGTACCTAACATAAGCAGCTATTAAATAAGTATTTGATACACAACTAAATAGACCCTTTTTTTTTAAGATGTAAAACTTTGAGGGTTTAAAACATCACTGTAAACAGACCTCTTGATACAAACTTCTCCAACCATCTGTACCTGCACATAGTCATCTTGATATTATTTAATTATTAAAGTCATCAAATTTCTGGCTTTTCTGATCTTATTCCTTCAAAACCAAACCCACAGTTCCTTCTCTTTTAATGGTTTTTCTAATTTCTCTTTTTTGTAGGTTTTCTGGAACCCTTCACTACTACTTTAGTCAACTTAGATTCATTTTCCTTTACAAATTTTTTTCCTATGTATTTATGAAACTTCTGCCATTATCTTCTGAAAGATATCCACATTGTTTTAAGACTCCTTTGACTCTTAGGTTTTTCCCCCAAAGAGGTTTTCTTTTAATTCCTTTACTTCAATTTAATTTCTCTCATTTTGCTGACTTCTACATTTACTTAGATACAAACAGAATTGAATTTGATGTCATTTCTTATGAAGTTTTCATTTACCTTCAGGATCCAAAGTTATTGTTTTATAAAAGGTGACTGTGCAGGATTTAAAAGGTTGAGAATTCAACAACTAAATAAAATGCCCATTTGCAAAGGGGCCCGACGCAAAAGAGCATGATATAAAGGTTTTAAAAACAAACAAACAAAAAATGCTAACCAAGTAAATTTGGAAATAGAACATGTACAAGTAGAAAAGATTCTCACATGAGTGGTCTGACGAGATGTTGTGTGGAACCAAAACAAAGTCATCCGTGTCACAAGAAGAGTTCTTGCTACTAGTACTGGCAGAATCTTTAGACACTTGTAGATAGTTGGGAGGACCCAATGGTGGGGAGGATAAGTTCTCTTCCTGAATATGCTGTATATCTGGAAGGGACTAAAATTAACAACATAAAATTAAAACTGGCCTAACAACAAAGCTCAAGTCAGAGTAGCCATTAGACTAAAGAATTTTTTTTTTTTTCATAAAAGTGGACATGAAGTTCAATTCCATCTAAAATTTCAAAACAAAAAATCTTTGGATAAAGACTTCTTAAATATTTTCCAAAATTAATATCTAAAAACATATAATGCCACTTATCACATGTATCTGTCTGCCTTTCTTGAAATTTTTGAGAAGTTGAGTTTTGATCATCTCAACATCCCCAGTTTCAGCTCACGGCCTAGCAAAGCAGATACTCAGTAATTGTTCACTTAATGACTAAAAAATGTCCAGAGACTTAAATGGCATCCTGCACTCACACAAAGTTTTAAATCTCTAATGAAGAAAACATTATAAACAGGAAAGCAAGAGATCATATTATGTAAAAAAGTAAACAAGTCAAAAAGGATAATGGCACTGTAGCCTAGAGATTTATTAAACACAGAAAGATAGATTTGGAAAACCTTACAGGTATGGGTGTATTCCTTTTATTTTTCTTTCATAGAGGGAAGAGATGTTTTGTGGGAGACAGAACAAGAAGAGATGAAAAGCAGGTAAATACATTTAAACAAATAGGTGTAAGTAGCTATTTTTTGGCACTTAACCTAGTTCAAGGCCTCTAGTGACAACTCTAATTTAATGTCTCAATTATATAATGGTTTCTAAACGGTAAACTCATAAATTACTATATATTATGTTAAGTCCCCATTATCCCATTTAACTTTTGTTTCTGTTTTTAAAAAATATACTACATAAACCTGTCTTAAAACACCCAGTTCACTGCTGGTGCTTCTTTGAATGTCACTGTGCAACGAAATCAGTCTCAAATCTCAATCACTTCTTTTTGTGAGAGATGTACACATGACATAAAATCTTCTTATCACTTTTTGAAGAGAACTTATGTATCAAGGTTTTAAAAGGAAGGGAAATTAAAAGGACTAACTACTGAACATCAACCACTGTTAAGAGCTTTCCACGTATTGTCTAACTTCAGCCCTGTTCTGAAATCCATTTCATTTTAAATGAACAAAACTCAGAAGATTAGAAAACTTGCCCAAGATTACAAAACTAAAAAGCAGTCAAGTTGAGATGTGATTCTAAGTATGTCTACTTATTTCCAGTGTTTAGGCAGAAACTGTCTGAATTTCTTCCTCTGCTATTTATAAAATTATCTGCATCCGAACTTTCTTGGTGAAAGAGATGCTTCATACATTCAAAGCTATTATCTCTACCTGTGTTTTAATTCCATTTCCCTCCACCTCTTCAAGGACCTAGATCAACACCTTTCTACTCTTGACACTTTCATCCTCTCTTTATTCTGGCTTTTCCCCCTTTTGTACAGAAACACATTTAATTTTCTCAAATCTCAAATCCCTACAACCTTCTCAATTACCATCTTCTCTTGCTTCTTAATAATATTTCTTTAAATTATCATACTTCATTGACTCAAATTTCTCACTTTCCACGTATTCTATAACCTACCATAATTGATTTTCCACTTCCAATCTTGCAATAAAATTGTCTTTATTAAGCTTACCAATAACTCCCATTACCAAGTTCCCGTGGACACTTTCTCTGTTCTCCAAGATCCTTGTATTCTCTGCTGTGCCTGCACTGTGGACCATTCTCTTCTTGACACTCTACCCCCTTATTCAGGGACCCTGCTCTCTCTTGCTTTTCCTTCTAATTCTTAGTCTCTTTTGTGGGTACCAGCTTCTCATTTGCCCCTTAAATGAGAGGAATAGAGTGAGAAATTCTCCAAGGTGCCACCCTGGAACCTCTATTCCTCACACTTTTTATACTCACCCCAGATTCTTACTCTGCCCAGATTCTTTCCCATGAGTTCTAGACCCTTCTGCTCACTTGCCTGTACAACCCTAATTTATCACCTGTATACTCCAAAGCATGCTCCCATCCATTCAGTGCCATCAGGGTTTCCCTCTTCCTTAAGTTCCAAGTTCAAGAAATCGTCAAGCTCTGAAAACTCTTTATCTTTCTCTCACCTGCTTCCCCCACCCCCTTCTCCCTTCTCCTTTCCTACGCTACCTTAGTTCAGGCTCTCTTTCTCAAAAAAAAAAAAAAGTTGCAATAGTCTTGGGTTATTCTGTTTCCTCTAGTATACAAACCTCTCTACTCTTTACTTGTCTCCAGTCTTGTCTTCCACCCTGCTTTTGGAAGAATATAGATAAAACTTAGAATGGATCATATCACACCTTCACTTAAAATCAAATGACTCACTACAGTTTTAAGGATAAAGTTTGAACTCCTTTGCTCAGTGCCCCAGTTGTCAAGATACAGCCTCTCCCTACCTCTCTAGCTTTATCTTCACTACCAATGCTCTCTACATTCACCAGACTGAACTACTTAGAGAAGCTTTGTCCAACAGAACTTCCTGCAATTATGGAAAAGTTCTATATCCGAGCTGTCTAGTATGGTAGCCATTGGCTATATATGGCTAATGAGCACATGAAAGATGACTAGTATGACTAAGAAACTAAATTTTAAATTTCATTTAATTCTAACAAATTTAAATTTAAGTGGCCATGGAGAGCTACAGAGTTCCTTCAGTGGGTCATGGTTCCATGACTTCATGAATGGAGAGTCATCTGCCTAAAATACCATACTTTTACTAAATTACCTTGCTAACTCTTCAAACCTCAGCTCAATATCCTCTTCTGAGCAGCAGCCCTTATTTCTTGGTCTGATTTCATACCCCTCATCAACATTCCCACAGGCAATAAAGATATATATACACATGCTTCTAAGAGTGATAGATTTATCTTCTTCTTCACCACACAATTAAATTAAATTAAAAACCCTTTAATGTAAGAGATCTAGTCAAATCATTCATTAGTGTCAACAAGAATCTCACACAAAGTAGGCATCTGATAAATGTCATGAAATCAATAAATTATTATTTAAAAGATATTCTCTAAATAGCATTTAACCTATAGCCAGTATCATAACTAAAAGAATGATTTGGATTTGCTATGTTTTTAAAAAATTTTTTGACTTTCAAGGATTTCTCTGTAGCAGTTGCATATTTGTATGAGAATATTTTTTTAAAAGAATGAGATATGTGTACACCTGTGTGTATTAACTCTCAGTAAGAGAGTTCACTCCAGCCCTAAGGAGGAAGGAAATACATGTATAATATCATCTTACATTTGGCAGATGTTTTTAAAAGCAAGGCCTATAAAATCTGCCATTTTTTAATCTCATTAACTGGAAATTATACAGAAACGTTCCTGCTTTCCTTTTATTCCCTAGCTTTCCTTTTTATTTTCACTCCAGGCATTAGCTTTTAATAAAGGCCTTCTAAAAATGTTTTTCCACCAAAGTTTTAGCATCTAAATATGCCTCCTCTCTCCCTCCTGCATCTCCTCATTCCTCTTGTCAGTTCTCCATTCTGCTCTTCCCCAGAGGCCCAAAGCCTAGCTCCCATTTTGCTCTCCTTTTCAATGCTACCTCATTCCAGCAAAAAACCCCAACATGCTCTCTCCAGTTAAATTTCCAGCTTAACGTTCCTCCTACTGGCCCCTCTCTTTCTCATCCCTTGGTCATTCTACCATCCCACTGCCTCTTTATTCTTGCCCTTACAATCAGATTCTTCCCTGTTCTCTTCTGGAGCATAAACTTTGCTAATCATATTATGTATCACATTGTATCAAATATATACTTCATAACAACAGCTATTAGTTTATCAAGGACTCAATATGGCTAGGAACCTTGCACATATTACCACATACTGCACTTCAAGCAAAGGTTAACTAGGCCTAAATTATAGCCAGGGTTGGGCTTCGGAACTAATTGGCCCGAAATTAGTAAGCAAGCAGCAGGACCAGCAGTGAAACCAGTTCTACCCAGTTCCAATAAAGCCTATAGTCTTTCTATGTCAATATACTTCCTCTAAATTTATCCCCAATCACTCCAATCAAGTGGGTTTCCTTTTTTTTCTTAATATCCCAAACTGAAAGAGGAAATATGCAACCTTTTTTTCTCTTAGTTTTTTAATTTCATGGGAATATAATGTCTTATTAGCCCATCTGTTTTTTTCTATTTAGCTTGAGCCTGCAGGGTTGTGCAAAAAGGTTTTTTGCCAGTTTTAAGACTTGTCTGCTTGCAGTAGGATGATTAGCATCTGCTTTAGTTACGGGCAATTAAGTTTCACTGGAAAATAATAACAGCAGTTGCCACCTCCTGAGTATTTGTATGCCAGGCACTATAGCAAGTGCTCTTTGTTCCATTTATCCATTTAAAACCCCATGAAGTAGGTAAATTATTTTACTTTACATATGAGAAACAAGCTCTGAGAGATTAAGTCACTTGTCCTAGTTAATTTGGCAAGTAAGGGTTGTGGAAGCTCCCAAGCCCCATACTTTAAACCTCTGAGGGCCTTAACCCGCTAATATATAGTCACCTCCTTTTGTGGCTCCCCCACCCTTTTGCCAGCAGAATTCAAGAAACTCATGTTGCCACACTAATAATGGAAAAATACAAGAGCTGACACAAGAGCCCTTCAACCTTTTCTAGAAAAGCCTCAAGACTCAATCCTCCCAGACTGCAACAGAGATTGGTGGGGAAGGGTCAGTATAGAAAAGTAGAGAAGTGAGTAAAATAAGACCCTGGGGGAGTATAGTGGGAAGAAGTAGCGACCAGAAGTGACCAAAAGTCCTCAGGAAGAAGACTGGAGGGAAGACAGAAGAAAAGGCTTGGCAACTTCAGCAAGAGGAAGAGGTTGGAGTGGAACCACCTGTGGAACAACCTATTACAGGGCCAGTAAACCTGATTAAGAAAATCTAAAGTCAGTGGAACCTCACTCAAGAGTCATTCCTCCACCACTGGAAATTCTATGTATGATAAATATCCAAATTGTTTGTGACATTCAGATAAAATATGTATTATCTACCTACCCGTAAGACGTACTCTCTGTTTGCAAGTGTCATCCTTCCCAACCAACAGGGCATGAAAAGGTGAGAGTAGCTGTTCAAAGGAAAGCAGCCCAGAGAGGTAACACTTCCTGCTGAAGTTTACACAGCTAAATAAAGGGAGAGGTCCAAATATAGGTCCATTTGACCCAACAATAACGCTCTTTCCTTAAGCCTCAGCTGCATTAGTAAACACTATACATAAAGAATATCCACAATGTATTTGCACTCTGTAAACAAATGTAATAGCACTAATTCTGAAATTATTTTTCATAAAACCATAACTTACTGGTGGAGAGGCAAAACGACAAGATGGAGAGCTGCCACAGGAGCTTCCAGAGACAGAGCCAGCATACACGGGCACCGGAACTGGGCAGGCTGCAAGAAGAAACGCAGATGAAGAGAAACACCACTTTTGTCTAATAGAAAAGCCTGTCAACACTACTACATCTTTGTGTTCACCAAAAATTCACATTTATCTACTCATTTAGAGCTCCCATGAATGAAATAAAAAATACAGCATTAAAACTATTTCAACTTGGATTTGGAAAAAAACCCAAAACTGTTATTAAACACAACTATAGTATTTAAGAAAATCTCAATGAAATTTTGAGAAGCACAGTAAAAAATTAATTTTGTAATATAAAATACTAGTGTTTCCCTAAGCCTGGATTCACTTTTCAGTAAAAATGCAAGAAGGAGGTTACTCACATTTTTTTATTGGAACTTGCTCAAGGAAAGGATGACTAAAAAACGCTTCTGTAATGAAAAATGAGAACGCAACCTTTAAACTCATGTTGACTAGCAGATAGGTTAATCTTGTCAATGTAGTCAACATAGTATCTTTGAGATCATATATAATTACTATTAACTTCTTTATGTTGCCACCATTTCCCCTAAATGTAAAAGCATATTATTTTTGTAAATCATCTATAAAATAATCAAATTATAAGTAATTCTTAATCAATGAACAATTTTAAATTGTGAATTTTCAAAACATCCGTTACCAACACAGGCAAATGAAGTAGACATGCTCTCTAGTATGGGTCATCTTCAAGCAGACAACCCCATGCATTACTGTACTATGACCAATCCCTTACTAAGCATATTTTTGAACTCTGGCAGTTTGTTGTCCTAAGTGGAAATCTAGGTAACTGATTTGTACAATAAATTCTATCCTTCTATTGCAGAAGAACTATTCCTGCAGCCAGTTTCACATTTTTAAAAAACTATTAATTGATTTAATTTCTATATTATCCACCAAGAATAAAAGCTAAACAATAAGTCTGCTAATTAGATAAGTGAATGAATGATAGTTCATTATTTTACACTCTTTAATTTCCTGTAAATCATTTCATTATTTCTTTAAAAACCTGCAAAAATAATCTCATTCATAATTAAGTCTCCGACTTGTGTGATATTAAGTATCACACAATAGGCAAGAAAGTAGCACAGTATCAACATGGAAGTTTATTAGATAATACAAGATCAGAAATGAGCTTAACTCAGGTTTAGTCTTAATTGTCTTCAACTCTGAAGGATCCCATGAGTTTCATTGAAATTAATGCCCAAAGCTCCTCAAAGTAAAGTATCAATCACACTTGCTAAGGAATGAAAATGTAAAGGGTTTTGAAAAGAAACATAAATTTTCTACCTTAGTCTTTTTTAGAACAAAATTAATATACATTATCAATAAATTCTAGTTTGACATGGAAGATTTTTGATGCTGACTACAAAGGACATAATAGAGATTAAACAGAAAAGACATAAATAAAAAAATTAAAGAGACTGAATGCAAATACTCTGAAACCATCTTCTAAATCAATTGCCATGGCATGGAAAATGTATAAATACTTAATATAATCTATAATTTTAAAACTCTTATCCATGTGTATGCTGTTTCACTGTCGATCTCATGGTCACAGAACAATCCTCAGCTTAATTTCTCCCTCTTAAAGATAAAAATATTTACCAACTACATGAACGGAATTTTAATTCCAATTTTATAAAAATTAAAAAAATATATATTCAGAATACTTTATCTTTCCCCCCATATAGAAGCTAGAGCTATCATCTACTGAGGACATTTACTAGGACAATAAACTGAGTGCTTCACATACCAGTTTCTCATTCAATCCTTACAAACTTTATACAAGTATTACGTGTATATAAATATATACATATTTATGGACAAGGAAATTATAGCACATAAAAGCCATGCATCTTCTCCAATGTCAAAAAGCTAGTAAGCTGAGGGACTAGAATTGAACCCTCAGTCTGTCTTATCCAGAAGCTTATGTGGATTTCCATTAATATACATTCACAGACCAAATTTCTAGAGTACAGTTTTACAAATTTCTATTGTTATTACAACTATTACTACAGAAACAAATCAAACAGTTTTTTTTCCCTTTAAAATTTGAAGATCAGTGTTGATTTAAAGAGTATTTTCATTAAACATGTTTTATAGTTTTTCTGGTCTGACATGTTCAAGTCTTGCTGTTTTTACGTAAGAATAAGAACAAGTTAACAAACTATCCCCCAAAGAGGAACCAAGAGCCAGTTTCAAGGATAAATGTTCTCTCAAAATCTTCAAGAATTGGATAATCCCTACAATATTAAGTATTCCAAGGTTTTATTACACGTGAAGCAGTAAAATAGTATTTGAAAATAGACTGTGATACATTAAAGTACTTAGAGGAAAATTTTTAGCTGTAAATGCTTGTATTATAAAAGGTTCAAAAGCAATGATATGAGCTTCCATCTCATCGTCTGAGGTTAGGGACTTTTCTACCAGTATTCTGGAATGTTTCTCCTCCATTCTTTCTTCTCAGATCTTTTCCCAAATATTTCCCCCTAGCCTTCTCCTCTGATATCCATCTGCACTTAGATTTCAAATGGCCATCGTAAATTTAACATGTCTAACCTAAACTACTCTTGCCCCTATAGTCTGCTTTATCCTCATGGTCTTTCCCATCTCTGTAACTGACAACTCCATCCTTGCAGTTGCTCAGGCCAAAAATCATGGAGTTGTCTTTGAGCCTTCAATTTTCTCACACCCCCACATCCAATTCATCTGTAAATACTATTGCTTTTACCTCCAAAAATAGCCAGAATTCAGCAATTTCTCACCATCTCCGTGGCTATTGTCTCCTGATTAGTAACCCAGCTTCTTCCCTCTATCTCTTACTACCCCTCACAGTCTGTTCTCAACAAGCAACCAGACTGATCCTTTTAAAAACATTAGATACATTATTCCTTTGTTCCAATACCCTCCAATGGTTCCCCATCATACTTTAAGCAGAACTCCAAGTCTTTAACTGGATAGATGGCATGTTCTCAGCTCCAGGTATGTGTACTGGCTATCCACTGTGCCCAAAAAGCATTTCCCATAGATATCCACATGGCTCGCTCACTCTCTACTATCTGTCAATCAAGTCTTTGTTCAAATGTCACTTTCTCAGAAAGGTCTTCACTGACTATCTTATATAAAATTTCAATCCCCACCCACCCCCATTTCTCTTCCTCCTTTAATTTTTTTCCATAGTACTTATACAGCATATCATTACAATTTTTAATGTTAGTGTCTTCCCCCACTAGAATATATACATCATGAGAACAGGGATTTTGTTGATTACTCTATTCCCCATACCTATAACATATCAAGCACTCAATAAATATTTATAAAATAAAATACGTGAAAGAAAAAAGACAGAGATAGAAAGAAAAGTAAAACTGACTTTAATTTTCTTCTGAAACTTCCACAGTATCTTTTTAAAAAATTTTTTCAGAATACACAGAAATAAAATTACTAAGTATGTAAAATTTGAAAAGATTACTTGCCAAAGTCTATTCTGTCTTTTTGGTTTCTCTGAAGTAAACCCAAAAGGAGATTAGCCAAATAAGGTGATGTCTCTCTGGGAATGCTGAGGGAAAGGAAAAGAAAACAATATAAGTCGTGAGTTTATGTATATTAACTACATGACTTTTGCCTTCAATACGGGAAATGAAAATATATACGCAATTTCACATATCTATATTGAACGAATAAAGCACTTTGTAGGCAGGCAATCTTGAGTTTTAAAAGAACTTCAAACTGGCACGCATAGTTGCTATAGAGTTCTCTATTAATTAAATTAATACCTAATTAATCCTCTCTGATTTGTGAGACATTGAGCCTGATAACATGCCACCTTGGTAAACATGTGGGAAAAGGAGCACTCTGCTGTATAAATACAAACAGCCAATTTGGAGAGAATACCTTTCAGTCTAGTCAGTCCAACAATTCCATTTCTAAGAGTCCTAAAGAATGCGCAAATATATCCCTCCCGCCACTCGCCTCTTTCTGTCTCTCTCTCTCCCTGCTCTAGGGTTCTTGCTCTCTACTAAAGCCTGTTTGCTGTAACCACAAAATAAAAAACAAGAATCTGATTAAACAAAATATGATACATGTAACTATGAGACTACCAAGCCATTTAAAAGAATGCAACAGCTGCTGAACAATGTCTATGCTATACTACAGAGTAAAAAAAAGTTGCAGAACATTTTGCAAAGAAAACATGATGCAATTTGTATTGAACTGCATGTGTGTATATAAATATATACATAATCAAGACTTAAACACGTAAAAAGACCTTGCACAAAAAATGATTTAGAAAGATACATAGCAAACTTATCCCTAGAAAGCAGGGGAAGGCCTAGGGAGAATTTACTTTCTACTTCATGTACATCTATTCTGTTTGTATCTCCTTCCCCCAAAGAACACATATAACTTTGTTTTTTCTTTTAAAGACACTTAACATTTTTAAAAACAAAGAAAATGGTACATCACCACACAGGCACCTATAATGCACTAGTAATTTTCTAATGTCCTATTATAACGAATGATCCAATAATAGTAAAGTAAAATCTAGTATAATCAAAACACATACCTAGGCATTAAGCTCCTATTTTTTTCATAAAACATCCTTAGGTCTTGAGGGCTATTGGCCTGTTTAAAAAAAAAAAAAGAAAAAAAAGGAGGAGGAGGATGAGGAGGAAGAGAAGAAAAGGTTTAATTTCCTAAACATCAGGAGCAAAATTCCAAATCATATAACTGATACCCATATTCTTGCTATAGAACATAGATTCTGAACTTAAAAGCCATGGATTGCTGAATAAGCAATAGGGCACCAAGAACTTAGAAAAATCTCTAAAATTATATACAAATTACACATATCTGGGCATAATGTAGCTTTTCTGAGGTCGGACTCTCAGAGACAATTGAAACTTATTAAAGGTTCAGAACTACTATTCTGAAGGTTAAGAACCTCTCTATTCAAAGCCTACCCAACAGGTTTATTTTTATTATGTAAAATCAAGGTGTACTTTACCTTAGGACCTTCAAGGGATTACTACTTTTCAGTCTCTGCATAGCAACAACTAGCACCCTCATAAGAGCTGCTGAATTAGTGAAGCTGCCTCTACATACGAACCAGATTGAGAAATTAAGCATTTAACCTAGCTGTGTTCACTGATTTTTTTAATACCATCTTAGGCAATAATTCACTTTTTTTCCAGTGTTCAGATTTTAAAGACCACTTTGTAAGTGGGCAATATGAATTCAAAAGGAATTATCATGAATATATTCCAGAGGGCCTCTTTTGACAGGATGTTAGAGAAAAAGGAGACAGACCCGAAATAATTTCCATAAAGCCTAAACAATTAACTCTCTCTCACTCAGTAACAGGAATAGACACCTGGAGATACAGTTTCCAGTGATCTCAGACCAGCCTTAGCCCCCACTTGGATTCTAAGATCTGAAAACCAGGCTAAGCAGGAAGCGCTGACATCCATTTTCTTCCAGGTTGTTAATTCTGACCCTCACTAGTTTCCACTACCCTGGAAAACATAACATGCTTCATGTTCAGTCCAACTGCAAAGGAAAAGCAGATAAAAAAAGAAAAGCAAAAGATGTTCTGGGTCACCACAGCGGTTTTTGCCTATAATAAAATCAAAATAAGTCACGAAGGAACCAAAAACACTACTTTCAAAGTATTCCCCATTTTACAAGTCAAAGGCAATCACAAAATGAGAACCCAAAACTGAGCACATAAGAAAAAAGTCAGGCTACCTGAAAAGGTGGTTTTCCAACTAGGCATTGATATATCACTGTTCCTATGCTCCACAAGTCTGCTTTAGCATCATAATGTTGAGACATAATAACCTCAGGAGCCTGGGGATAAAAACATTCAAAAGACACATATTATGTTATTTATATAATTAATATGCATGTTAACTGGAAAAAGTCACACTGCTAACAAAACTAAAATAAAAATAACACATTGTGATATTTCCCTAATAAAATGATACCATAATGAATATAAGAATAAACCACATTTTTACATCAATGTTTACTGGTAAACCTTGAAACAACGTTGCATGAAAAGAAGTTGTAAAAACAAACATTTCTATATATTATTAAGGACATACAAAATACAGTAAGAGTATTAAAATAGTAATAAAGAAATATACACACCAATTATAGGATAGGTTATTTCTGGGGTATGAGAGTGGAAAAGTGGGAAATGGGAAAAAGAAGAGGTACAAAAGGAACTTGAATTGTCTCTGAATTATTTTACTTCTTTCTAAAAAAAGATCAAGGCAAACATGGCAAAATGTTAATTTTGTTAATTATGTATGGTAGGTATATAACTCTGTTATATTATTCCTTTTTTTCTGTCATTTGAAAGCTTTTAAAATAACAGAAACACTGTAATGACAAACAATAATGAAAACTATCTTAAAAGCAAAGGCATTTCTCTAATGCTTTATTACAGCTATTTTCCCATTTCAGATTAGATGTTCTTTTTAAAAATACCATCAATTAGGACAAATTTTTTTAAAAAGTTAAATACACTTTAAAATAGTAAAATTTTATTTTCCAGGCATAACATTTTTATTATCCCTTGTAAATTTCTTATTGAGTTAATTTCCTTCAAAAAGCAGTCCAAAGCTATTAGTTGAAATAATTTCATACTCGAAAAGTACAAAATAATTTTAAGTTATATTAAATTATAAAATTTATTACATAAGCTGTAAAATTATGACCAAGAAAGTAAAGCTAATGTAAAAAAATTTTTTTTAACTTTGATACCAGTTCCTTTGATCTAAGTTGATTTTGAGTTAGAAGAAATCTTAATTAAACATAAACCCATTTTAAACTTAGAATTGAAACAAGGTACATTTATTTACTTTGTAGGATTATGAAGTTTCTGAATTAAAGTAGTTCCAGGCTTAATACTTCACATTAGTTCAGAAGTTTCATAGCCTTACCTTATCAGATATGGCAATATCGATATGAAAGGATAAAGAGGAAAGCTAAGATTTTTCAGCTTTAAGTGTGACACTGATGAAAAAACATCTAAGATATAGAGACCTTGTCAAGATTATAACATGCAAAAGGTGAATATATCCTATAGCTGAAGAGGTGCTCCCAAAAGGTCTTTAAGTATTAAAATTACACATCATGTATAGCACAGTCATAATTCATCAATTATTATTTTCAATTTAATCAAATAGATTTGTAGCATAACTAATTTTATAAAAAATAAAAACCAATAGGCAAAGATTACTAACTTTAATACAGTCCACTATGCTAAAGCAAAAGATGTCTGCATTATAGCATTATCAATAATATAATTAATGTTAGTAATATAAATAACAATTTAGAATGTATATAAAATCACACTCTACTTGGAAACAAGCAATATGTTTAAATTCCAATGCTTATGGCACTCTACTGTAAACACATAAGGATGCAAACACTCACTTACCATGTACATTGGGGATCCACACAATGTTGCAGCCATCATGTTACTATGTAGGTAACGAGCAAAACCAAAATCCGCTATTTCACAAAACAAAAAGGAGAAAAACAAATGATACCTTTGCTCACACTTAACATCTATCATATGATTCTTCAAGACATAGGAGGGCATGAAAGAAATGAGAAATTAACCACCACTGAAAAAGATTGTTTATCAAAGAAAAAAGTAGCTTCCTCAATTTTGACAAACAAAGAAATAGCAGTCATCACTAACTTCACAAGTCACTCACTGCTCTGCCAATTTTGTAATGAAGAAAAGAGCACCAAGCTTTGCAAGAGAAAATGCTAATTTTAATAAATAATTCATTAATATAGCTCTCATTCAATATCAATATCAGGTATAGAATTTGAACTGTTTTGTCCTCCAGATATCCAATGTAACCTATACAATATCAGAAATTTCTTAAAATACTGCTATAAAAATTCTTTTTCTAACAACCAAGAGAAAAAGATTCTTTACAAAATCTAGCATTAACAAAATGCTTCAAATAACTTTGAGATACAGGAGCACTGAAAAAAAAAAAACCCTGTCAAATAAGAATGTTAAACTAAATGGTCGCTTAAATTTCTTATGTTAAAATCTCATGAGCTGTAAATAAGCAGGATAATTACTTTTCTGCCAATGACCGTAATACATCAGCTTTACTCTGATGAAGAGAAGCAGATTTCATGAGGGATTAATATTTAGAGTTCCTAACATGGGCCTTTAGGCTCCATCTGAAATTTGGAATATGCTGCCAATAATATAAAAAGTTCATGTATTTCAATACCTCACCAAACACAATAAAAAATTCAAAAGTGCATCAACTAAATTCATCATTCTAACAAAGTTAAACTAAAATCTAAAAATACTGAGTCTCAAAAATATCCTTTGTATGGAAAAATACACTTCCATTTACCTATTTTGATGCGAATACCACTGACACTGGACTTTCTGCGATTGACATAAGACAGCAAGATGTTCTGTGGCTTGAGATCTCTGTGGATTATTCCTTTGCTGTGCAGAATTCGCATGGCAGCTGCAATCTGATGCAGAAATACTCTGATAGTATCTTCACTGAGAGTTCCTTTAACTGGCAGAAAAGGAGTCATATACATTTTTAAGCACACAAAATCAAATACCATCTGCACATGCCATCAACAGAACTGAGTAGTTATGGAGAACAAAGAGGGAACTGGGATTCATATTTATTCTATTTCTTTGCTTCAATCATTTAAGTCTATGAAGAGATATCTGATATCTAAAAAATTTTAATCAATCTGTTGTAAAGAAAACTGATTTATATTTGCATCTTTTGTTTTCACTGGTGTTCATTTTTGTTTTTCCTTTCTTATTTTTACTGCTGTAGGGGCCCACATTACTGAGTCTCCTCTACAAAGGAAAAAATAAATTCCCCTTCATATTAGTCAAATACATGGGATAAACGTCCATAGTTAATTCCAGACATTATATGATCACAAATTCCTTGAGCCACTTGGACATCATCACCACTTAGACCTGTCAGGGATGTGTTTTACCACATGTCTGCCTCCTTTAATCTCCCTCAATGCCCAACACCCCATCCCACCATAGTATCTTTCATAACGAAAGACACCTTTAAGAAAAAATGTTTTAACTGTTTTCACTACTATAAAGTAGAAACACTATTTTTGAGGACAGTAGTTATTTAGCAAATACTACAGAGTTTATATGTATGTTGGAGGGTGTAATAGTTCATAGTTCAGTTTGGAGTTAGGGTGCCTTTGTTCAAAGCCCAGCTCTTCCTCCGATTTACTGTGCAACCCTAGAAGATGATTTCTCTGTGCCCACTCCTCATCTTTAAAAGGCTGAAAGTAGGTTAACAACATGAGTTTGCTATGACAATCAAACAAGATAGTACATAATCAACACTTTAGAAAAAGGCCTGGCACATAATGAGTACTGCCTATAAATGCGGTCAGTACACAAATGAAAATCTTTTATTATAATGAATCTAAAAGTCACAGTGTAATTCTTTCAAACTACATTAGAGATTTAATATACCCCACCTTATCTAAATCCTTTGTGAACATACTTCTGCCCATACAATTCTAGAGTATGTTCTCTATAACCTTTCCAAATGCAATAAAAATAACACTTGGAGCAAGTGAAAACGTGTGGTCTTAAAATCATTTTAATGATGTTAACTGACACTTTATGTTTTTAACATCTTTAAATAAATCTCTATGGTTTAAAAATTATCAAATACTTTTTTCTGTGTGTGCTGTTCTTAACCTATCCCTATGTTTTAATTCTTTGAAGTTATGCTCCTTACGTTCACCGTAAAAAAATTCATAAACACTGAAACAGATAAAAAATGAAAATCTTACATAATCCCATCCCTTGAAGATGAACACCTTAAATATGGAGGTTTTTTTTTTCCAGATCTACTTACTTGCTGATGGCAACAAAAAAATTACTGCAGATTAGTGAGTAGGTCAAAGCAATACTAGAGCTTGAATTCTGTAATGTTTTACTTAAATTAGGTTGTAATAATTAAAATAAATAGTATGGGGTTTTTTCCATTTCATTCATTTACATTTACATTCTATGCCTATGAAAAATTTGTTGCTACTTTAAATGATTGTAGCTGCTTAGGACTTGCATTTTTGCCCCATGACACATTATTGAATATCCTTAAGATTTACTTCAGAGTCTCAATTCTAACGCTGTTCCCCTGGGAGGAAAAAAAATAATGATCTAGATTAGTTTAGGCTCTTTCTGGTTGCAAACTGCAGTAAAAATTTACATATTTCTAAGAACATGGGATGTGTAATTCTCAACACAGTCCCATACTGAAATTCCCACATTAAACACTTAATACATTGGGGTGGTTCCATAGAGTACTGATTAGCATGTCTGCTTTACACGCAGAAGGTCCTGGGTTCAAGCCCCAGTGGAACCACAGCCCATACCCCAGGCGCGCCAGACCTCCAGGCATGCACCGCAAGCACATGAGAGGAGAGACGCCCAATCTTCAGAGATCCAGTCTTAAGGGAAAATGGCAACCTCCATAGGTCAGGAGTGAAAGTGGAGGAGAGGAGGTCATTAAAATTTTAAAAAGCAAGCAAAAAAAATCTTAATACATTAACCAATGTTACTCCAATAAACTTAATTTAAAAAACTTAAAACTTAATACAGGTCAGAAACATGGAGGAGTAAGAGACATTCCCAGATCTCTACACTTGAAACAATAAGCTGAACATCTAAAATTCAACAAAGAACATCCACCCTGCAAACAAGCACTTCTGCACATGGGATCTGTGCATAAGAGCTACCACAAGCCAGAACCCCGGAAGTCAAGTGGTAGACTAGGAAAAACAAAGAAGCTGCCTTTCATAGCCAGAGCTCCCAAAATGAGTAGGGGGAGAGTAGAAAATGCAGAGGGTTCCCCTGAACAGCGTTTTCTGGAGAGCTGTAAGCTTCCACACAGTGACAGTGCCCAGGGGTCAGGGCAGAAAGCAGAGAAGTGGAGATGGCAGAGAAACAACAGTTCATTATTACCAGACAACAGAAACAAGGCTGAGCCACAACCCCCATCTCCCAACCCAGAGGGCCCCTCCCCTCATATTCTCCAAGATCCAACGCCTCAAAGAACCAGTGGAATCTAAATAAATGCTAGCAAAACTGTCACTAACACTGACAGGAACCGTGACTGAGGGTAGCAAGCATGATTAAATATTTATAAGAAAAAAATACATTAAATCTTTATATAAAGCAGGTTTCCAAGAGGCTTAGATGCCACCTACTGGAAACCAAAAGAAAAATGCCACCATAGCAACAGATTAGAGACCTTTATACAATAAATCTTCTGAGGAAAAAAAAAAGCAGACTACACTTCCATTAATGCTGAGGTGGACAAATAATCCATTGAATGAATACCATGAACAACCAAGGTGACAAGACAGATAAGAAAGAAAGGAAAAAAATCTCCAGAAAATAACCTTACAGACATAGAAATATGTGACTTAAATGACAGAGAATTCAGGATAGTACATCTGAAAACACTCAATGAGAAACAAAACAATTCATATCAATAATTCCAGGAAATGAAAAACAACTATATCAGCAGAGTTTTTCAGCAAGGAGACTGAAATCCTCAAAAAGAACCAACAGAACTTCTGAAGATGAAGAACACACTGAAAGAGATGAAAAATAAAATAGCAAGCTTCGGAAAGAGTTGAACAAATGGAGGAAAGAATCAGTGATATTGAAAACAGAAATCTAGAAATAAATCAGAAAGAAAAAGAGAGAAATCGAAGAATGAAAAATAATGAAAGAGAAATATAAGAACTAGCTGATACCATCAGGAAGGAAACATAAGAATAAAGGGAATTCTTGAAGGGGAAGAAAAGGAAAAGGGGTTAGAAAGCATTTTCAGACAAAGAGTTGACAAGAATTTCCCAAATCTAAGGAATGAGCTGGAGCTTGGTATTCAAGAAGTCAACAGAATACCCAATTATCTCAACCCAAAAAAGCCTTCTCCAAGACACACTGTATTAAAATTATCAAAAATCAATGACAAAGAAAGAATTCCCACAGCCAAGGAAAAGAAGGCAGTAACTCTGAAGGAAAACCCATTAGATTATCATTGGACTTCTCAGCACAAACCTTACAAGCCAGAATCAAATATTCAAACTATTAAATAAAAGGAACTATCACCAAGAATACTGTATCCAGCAAAGCTCTCCTTTAGATATGAAGGAAAATAAAGACCTTTCCAGACATACAAAAATTAAGGGAATTCTCCACGACAAGGCCCACATTATAGGAAATACTGAAAGGGGTCAGCTCACCTAAAAGAAAATGACACACACACAAAAAATACTATGAGTAAAGGGACTAGCAGGCAAACAGAAGCAAAGGAGTACAATCATTATTAAGAACAGGGCATTATAAGTTTAAACAATAAGAAGAGATTTACTACTGCAAGATAGTAATGAATGTTCGAAACACACAGGGACAAACTGAGACAACAATGACTGAAAAGGGGAAGATTCAAAGATTGAAATTTTCAAAGGAGAATAGAGATAAGGCACAAGCAGAAGAAAATGGACTAATATATATATATATGTATGTGTATGTGTGTTTGTGTGTGTATATGTATATATATTAAAAACTATCCTCTACATATTCATAATGGTAACCACACACCAAAATTCAGAACCATTGTATATAACATAAAACCAGAGGGAAAGACCAAAGGGAAAATCCACAAAATCTAACCAAAATTTTAAAAAACAGACAAACAAGGACAAGAAAGCAATGGAAACACTGAGCTACCAGAAAGCAAAAGGTAAAGTGCCTATAGGAAAACCTCATATTTCAATAATCACCCTGAATGTAAATGGACTAAACTCACCAATAAAAAGGCACAGAGTTGCAAATGGGATCAAAAAACAAAACCCAACCATATGCTGCCTCCAGGAGACAGAGTTCAGTACTAAAGACAAATAACAGACTCAAAGTAAAAGAGTGGAAAATGGTATTTCAAGCCGATGGCATTCAGGGAAAAGCAGGAGTAGTGGTACTAATAACAGATGAAACAGACTTCAAACTAAAAAAGGTAAAGAAAGATACTGAGGGACACTTCATAATAATAAAAGGAATCTTGCACCAAGAAGACATAACACTTATATCTATGCTCCCAATGAGGGAGCCCCAAAATATGTAAAGCAATTACTAACAGAACTAAAGAGAGAAACAGACCAAAACACTATTGTAATAGGGGAGCTAAATACCTCACTGTCAAATATGGACAGATCATCCAAACAGAAAATCAGTAAGGAAATAACATCCTTAAATGACACATTAGACCAACTAGACATAATTGACATTTACAGAGCCTTCCATCCCAAAAGTAGCTGCTTATACATTCTTCTCTAGTGCACATGGCACATTCTCAAGGATCGACCACATACTGGGACACAGAGATAGCCCCAACAAATATAAGAGGGTTGAAACATACTAACCATATTCTATGATCATAACATTTTCAAACTAGACATCAACTAAAAAAGAAAGCAGGAAGAACCACAAATACATGGAGATTAAACAAATGCTACCGAAGAATAAATGGGTCAGAGAAGACATAAAAGAGAGATCAAGAGATATATAGAAACAAATGATAATGATAGTACAACATAAAAGTTTTGGGATGCAGCAAAGCAGTAATAAAATGGAAGTTCATATCATTACAGGCCTATCTCAAAAAATAAGACAAGCCCAAATAAACAACCTAACGATTCATCTTAAAAAACTAGAGAGAACAAATGAAGCCTAAAATCAACAGGAGGAAAGAAATAATCTAAATTAGAGCAGAAATAAATGAAATTGAAAACAAACTAAAAAATAGAAAAAATAAATGCAAAAAAGAGCTGGTTCTTTGAGAAGATTAATAAAATTGGCAAACCTCTGGCTAGACTCACTAAAGAAAAAAGAGAAAGGACACAAATAAAATCAGAGATGAACAAGGAGAAAGTACAACAGACACTGCAGAAATACAAAGGATAATATAAGAATACTATGAAAAAGTATATAACACTAAATTTAATAACCTAGAAGAAATGGACCAGTACTTAGAAAGATACAACCTTCCTAGACTAAATCAAGAAGAACTGGAAAATCTAAATAGACCAATCAGTAGAATGGAAACTGGAACAGTCATCAAAAACTCAGCAAAAAGTAAATTACAGGATCAGACAGCTTCACCAGTGAATTCTACCAAACATTCACAGAAGATTTAATACCTGTTCTCCTCAAACCCTTCCAAAAAAATCAAAGAAGAGGCAATACTTCCCATCTCATTTTATGAGGCCAATATTACCCTGATAGCAAAAGCAAATAAAGATAACACCAAAAAGGAAAACTACAGACCAATATCTCTCATGAATAGTGATGCAAAATCCTAAATAAGATATTAGTGAACTGAATACAGAAGCATATTAAAAAGATTATACACCACAATCAAGTGGGCTTCATCCTAGGGGCAAAGGAATGGTTCAACATATGCAAATCATTAATGTGATACACCACATACAAAATTAAAAAATAAGAATCATACAATCATATCAATAGATGCAGCAAAAGTCGACAAGATACAACACACGTTTATGATCAAAACACTTAACAAAATAGGTATAGAAGGGAAGTACCTTAACATAATAAAGGCCATCTATGACAAACCCTCAGCCAACATTACACTTAATTGTAAAAAACTAAAAACCTTTCCTCTAAGATCAGGAACAAAACAAGGCTGTCCAGTATCACCACTATTATTCAGTATAACACTGGAAGTCCTAGTGAGTGCAATCAGGTAAGAGAAAAATATAAAATGCAACCACATAGGAAATGAGAAAGTCAAATTGTCACTATTTGCGGATGACATGGTTTTCTATATAAAAATCCCTAAAGACTCCACAAAAACACTACTAGAAACAATAAGAAAATACAGTAAAGTTTCTGGATACAAAATCAATGTTCAAAAATCCATAGTGTTGCTATACTCTAATAATGAAATGTCAGAAAAAGAAGTGGAAAAAAATAATTCCTTTTGCAACTGCAAAAATAATAAAACACGTAGGATAAATATAATGAAACATGTGAAGAACCCATATAATGAAAACTATAAACCTATTAATAGAAAAAAAAAGTAGATACAAAGAAATGGTAAGATATTCCATATTCTTGGATTGGAAAAATCACCATAGTTAAAATGACCTTATTACCTAAAGCATTTATACAGATTTAATGCAATCCCCATCAAAATCCCATCGGCATTTTTTAAAGAAATAGAACAAAAACTCATCAGATTTGCATGGAAGCACAAAAGACCCCAAACTGCCAAAGGCATAATGAGAAAAAAGAATGAGACTGGAGGCATCATTCTGCCCAACTTCAAATTATACTACAAAGCAACAGTAATCAAAATGGTATCGTATTAGCAGAAAAACACACAGACCAGTGGAACAGGATAGAGAGTCCAGAAGTAAACCGATGTTAATATGGGCAAATAATTCTTGACAGAAGAGCCAAAAACATACAATGGAGAAAGGAGAGCCTCTTCATAAATGATGCCGAGAAAACGGGAAAGCCACCTGCAAAGGAATGAAATTAGACTGGTGTCTATCACCACACATCAAAATTAACTCAAAACGCATAAGGCCCTGCATATAAGACCTGAAACAATAAACTGCATAGAAGAAAACATTGGAACTAAACTCAAGGATCTTGGACTTAAAGAGGATTTTATGAATTTGACTTCAAAGGCAAGGGAAGTAAAAGCAAAAATAAATGAGTGGGACTACATCGAACTACAAAGCTTCTGCTCAGCAAAAGTAACCTTCAACAAGGTAAAGAGACAACCATCCGAATGCGAGAAGATACTTGCAAATAATGCCTCAGATAAGGGCATAATATCCAAAATACACAAAGAATTCATACAACTCAGTAACAACAAAAAACCAAACACTCCAATTAAAAAATGGGCAGAGGACCTGAACAGACACTTCTCCCAAGAAGACATACAAATGGCCAACAAGCCTATGAAAAGATGTTTATCATCACTAGTTATTAGGGAAATGCAAATCAAAACCACAATGAGATACCATCTCACACCTGTTAGAATATCTGTTATTAACAGGACAAGTTATAATAATAAGTGCTGGAGAAGATGCAGAGAAAAAGGAACCCTCAAACACTGCTGGTGGGACCGCAAATTGGTACAGCCACTATGGAAAACAGTATGGAGGTTCCTCAAAAAACTAAGACTTGATCTACTACCATATGATCCAGCAATCCCTCTACTGGGTATTAACCCCAAAGACTTAAAAACTTATATCCAAAAAGATATTTGCACACCGATGTTCATAGCAGCATTATTCACAGTGGCCAGGACATGGAAGCAATCAAAGTTTCCTATGACAGATAACTGGCTAAAGAAGCTGTGGTACATATATACAATGGACTATTACTCAGCCATAAGAAGAGATGAAATACTGCTATTTGCGGCAACCTAGATGAACCTTGAGATAATCATTCTAAGCGAAATAAGCCAGACAGAAAAAGTTGAAAATCTCATGATATCATTTATATGTGGGATATAAACCTAAAAACAAATGAACAGGACAAACAAAGACTCATGGACATGGACAATAGATTGGTGGTTACCAGAGGAGAGAGTGGGGAGAGAGAGGGGGAAGGTATATGGAGTAAAAGGGGTCAATATGTGGTAGCAGAAAGAAATCTAACTATAGGTGATAAACTTACAATACTAAATATATATAGAATGCCTTATTTCTAAATTGTACACCTGAAACTTACTGGATCTCGTTAACCAATGTCACCATAAAAATAAAGAATTAAAAAAAAACACTTAATACACTCATCCCTCAATATTGGTTGGGGTATCATTCCCAAGACACCCCCATGGATATCAAAATTTGAGGTTGCTCAAGTCTCTTATGTAAAATGGTATAGATCAACACATACAGTCAGCCCTCCACATATGTCGATTCCCAACCTTGGACTGAAAATACTGTTTCAGTCTATAGTTGGTTGAATCTGCATACGTGAAACTCAGAGATACAGAAGGCCGACTGTGTATTTACTGAAGAAAATCCATATATAAGTGGAACCATGCAAGTTCAAACCCATGTTGTTCAAGGGTCAACTGTACTTTAAAGGCATTTCCAACATGAAAACTCTTTCAAATGAATGAATTCTTGAACAAGTTAGCCCTTAGAAAGCAGGCTCAGCTGTAGCTGCCATACTTAATGTATTCTGCTAGAATTAATGTAAAAGTACAACTTAGTAATTTAGAATTTGTTTATTTTAAATTTGCAATTTGTTTTCTATCTTCTGAAAATGTAAAAGGCACTCTGTTTATCAAAACAAAGAACTAAATAACCGTGTTGTGATATAATGGCATTAGACCTTCCAGACTTTTTTGACATTCCAGATCTTCTAGACCAGTGCTCTCTAACAGAAATATAACGTGAGCCACATATGTACTTTAAAGTTTCTAGTAGCTATGTTTTAAAAAGTGAAAATAATAGGTGAAATAGTACATTTTTAACCTAATACATCTAAAATTTTATCATTTCAACTTATAATATGAAAACCCAATGAAATGTAATCATTCTTTTCCTCCTACGAAATGTTCAAAATCCAATGTGTATTTTACATTATAGCATATCTCACTTCAGACTAGCTACATTTCTAAAGCTCAGTACCCCCGTGTGGACAGTGGCCACCATACAGGATAGTAAAGCTCTAGATATCTAGTTCCTTGAACATCAAATTTATTTATTTTATTTATTTATTTTAGGCAAGGCAACCCTTAGTTGACCTCACAGAATGCAAAGACCTTGTCAGCTTACAACCCCTTATTTATTTATGTATTTATTTATTTATAACACCTACAGCACCTGGTCTTCCTAGGTGGTCTCCCATCTAAGTACTAACCACGCCCAACCCTGCTAAGCTTCCGAGATCAGGCCAAATTTATTTTAAGCATTTTTTCAAATGTTTTCAATTACAAAAACTGTGGCACACATTGTCAGGTATTTTTCCCACAGCATCTCTGTGATATACATTTGCCACAAGCATTTTGTCACATTACTTTTTTTTTTTTAGCAATTTTATAGCAATTTTGCTATAAAAATGATAAAATAACTGGTTGACAGTTTGTTTTTTGTTGTTGTTGTCTGGTTTCACTGCTCCATTGATGAAGTTCTTGCAGTTACTCCTGTTTTTATAGTATATATAAATAAATCTTAGGTAGTCCTCATAATGGTCTATATAGTAACAAGTAGATGTGGTGGTGGTCTTAAAATAGTGACCATTTCTTTCAGATGATAGTGATTTGTCCCAAAAGTTGGTTTCTTATTTTGAAAGTGTGCTACATTGAGAGGAGATAGAGAGGCTAAAGGCCTTCTGCGAGGGCACAAAATTAGCTGAACCCACATTTCACACAGAATGAATATAAATGTTTATTACAATCCACAAAATCAGTTATTTGCACAGTATTGCAATGAATCTACACACATTTTAAATATATTCGAATATTTTCTATTTTGCAAGTGTTTTTAATTTTGTTATGTATTTTTTCATGTTTCATTATATCCTTTTCACAATGTCTCTCTTTTATTTGTCATGATTTTATCTCTTTCATGGCAAATCGCCTTACAGCCAATTAGTGCGTGAAAACACTAGCAGCAAAGATACTTATGATGGCAAAAGTACTTAGAAACAGGGAGGTTAAGTAACTTGACCAAAATCACACAGCAATTAAGTCATGTAAACAGTGTAGCTGATTCAAATCAGCTGGCCTGTCTGACTCCAACCTTCAAGTAAGCTCTTTACTCTTTGGTCTCCTATTCTAACACTACTGCTCTAGAATATTATATACAGAGTCTAAAATCATAGAAACAACCACTGTCAAAGGTAACGTAAAATAGCTACATCAGTAACAGTGCCTAGAACTTCTAATGAAGGAACTGCTATTGTAATGAGGGCTCTAAACTGATAAGGTGCCACTCATTCTGAACCCAGTGGAAAGGTACTTTTATCTGGACCACTAAGAATGCCAAGGAACTGAATATTCAGACTGAGAAGGTGGAAGTAGAAGTCATCTAGCTTCAACTCCTTTCTACCAGTCGTGAATAAAAAGTGCCCGTCTCACTGCATTTTATTGATTAGTATGTGACATTTTGAATAAAATATTTTACCAAATTGACTTATTCTTTTGGGAAAAAAAACCTTAGTTGGGAAAAATACAAAAACACATGTGGATGAACTACCAAATTCAGGATAATGGTTGTCTCTAAGAGGGCAAGAGTGGAACTACAGAAGAGCTCACAAAGAGCTGTATTTAAAATTTATTTTTTTTTATGGTGGGGGAAGTAATACCAGAGTTCTTTATATTATTCTCTACACAACTTCTGAATGTTGGCAAATATAAAAATGTTTTAATTCTCATTTTTAATTACACTCTCTGATTACTAGGTGAAATAAAACATTTTTAATAGGTTGCTTCTCTTTATAAACTGTCTATACCTTTTGTGGGTGTATCTATTAATATCGATGTTTTTACCATCATAGCCATGATCCATTTAAGGCTGAGTTATGAGCCTTTTATTATCTTTTTGCATATATTTCTTGAATCTTTAAGGAGTTAACAAGTAGATGCTAACCTCATCTAACATCATTAAAAAATACTTTTTAGGAATAAACACAATTTGAGCTGAATGTTTATTATTATCCTACATGTACATATTTTGGATACAGTATTTCAAGTATCATCTAAAACTAAAATCTTATCTCTGTACCAAGAAAAAATTTAGATGTTACCTTGAATCCCTTGTAACTTTTTTAATTTATAAGAAGCATTCACATTAATCAACATTACTGAATACAATTTTTAAAAAATTTTTATAAGAGTTTATGTTAGCCAAACTGATGACATATGCTGGGATAGAAGATCTAAAATGCTCTCTCATTACTTTTTTTTTTAAAGAAATGAAAGGGGCTACAGGTCTACTGATGGCAACCTCAGAGAGTCTTTTGAAGAAGAAAAATTATATTTGATTTTTTCTCTCTTGGGAAGAGGATCCATCTCTCAAACACTGTCAGAGAGAGGCACACATAATGTAAATACTTAAATACGAGTAAACTTTAGGAACAAAACCACAACAAAAAACAGATGGCAAAGTGACCACAATTAAACAAGTACACAAATATTTATTGAATGTTTCCATTTAAGTGCAGAAAACAAGGGTAGTATATTTCAGAAATAATTCTCAGAATTAAACAGATTACAGTACTAACTTTATTAACACTGACACACAAAAAAATTACCTTGCAAATAATCTGCCAGGTCTCCACCATTGCAATACTGATATATATAAAAAAAAAAATTAATTAAAATAAGAACACCAATTCAAGATAAATTCAATCCATTATAATTTAATTTTAATTAAAAATTCATTTGTATATAAATCTAATCTGAAAAACATTATAAGAGTTATAGAATCAAAAATTTTTAATTTTATATTTCTTATGAAGTAAAATCTAAATCACTGAATTAATTTTATTCAAAATTTCAAATAATTATCTACTGTCTATTTTAAAATACACAGTAATCAAAAGGAATTTGGAATAAATTAAACAGAAGCTTGTAAACTACTTACCTCCATCACCAGAAAGACAGAGTTGGGCAATTCCTGAAAAGTACACAGATTAAACATCATTTAAAGAAAAAAATAAGCACAAATTTTAAAAAATGTTAATAAAAATACTATATTTGTTCATTACTAAACAACAAAAAAAAGAAATCACAAAATCCATTAGCAAATGAAATTTTAAATCCCCAACACAATTATTTAAGCATCTCAGCTTCAAAGTAAATCGAGTTTTAATGATACTAATACAGTCATAAAGAAGTTTAATTCTGTTCATGGAAAGAACTAAAGAAAGATTCATCTTTCGGTTATGGTTATGGTTATTATAAATTTACCACTTTTGAAAAAAAAGAAGGATTCTCCAGTCTTTAGGGAAGCACCTCTACTCTGGAAGTTTGATTTGGAGCAACGACTTGATAATCCCCTCGAGCAACACTAAATGTACAATCTGATTCCTAGAATATATAATCCAGGATGCTTCGTTTTTTGTTTTCTTGGTTTTTAAAAAATGTTTGTAGGCAGTACATTATCTGGGAATTTTTGGCAATTCCCTTGAAGACATTTTATCATATCTTGGTAACAGAATGATTTCAAGGTACTGATTTGAGAAGTTTTCCCAGTCTCTCAAATTCATATAGCTCTAGTTATGTTGCTTGGATAAGTAATTCAAAGACTGATTAGCTGATTCATCAATTACAATTTTATAATGTTGATTACATTTTAAAGTGAACTTCTCTACAGTTTAATTTGAGCCAGTGCTTAAATGTGATTCAAGAGAGATCCCTTCCAAGTAGCACTTGGCTTCCCACAAGGTCCTAAATACAAGAATAAGGTGTTCTATGGGGAAACAAAAAGAGTAAGGCAGAAAGGGGGCAGGTCTAGTGCAGCATTCGTCAGAGTGAGATTCAAGGCCAGCGCCAGTCAGTGCTGGCTAAAAATGAAATTACAGAAATTAAACATTAGCATTTTTAAAGGTTTAAAATTTAATAAAAATTTTTATGTCTGCTGAACCTACTAATAAAAACTTTAGATGTCTGTAGGTACTTTTTATTTCATTTCCACAATAATTCATTTTTATTGGATTTTATAAAAGTATCAGTTCACACAGATTAGAAATATAAACTGTTCAATAAGCAATACGAGGCTGCCACAGAGTGGTTTCACCATGTTCAGCAAGGGTCTGAATGCCACAGTCAAGACCTGAATTAAATTATGTCCTGCAAGAAACTCAGTGACTTAGGATGATTTACTTCACTTACTTCTCCAGAGGACTAGATAAAAAATTAAAACACATCATGCCTAGTTCTTTGACTCCTGCCTCTCAAAGATATATTATGAAGGGTAAGAAGAATGGTGATGCCTATAGTTCTATGCTAAGGAGCATGGAGCCACAGTCCTGCCCAAGCCGAATCACAGTATGAAGAGCCAAGATGCAAGACTAAAACAACTGCCGGGCTTCCCTAGCAGTAGCACTCCATGAGAAATCAGAAAGGAGGGAGAGAACAGTCAGCTCCCAGCAAGCTAGGACAACAAGTATGTAAGAAATAAATGCTTATTTTCTTTTATCATAAATAAAACCAAAACTACATTTCTAAAACTGAAATCATCTAGTCTTAATCACAAAACCTGATCAAATGCAGACTAAACTACTGTATCATCCCTAAAAGTACTGAGAAATCATTAAACATGTAAATCAAAAAATTTCTTCTTAAGTATAAAGCGCAAAAATATTATCTCGAATCAGCATTATTTAATCATATAATAGCACCATATTCTAACTACGGAAGAGAAAAAAAGAGTGAGGAATTTCTAAGGAGAGGCTAAACAGACATAAAGAACTTCTGTTCACTCAGCATGAAGAAGTCAAATTCCTATTTTCGTATTCAGAATTTGGGGAGTATATACAACCACTTAGTTTTCCCTAATCAATCATTTACTCATAATAAGATGGTAAGATAAACAATGTCCATTGTTTTAAACAAAACCAATCAAATTACCTACAAACAAATTGAAACTCAAATGGCACCAGGAAGGAACTTAAAGAGATACTTGTCAGGTTAGAAAGACTGGAGAAATAAGGCCAGTATAATCTGTGAGCCAGTCCACCGAGGGTTTTTCAAAGCTGAACACATATTTATCCTCCTTACCTAATATTAAGAAATCCTCATCCTCAACTATTCCCCAGTGCTTCCATCAACAAAATTAAACGTAATGAATTTCATTTTATCATTTCCCTACTCAAAATCCTTAACAACCAAGTTAAAAACCAAGTCTCCAAAAAGAAAAAAAAAAAAGGATGTTATTATAAACGACTTTATGCCAATACTCCAAGATTTAGATGAAATGAACCAATTGAAAAACAATTTGAGGAAAAACACAACTTATTAAAACTGACAAGAAACAGAAAATTTAAAAAGGCCCATATCCATTAAAGAAATTGAATTATAATTTAAAACTTTTCCACAAAAAATTCTTCCCAAATTTCAGTGTAATCCCAACTAAAACCCAAGGTTTTGTGCATGTGTGTAAACTGACAAGCTAATTCTAAAATTACATTACATGGAAATGCAAAAGGCCAAGAATAACTAAATATAATCTAGAAAAAAAACTTGGAAAACTTATAGTACTAGGTAGCAAGACTTATTATAAAACTATAGTAAGAAAAACAGCTAGATAAAGGATAAGGAGACAGAAAAGAGATCCTAGAAATAGGCCCACACATATGTGGTTACTAATTTGTGACAAAATAGACACTACAGTACAAAAGGGCCTGGTCAGTAAATGAATCAATTGGCTACTCATTTGTAAAAGTAAATTAATTTGAATCTATCCTATACCACACACAAAAATCATTTCCAGGTAGAGTACAGAATTAAATGTGAAAGATAAAATAATGACTCTGGAAAAAAAAACATAAGCGAATATCTTCATGATCCTGGTATAGGCAAAGTTTTCTTAAGTATGATACAAAGGCAATAAATACAAAAGAAACAAATTGAACTACATTAAAATTAAGAATTTCTGTTCAAAATAAACCATTAAGATAGTAAAAGGCAAGTCACAGCATTTATCTGACAAAGAACTCATATCCATAATACATAAAGAGCTCTCAACAAATTAATAACAAAAAGACAATCCAACAGAAAAACAGGCAAAAGACATACAGAGGAATTTCAAAAAGAAGACATTTAAATGACCAATAAACTTATGAAAGGTGTTCAAATCAGCAGTCATAAGGAAAACACTAATTAAAATCATAATAAGATACTTCACCAGAATGGCTAAGATTGTCAAGTTTTGGCAAAGATGTGAAAAAACTGGAACTATCAATCACTTGGTGGGAATGTAAACCAATATGTTGGCAGTATTTACTAAAGCTGGGCCTGCACATATCCCATGAACCAGAAATTCCTCTCCTGGTGATTATCTCTTTTAAGACCAATTTCAACAAGGAGTAATAGTAAAAGAGGAGAACCGAAGGAGAAACCACAACTACAAGGTATACTTATTGCTTCTACCTAGCCTCTTAATTCCAGGAGGCATTGGGGTGGGGGAACACAAGAGTGGTTTCTTCCACAAAAGCAAAAAAGAGGTATGAGAAGATATATGTTCTCCCTAACTAGCATAAAAGTACCAGCTAATAATTCATAATCAGAAAATTACCCAATGATTATAGAAAGAAAGCAAAAGTGGGCACTCCCTCCCAAAAAAGAAAATTATTTTATTCCTTATTAAAAATTCTTATTGCAAAAACTTAAGATACATAAAATTTGAAGGAAGTTTTAAAAATCATCTGTACCTCACCCTCTGAAAGAAAGCCATATTAACATATTAAATAATCATGCTTTCATATATCTATACACACACACTCATACCCAAATACATGCTGAGTTTTTTTATTTTAATATAATCCATTTCCACCTTTTTGCTTCCCTTCACATCTCCAAGAGGCCAATGTTTACATCTGGTATGTATCCTTCCATACCCTTTTCCTGCTCATACAATAAGTTAAACACACATATTTTTTGAATTTTGCTTTTCTCACTCAATAATACATCATGGAAATCTCTCTCAGTCAAATGTATATTGCAACTTTTTAATAACTGTGATTATTTCACTGCTTATTGAGTCATTCCTTTACTGAGAAACATCGACTTGTTTCCAGTTTTGGCCACTATAAGCAATACTACCTTGATTCTTGACCATATATCTCAATTCTCATGCTTCTTTGGCTATGAGATAGATGCTAGAAATCTGGGTTGCTTAGTAAAAGGGATATATATTTCTTCTAATGTCAACAGGTATTTCTCTTCATTCAAATATTTTATAACTACCTGCTATATATACAAGACATTATCCTAGGCACTGAGGATACAGCAATAAACCAAGAGAGTTAAATGCCCTGTTCTCTTAAAGCTTACATTCTAAGAGACAGTTCAGGAGAAAGACAACAAACAATTACATAGAGTATGTTAGAAGGTGATAGAGTGATTTAGAAAAAAAGTAGAGAAAGAGGATTGTGTGGGTGAAGGAACTGCAATTTTATGTAGGGTGGCTAAAGAAAGCTTCAGTGAAAACAATGTTTGAGTAAAAACCTAAAGAAGGTTCAGACTATATGTGTGGACTGTATGTGTATTCTACAGAGCTATAGATACATCTGCACCTGGAGGAGGAAGATCCCAGACAAAAGGAAAAAGGGGGCAATGGACAATAGTATAGAGTGTTTCAGGAACCACAAGGAGGCCCAAGTGGATGGAACAGAATCAGCAGGGTGCAGAGGAGATGGAGTTGGAGATAACGGTTTGGCTTCTACTTGAGGAAATGGGGAGCCACAACAGGAGTCCGAGCAGAGGAGCAACATGCCCTGACTTGCATTACTAAGATTATTTTGATTGTTATGTGTTGTTTTAAATATTCTTCAGGGTATGGAAGCAAATTACTGCCAGACAGCATTCTGAAATACTCTAATACACATTTCTACAAGGGATACGTGAAAATATTTTACACCTCCTCCCCAATTCTACCACTTAGAATTATTGCACTTTTTAATTTTGCAAACTCGGAGAGAAGTGACATCTTACCGTCACCTTAATTAATACTTCCCTACTTGTTCATGAATATCATTTCATATATTTATTAGCCATTTTGATTTCTCTTATAACCAGCCATTTATGTCCTGTGCTTATTTTCTCTTTGGGTTGCCTTTTCCTTATCAATTTGTAAGAGGATTTATATGTTTTGTTTTATTTTATTTTTTCCCCTTTTTAAATCTCCCCCTCCCCCACTTCCACCTCTGACCTATAGATGTTGCCATTTTCCCTTAAGAACTAGAGCTATGAAGGCGGGGCGTGTCCTCCTACTGCTCGCAGCGCACCCAGCGCCTGACACCCCCAGCATCTGGCGCGGGCAGGGGGCGGCTGATGCACCCAGGATATTGTCCATGGCTCCACCAGGGGCGCGAGCCCAGGACCTTCTGCGTGTAAAGCAGAAGGTGCTAACCACTACACTATGGAGCCACCCCCCGGCTTTGTATGTTTTAGATATTATGTTATCTGTTATGTTGCAAATATTCAGTTATATCATTTGTCAATTGAAATTTCTTGCATTTTATTATAGCATAATTTACATGTGCTAAAATGCACAGATTTAAAAGTACAATTCACTGAGTTGTGACAAATGTATACAACCATATAACTACCCTTGCAATCAAAATACAAACCCCAGATCTCTCATGACCCTTTGCCATAAATCTCAGCTACCAAGAAGCAACCTATGTTCTGCTTTCCCTGATTTCTATCACCCTAGCTAAGCTATTTCTTCTTACATTCACAAAAATAGAATCATATAGTAGCTGAATATAGTGGCTTCTTTTTCTGAACATAATGTTTGAGATTCATATGTTATGACATGTATCAAGTTTGTTCATTTTTATGGCTGTCAATTTGTTCATGGTATTATTTGCCATAGAATAAGTTTTAAAAAATTTGTATATGTCCCTGCTTTTATAGCTTTAGAGTTTCTTGATTTAAAATATCTATCTCGTGGACTATATATAGTCATCTAAATATTATTCTAAGATTGTTTATTTTGTACATATAAAATTCATTTGGAAATTTTGGAAAATGATAAAAATAGGGATCCAACTTTATTTTTCTCAGATTTCTCAGTTTTGCCAGCACCATCTACTAAATGAATCATCTTTTTCTCACTATACTAAAAATTACCAAGTAGTAGTATTTATTCATATCATTAACAATCATGAAGTTTAGTACCCCTAAGTGACAATACTTATCTCATGCGCAGAATGTTCAAAGATACGTATCTTTCAAAAAAAAGACATGAAATCACTCTTCCACTTTCAAAATTCTTCAATGGCTTTGCATTGTCCTTAGAATAAAGATCTCAGGTGGACCCTGCAAATCTCTCCAGCATCATCTAACACCACTCTCTCCCTCACTCCTACACTGCCATCACACTGGCCGCCTTCCAGTTCCTCAAACTCTGATATTTCCTGTCTGCTCTTCACAGAAAGCTTAAAACTGCTTGGGAAGCTTACTTGCTCTTCTCTTACCTACCAGAGCCTAGTCGCCTCTCACTCTTCCATCAAGTCTTGTTTAAATATCCTTTATTCTGATGGTCTTCCCTAGCTGCACAAAAGGAGTTGTCCTACTCCCCTAACCCCTATGTTTCCACTAAGTCTCTCTCATACTCCTCCCTTACAGCACTGTGCACACTTAGAATTAAATATTTGCTTCATGTTACCTTTCCCAATGATACTACTCTAAGTTCCACCAGGGCAAGAACCATTTCTATTGTATTCACCACTATACTCCTGGTACATCTCATTAACTGTCTGAAGAAATACTAATCACAAATAAATCAATAAGAAAATGAACATGAAAGAAGCATCACAGAACAGCAACCAAAAAGTCACAGAAATACAAAAAGGCAAATAAAACATGAAGATGGTCAGTGCACTAACAATTAGAGAAATAAAAAATAAAACTTAAAATGACACAGGTCATTATTTGTCAAAATAAATTGGCACAACCTTCTGGAAGGCAACACAGTAATGTATTTAACTAAGCAATTCCATATCAAAAATTTATTCTATAGAAATCTTCATACAAATAAGCAAAGATGCATGTACACCGCTTTCTCTGCAGTAATTTATAATGCAAAATAATAAGAAACATCTCAAAAGGGCGCAATCAGGTTTTATGTAAATAAGTTATCATTTAGCTCTATCGTGCTATACTGATATAAAAAGGTATCCAAGATACATTAAGTTAAATAAAACAAGTTGCATTTCTGTAAAAATGCTATTAATAAGTTTCTTACAATGAAAAGCTTAAAAACCTAAGTAAAAATGACTACAGATTTATATATGTATTTTAAAAACTCTAAAAGAAATATAACAAACCATGGTTGTCTCTGGGATTTGCCATTCCTATTCTAATTTATTCATTTTGATAATATTTAACTATTTTAACTATGAACATATATTACTTTTATAATTAGGAAAAATTTTTTTTATCTTAACTGAAATCTGATTTTTACAATGTCAAAGTTCTCAATTTATAAAAGTGTGTACATAAATTTTAGATGGCAGTCCAAAACTAATGGTCAACAAAATTATGTTCAAGTTAATAAAATTGCTGCACCAGTCTCTACAAACACACTGTACCACTTGATAGTTAGCCTCAAAGAAGAGAATCTAAATATTAGATCAAGACTCTGTTTACTTGATAGCCAAATGCTCAAGACTATATTCACTTGACTAATATTTCTTAAGTTCATTCTTATAAATTAGTTCCAGTAGTATACAATGCACAAAATAATAAACATTTTAATGCAGTCACCTGGAAATTCCTGATTATTTAATAATTTGGGTTTCGAGTACATATTCTCTCTAATATGATCTCATTTTACAACCAAAACTAATATATAACAATATTTTTCAGGGCTTCCAGTCAGATTGGCAGAGTAGAGAAATGCTGTGCTTGCCTCTTTTCATGATCACATCAGTATTATATCTAAACTACAGAACAATCATCATGGAGAACTGCCTGATGTCTAGCTGAATGGAAGTCCTATAACTAAGGATATACTTAAGAAGCCACATCAAGACTGATAGGAGGGGCAGAGATGTGGAAAGGGATGGCTCTATACCCATGTGTGGCAGCTAAAAATCGGGAAGGATATCACAGACTTGAGGAGGGAGGGGGTCTCAGCCACACACCAGGCTTCCCAGCCCAGAATTCCAGTGCTGAAAAGAGAAGTCTCCATAACTTCTGGCTGTGAAAACCAGCGGAGATTGTGGCTGAGTGAGACAGAGGGCTACTGGACTCCCAGGTGGTTCTTTTAAAGGGCCATGCATGGACTTACTTGCTGATAGACTCACTCACTCTGAGCTCAAGTGCTGGGGTGCCAGGTGGAAAGGTACCAGAGACATACAGGGAAGAACTGAATTGTCTGGCTTCAGGGCTTGAGGGGCAGCTTTCTCCCAAAGAGAAGTGCCAGCAGAAGCCATTGTTCTTTTTTGAGCCCTCCCCCCAGCCAGTATGCATGGTACGCTCCATATCTAAGTCTCCATCAACCTGGCTAACACCCCACCCCACCCAACTTGCTGGCCTATACAAGCCTCTTCCAGTGGCTTTTCCATACAAATAGCCTGTCTTGGCTCATGCTACAGACTTCCCTAAAATCTCTCAAAGGTTCACAAACTCCAAACAAGCAGAAACTGGCTTCGGTGTGCCCCAAAACCTCTTGCTAAGCAGCCCCAAGCACAGCAGTAGCAGCAGCCAGCCTGTTAGCAGCTTAGCCTCTCTCAAGCACTAGCAAGTCCAGCACAAGTAAAGAGAATCCACAGATCACTTTGTAGCTCACACCAAGTTCTATCATCAGAGAATAAGACAAAGGGCTATGAGAAGAACTAACATTTCAGCTAGGGATTGTGAGATAAATTTAGTTTTGGCTTTAAACTTATTTTCCCCTTTGTTTCAATGGTGCTTTGCAATTTTTTATGGAGAGCAATTAAACTGTACAATCAGAAAACTTTAAAACTGTGTATGCTATTTGCCCTGCTAATTCCAATTCTAAGAACTGAACTTAAAAGAAATAATCAGATATATTCAGCAGGTATATATTCTCCTCACTGCACTTTTCTATAACAAGTAAAACCTAAACATCTTATAACATGAATTTATACACTTGGTGATGTAATATGATGACATGAAAAATGACTATCTAAAGAAAAAAGTACAAGAGAAAAACAAAAAAAAAGTACATCTAGAACAGTCCGTTTTTTCCTCACCCCACTAAAATGAAGCACACAGAAAGCAAGGACTTTCTTTTACTCACTGCTTTATTCCTAGCAGTTAGAACAATGTCTGGCATATAGTAGCCACTAAAAACCTTACCAAATGAATGGATCTGAGTAATTCAAGTGCATGCAAAAAAGATTTTTAGCTAGACATAATAGCATAATCACATAATGTATCCATTTACTTTACTGGAATTCAACTGTCCAGACTAAGCAAAACAAAAGAACAAAATAATGTAAATCATGCAGCCTGGCCTGCTTTGGAATGAGTGGAGGGAGCAGCTTTATCTGCTGTTCCCTCAATTGATTTCAGATCCCTAGGGCTTTCACACAAACCACACAAACCAAGTGTGATTCTGGTATTAAAAGGAGGATTTTAAAAAAATACAATATGGCTTCTAAATTTAAGCCAATTACTAGCTCTGGTACTCCACCCTCCCAAAACAAACAAACAAATAAACAAACAAACAAAAAACAGTAATATTCTCCAAAGTTGGGCTTTTTAAAAGAATTTCCAAGAGGAATTATGACTATGTAAAAATGTTGCCTTGACTTCAGAAGGTTACTTAAGATAATGTCAGAACAGTCTTCCCACCTCCAAATATAATGTGTATCTATCTACTGTATGCCATGGGGATAATCACAGATATAGCTCAGATATGTATATGCATGATTTCCTTGTTTTTAGTTTATTTTCTAATATATCTACAATTAGCAAATGTTGCTTTTGCCATAAGAAAAAAAAGCTCTACCTAATTTTTTATTAGTCCATAATAGTCCTTTCCACATTTATCACAGATATGCTAGATCTGGTATTAATATTCCTCTACTTGGCCTATAAAATAACACTACTCCTATAGTATATTATCACTTGTTAAAAAGGTTACACGTGCAGCATATTGTTTATTTTATCCCAGTGCTCTATGCTATTTTAAATAATTTCTTAATAAACATATAACTCAAGCTATATATTTTTTCAACAAGAATAAGGCAATTTTCTATTTCTATTAAGATTCACTTAAACTTCTATGAAATAAAAAAATGTAAGTTCTTTATTAATAAACATGCAAGTTTTTTTTTAAAAAGTCCAAAATAGGGTACCTGAACATCATAGAGTGCTACAATATTTTCATGCTGAAGTTCCTGTTAAGGAAATTAAAAATTAAAAATATTTGTACCTATTTTGATAATATATACTTCAATATACAAATATAAGTATACGCATATATACATACATATATACTATTTCTAGTACATTACAGTTTTATTACTAGATTAGAACAATTCAATCAACTAAAAAATAACAAATATGCTTGATCAAAATTTACCTGGAGCCTAAATATTTTTTCACCACTACCATTTTTTAGGTACATAAGGTACCTAAGAAAGTACTCTTGTTTACAAAACAAATGACATAGTAAGTATGACCAAGACATTCTGCTGGTCTTTTAAATTTAATAAACAACTTCTAATAGTAATAGAGGCATTAAATTCCAAAACTGCATATTATTTGCCTGAAAGAAAACAAAGTATTAAGTCTTAGCTTAAAGAGCTGTCTACAGAGTAGTTTTGATGAAAGCTGGTGTTAGATGAAGGTTCCATGTTCATATTAGCTTGAGAACCCCTAAACTGGTTTCCTCACTGTAATTTTTCCGACTTTCTTTAATAAGTCAAGTGCTTTGCAACTCTCAAAGAAGTATTTAATAAACAAAATTTGACCAGAGAACGTTTTTCTCCTCACAGCATCCCACTAGGATAACACTGCTTATGAATGATCTAAAAAGACCACTTCAGAGGAAAATAACTTCCTTCAACTTAAGAGGTTAAAAGATTCCAAGTACTCCTAGTCATCCAAAAACTTAACTGTAATGTAAAAGGGATCAATAGAAAAGGTAACATATAAGAGAGGCCTGGATCCCCCCAACCACACAACAACTAGGGGAAAGAAGAAAAGAAATTATAAGAAATCTAAAATCAGTTTTAATAGACTCTAAGTATTGAGAAAAGCCACAAACAGCTATTTTTAAAACCAGCTTCTGAGTACTCAGTTTTAAAAAACTGAGAATGCAAAATAAGAGCAACAGGTGAAAATTCTCAAACTCTGCTGCAACTACCAAAACTGCAAAGGACTTCATCATGTATTCATTTAATTTAAAATAAGTTTTAATCCAGTATGAAATATCACATAAACAAACATACCTTTAAGATTTTAATTTCCTTCCCAAGCAGTATTTGTGATTTTGACAAGTTCTTTTTATTAATACTTTTAATAGCTACCTCCCAATCAGTTTTCTGAAAAGGAAAAACAGTGTTACTCCTGCAAATCATTCCTTAGAAATAATTCAACAGAAAAAAAAATCTTATTATAAACAAAAGGATGTTTTTAGCAAACTCATGTACAGCAGCGCAGGGGGTGGGGGAAGAAAATGGAAAAGACCCTGAATCTTCAAATGGAAAATGATTTCATAAATTATAACACTGACAGATAATGTTCTACAAGGCAGCCACTAAAAAAATAATACGGCCATATAGTAACTAGCATTAAGTGAAAAAAGAACAGTTTTACAACTATTTAGAAGTTATGGTGAAATGTGGATAATAAACTGAAAGGTGGTATGGTTAAAAGAAAAGTGAAAGCTTGGCTGTGTTTTTAACTATTTTTGCGTTTTAAGTTATTTCCATAATAAACAGTAGTATTTATTACTTTATCTGATAGGCAACGAAACCAGCCCCTTGGCAATAACCAGAACTGCCAAACCTTTTTATGATTATTTCCATTCCCAAGGTGACTTTCCAAATTCTTTAAATTCTAAAACCTTGTGTGACCCTATTTACGAAACAGTAAAAACTTAAAAAAAAAAATGCTGAACCTGCTTTCATGTTTATTTAGACTAGAAAATGGAGCATCCAACATCTTTACCACTCGGAGCCCGCTTATCTAACCCCAGGAAGGGAAGATGGTACCGGACTCATCAGGACGTAGAGGAACCAATGCTAGGAAATGTGATACCACCACCACCCCGAGTTTGAGAAAGCCTCGGGCTAACGGGAAACCAGCCCGTTTTCCGCTGGGTCTGCAATTATCGACCTCAAAGGTACTTGCCGAGCCCTGGCCGCCCAGGGTAAGGGAAAAACACAAAGTTCGGTGCACGCCCGAACCCGGAGCTGGAGCTGTGTACTCCTCTAGAATTCGGGTACGTTCAAGTGAAAGCCTTGCTTGGGCGGCCAGAGGGGTGCGTCCCTCCGCAGACTCGTTACCAGGCACTTTGACTACGAGAAATCAGAGCCCGGGCAGCGAGTCGGTAGGTGGTGCGCTGCCTAGCGGCTTCGGCCTCAAAACAATCCTCGCCCAACCAAAACAAACCCTGCGACACTGACAGCGCGCACAATGGCAGGCCTCGGGGCGGCAAGCCAAATCAGGGGGCCTCTGCACGCGCGGCTTCGTCAAGCTGCAGGACCCCCAAGTCCGCCTGCGGCCGCACGGGCACAAGTCAGGGCGGAGGGTGGTGGCGCCGCAGGCCACACACCCTGGCCTCGCCCCAGCCCGCGGGGCTCACCTGGCGGTGCCGCCCACGGAAGACCACGGCGAAGGCCCCGTGTCCCACGAGGTCCCTCTTGCTGTACTCGAAGTCGCCCACCACCTCCATGGCCGCGTCCCCGGGGCATACAGCGGGCTGGCGGGCAGCACAGCGCGGCGGCCGGGATCAGCACCGTCGGCCCGCCGATCCGGAGGGCCCCCGCGGGCCGCCGGACTGGGGCAGCCGCGGCCCCGTCCCCGGGCGGACGCTCATGCCGAGTGGACGGAGCGGAAACTGGAGAGACCGCCGCGCGGGGCCGGGGTCAAGCGAGGCCTGGCCCGGCCCTGGCTGCTCATGGCCCGGCCCGCCGCCGGCCGCGGGTTGGCTGGCGAACGGCCTCGGACCTGCCGGGCCAGTGGCGCCGCCGCCGTCACTGTGCGCCCCCGGAGCCGCCCGCGCGCCCGGGAGAGGTGCGGGGCCCGGTCATCCCCATCCCCAGCTCGTCTGGCCGCTTCGGCCCTCTCCTCCTGGGGCGCTGCTGCGGCGGCGACCGCCGCCCTAGGACCCGCACAGCTACGCTCCCCGCGCGCCTCCGCCCTCAAGGCAGTGTCCAACGAACAGGCGCTCGCCACCCGCTCCCGCACCGACTGCCGGCTTCCCCTGACGTCAGCACGTCTTGTAGGACGGCACACGTGACGAAGCACGCTCTCTCTGCCAGGAAAATGAGGGCGCGCACCGTTGGGTGTTCGGCTCGGCAGCGGTACCCAGTCGCTCGCTGAGTCTGGGAAGGAGAGTTCTCACTGTTGTGGCCACAGCTAGTTACCCGCTGCAGGGCCTGGGAACAGATTTGAGCCTGCCAGGCCCCTTGTTGAACCCGCTCAGAGGCGAGTTCGGAGAAACAGGCCTTGAACTCCCGCTGCAGAAGGGACGGGAGCGTACCTTGAGCAGTGTAGACCCCAGGGATCCGGTGAGGGCAAAGGAGCATCTACCTTAAACCCGGCCGTTCCCGCGCCCTCTAACACGTAAGTCAGACTGCCAAATTGCTGGTCTCCCCGGCATTTCTGCGTTTATTGCTCTGGGTCCCTGGAGACATGATATAGGGCAGGCATCTGCACCTTTTTGGGTCCCTTTGCTTCTCTGAGAAGCTGATGACAGCTCAGAACCCTCTTCCCTGAGAAATGCTTATTACATGCTCTGTAGTGCATATATTTTCAAGGGCTCTAAAAGAACTCTTGCTTTCCAGCCTCCTGGTGTCCTTCCACTCTGACATCAAAGGATCTTTCTTTTCTACCTGATTATTAAATTTCAAGTGACAAAGAATTTGTCAACTTACCCTCAAGAAAATGTCTTACGAAACCATTTAATAAATCAGGCCCAATACTATAATGTATGTTAAATTATTTGGCATATTTACTCTCAGGTTATTCCTTACCTCCAGAACTATATTTCCCACTCCAGGTTAATTCCTGAAAATCGACCTCTGAGGGCAGGTAAGGGACCCTATCCAAACTTGAGGCAGTCAGCCCTGGAGTTCTGAAAGGAATCCTTTCCCTTTCTGAAACCTTCAACATGTATTATCTTGGATTTCTGTTCCTACTACTGTGCTGACCTATATAATTCCCTATTTCAAAATCTGGCCAGGTGAGTGTTAGACATTGAAAATCTGGAAATTTCAAAAATTAAGAGTAAATCAAGCAAATTTGGGCATACAGACACACACACACACACACACACACACACACACACACACACACACACACATACATCATTTGAAGATTCCTTACCTCAGAAATATTCTCTATAGTACATCTTTAAAGATGAGTACTTAAATAGGATATAGGATTTAATGTACCAAAATTCACTAAAAACCAACAGGAATATGTATGTTCTGCGGGTAGGACCTTGAACAAGTTACTTCAACTCTCAAACTTCAGTTTCCTCTCCTGTAAAAGGAAGATAACAGCAACTACCTCATTGTATTAAGAGGATTAAATGAGTTAAATGTGAAAAGCTCTTAGAATAGTGCCTGCCTTGTACAAAGCACTATTTAAACATTTGTTAGGTAAGTAAAGTGAGATCAAAACTGGCTTCAGGCAACATTTCCCCAGCCCCAGACCAGTGCCACTGGATCTTTCCCCCTTTCCTCCTCTGTATACTCCCTCAGGTGATTCTTAGGTGAACAGAAGCTAAGCTTTTCAGTTCTAGGGATGGACTACCTACACCCTTGTAGGGGCAATTTATCTAACAAATGTCTGGAGAATTCATTTCTGTTTAAAAGCAAAATTCAACTGAGTAAATTTCAAACATCTTACTGGCTTTATTCACTGATTAATGAATTGAGCAGCATCCCGTCTAACAGATAGAAAGGAACTCTGAGGCTACAGCCATGCCACCCTGAACAAGCCTAATCTCATCTGATCTTGGAAGCTACGCAGGTTCAGGCCTGGTTAGTACTTGGATGAGAGACCACCAAAGAAGACCAGGTGCCATAGGCCTAAAAAATAAGAGATTGTAAACTGACAAGGTCCTTGCAATCTGTGAGGTCAACCAAGGTTCGCCTCACCTAAAAAAAAAGAAAAAAGAGAAAGAAATAAAAAGAAAGGAACTCTGAGGAGCTGTATAAAATGAAAGATATTTATAGGCAGAAGGGAGCTGGAACAAGAAGTTTTATTAGCAAAAAGAAATAATTGGTTATTTTTCTCTTTGTTTAATTAATTTTATTATGGTGACATTGGTTAATAAAATCCAATAAGTTTCAGGTGTACAATTTAACAGTAAGGAATATATATATATATATATATATATATATATATATAATATATATATACATATATATATATATAATATATATACATATTGCATTGTGTGTTCACCACCCATAGATTTCTTTCTGTCACCACATATTTGACTCACTAATTGGTTATACAAGGTCACTTTCCTTTAGGGGATGGTAGGGATCTATCAGGCAGATTATTTCACAAATGCTGACTAGGCAATCCCTGATTGAATGGTTTAAGATTCCAATTCTGGGAAAGGCCCAAACTGTAATTGTCTCATTCTAGTAACATGGGACTTAGCATAAAAGACTCCATTTGGGCCTGTTGGCTTGTCTTTTTTTTTAACACATTCTATAAACTTTCCCTGCAAAAGCAACGAGTATACAATTTTCGGATAGCAGGAAAGCAATGGGGAGGAGCCTAAAGCACTTGGTCTAGGTCTGGCAGCCTTTCCCACATAGTACCTGGTAGCAGCCAACATCCCAGGAGGCACAGGGGGAGTCCTCCCAAGCTGCCCAGAGCTAGTCAAAGCTGTTGGTTTTGGAATCTATCAAATGAGACTTTGTTGGACCTCAGTACCCTCCAGGAGCAGCAGTGCAGCCTTCCTGCTGGTCACCTCACCATCCAGAAGAGGACAAGTATACCCTTTTCCGCTGAGCCAATGAATATTTTATGCATATCTGTGTCTTGCAGCTCCTGCTGTGTATATTAATTAGCTTCATATAATTGAAGCTAATTAATATACAATCAGAGTTCTTTATATTTAATGTCATTAAAATTACAACCCCACACTAGGACATGTTTTAAGAAGCCACCAGAAGCCCTTAATTCAGACCTGCATCTTGTCTGCACAGACTAAGCATGGGCCCTATAAATACACCCTTGCTTTAAAAAATAAAGACACACTTAAGGATTTTTGTCCTCGAGGCTCATTATTGAAGAGAAGTGGAAGGGAGGTTTTTGCTAAGGGAATGGTTAGTTAGGACTGTCAGTAGCAAATAACAAATGCCAAATGTGGTAAAGCAAAAAATAACAAAAGAATGTAAAGGTATAGCTGTGCCTCTCCATTCACAGACAGGGCCTCAAAAGCAAACTACCAGTAGAACCAGGGCTGCTTACCATTGGTGCCCTGCTCTTTATTTTCACCTCAGCATTCCTTTGACATGGCTGAAGGACATAAGCACTAGGAGCAACCAGTTAGTCTCAAACCAGAATTCTTAAGGAAGGAATTTCACTTGTCCCAACTTAGGTGCGGTGCACAGAACAATCATCTAAAGCCAGGAATTGGTTTTGAGGAAGTCAAGTCGAGTAGTATAACTAAGGCTGCTTCCCAAAGTAAGCCTTCAGATGCCAGAGGGAGGGAGAAGGCTATTCCCTAGAAGCAGTTGCTAAAGCAATAACCTAGGAAGTATTTATCAGAGGTCAAATTTAGGCTTAATTTGGGAATGGAAGCAAGGGAGATTTGCAAGGGAGTTTGCTTATGAAATCACTCAAAGTTGCCAGTCTGATTCACTTTCATTGTTCTTAATTTGTCCTATTGTGTGTGTGTGTGTGTGTATGTGTAAACATGACTGTTGATAAACTATTGAAATGTTCAGTGTCAATAAATTTTATAATAGTAACCACAACGAGAGATAAAATTAATTACTGATATAAATTTTAATACTAAAAACTTAGTTTATCAGCCAAATGGTGTGAGATGTCTTGATGATAAAAGGACCTCTGTCAAAGTAAATGTGAGAAATGTTCATGGCCCAATCTCTTGGGCAGGGAAGCATTCTGAGATTTAGAATAATTACCATTTTATTATTATTCTCCTCAAATCACATTACTGCTATTTCTTAAATTTGGGTTCTCTTCTTTCTATTTTGATTACATTGCTAATGTTTTCAAATTCTTGTGAATAGTTAGTGTGCACAGCTTTGATACCTATACATGCATGAATGTATTGTAAAATGTAAAAATAAAGTGCATAAAATGAAGAGATAACAAAGTTTAGATATATTTCTTAACTTTTTACAAAATATCATAACCACGAATCTTCTGAGTCAAAACATACACTTCTGAAATACTATCAAAATAACCTTCAGCCTAGGAATTTCCCAATACTATAATTATATGAGAATAGCAAGAAGCATCTTTCTATATTGTATAAGAATCAGTATCAAATTTGCATTTCTAAAATGAAAAAGTTTTATTATTTCAACCAAAAATATGAGCAGCTACTTTTTACTATTGCTATAACTATTAGACACAAACAGTGCTCAAAACTTGAATCATTAAACATTAAAACGTCTACATATTTCATAGGATTGGCCATAATGTTCTGTGAATGCTAATAGTTGAAATAGGGATAGCTGCAAACATCTCTGAGATAAATTTCAAAGAATATCATAAGTCAGTCTCCCAAATTAAGCATTTGAAATATCAAAACTCCTAAAAGAATTATTTTACTGATGTGACAATGAAAAAAGAATAAAAGCCATTTTAAATTAAAAAAAAAATTTAAGTAGGGAGCATTTGAGATCTTGCTCCCCAGCATATATCATCAGTTTGGCTCAAATAAACTCTTAAAAAATTGTATACAGGTTTGGATGTTTCTTATGTCAATGTTTATTTGGCATAGTTGGCAGGATTTCTTAGAAGCCTACCCAGGACCACCCTGTAAAACCACACCCAGTGATAGGTACAAGCATGGGCCCATTGTTTTGTTTGTTTGTTTGTTTGTTTAAAAAATATGGATTGCTTCACAAATTTGCGTATCATCCTTGCTCAGGGGTCGTGCTAATCTCTGTATCATTCCAATTCTAATATATGTACTGCCAAAGCAAGCACAAGCATGGGCCCATTATGCCCCACCAGCTCCCAGTTTCACATCAGGTGAACTTGGGTAAGTTTCTTTTAGAATTCCAGGCCTCCTTTCTTTAACTAGCAGGCCATGACTTTGAGCTGTTCTTATAAAATCCTGGAGGAGGATAAAGGTTGATATAACCCAGGGGAGGCAAAATAATAATAATAACAAATTGCTGTTTTAATTTTGGCTTTTTAATTGGATTGTTTACTAAGAGTCTGAATAAAATCTTTGCTGGTTAAATGAGAGGTTGAACTCCCTTTAACTCTGAATAACTAATGAGGTAATGACAAGTGTTTCAGACCCCAAATCAAGAGTGGCAGAGTGGGGTGCTTTGAAGTGTCCAGTGTGGTAATGCAGCTAATCAAGGAGAATACCCAGAAGAAGAGCAGGGTGCTCTGGAATAGGCTTACCTCAAGAAAGGGGCTAGAGAGGGGTGTGTGCCTTGCAGAGTGTCATAGTTATGTTGGGGTCTGGGAAGCTCTCACTGGTGAATAAGAATCTTTGTGGGTTGCCTGAGGAAAATTTTTCTCTAGCGCATAAAGCTGTCCTATAGAAATATCCATTGCACTTGGCTCATCCCAGGATGTGCACATAAGGCTGGTTTTTCCTAGAAATTTATTCAGACGCTACAGATCTAAAATTGTGCCTCTGAGGCTAACAAGCCTCCTGACAGTCATCTTTTCATTAATACTAAGAAAGCCAAGATGAGAATGCTTAGATCCTTCTAAACTAACTTTTCGTGTGCACAATTAGAAAAAGTCGGCTATAAAATTAGGTAAAATGAATGGAAAACATATTTATTTAATCATTTGAAGCTTCATAAAGAGGATTTAGATAAATAGAACAACCCATGATGTCATTTAAGTGTCAAACCAATTCTTTAAGGAATTAAAAATGGCTATCTTTATTTTAAAAAGGGAAAGGTCATTTGGAACTTGACTTGTCAAGTACAGGTATAAATTGTAAATGTTTCCAAAACAAAAATTGGATCCAATTGTTCCCTTTTTGTGTCCATCTGTGTATGTCCACATATGTATGTTTTAATGTGAGATAATTGTCTACCTCTGGAAGGTATTGTTAAAATTAATTTAAAGGAAGCACTATTAAAAATTGGGTATGCTAAAATTCTCGGAAATATAGACACAAAGTCAAATGCTTTTCAAGTTTATGTGATCTAAGTTTACTCCTTTGTAAATAAAAGCTAGCTTAAGTTTGTTGGTTTGAGTTAAATGGACATGTCTTTATTTTATCTGGGTTTTACAAAAAGAAGTCTATAGTAATAATTGACTTTTATGTCTATGAAATATGTTTCTAGAAGTTATGAAATATCTTCATAAATCTGCTAAGCTAAAGAATGCTAATTGTTTACTTTTTAGTTTTCATTAGAAATTGAGGTTTTTAAGGGTTGACCTCTCAACAAATGTAGGTACACCTTTGTGGTGTTTCAGAAAAGTCCCTAGAACACTTCAAAAGATTTGTCTTTTATATTAAGTTTCATGAGATGCATTGTAAAATAAGTGATGGAAAACTTTTAGGGTACATTGTATTGGTAAACAGTGGTGGTAAATTAAACAAACAGTCAGGGCTATGGGAAAGCCAAGATGGTCACTTGGTTATTCCTGGCTCCCTGGCTCCCATTTTATTTTATTTTTTTACATTCCTTTACATATCACCGTGCATATAAACTGGACTTAGATTAAGAAACTTATGAGCTGACATTATTGAAAGGAGACATCTTACAATATTGCCAAGGTTTGATAGAGTCACTTCAAGAAACTGCTTCCTTTTGCAGAGAGCTCCCAGGAGACAAAGACTTTGATGATCATTGACTGCCACCTGGACATTTTGTTTATTGGATTGGACATTCAATAAAAGACACTCACCAACCTCATTGGAAGAGATCTTATCAGGTGGCTACCCTCGAATGGACATCTAAAATTATCTATGAACATTAAAGACTGCTGGAGGACAAGAAGCCACCAACACTGGAGGCAGACAGTGATCCCAAGATAAGGACATTGACTGTATACCTACGAATTAATACTGAACTCGGTATCCATTTTATTTGATCGTCTTTACCTGTCTTCCAGTGATATTAGTCATGATAATAGTTATACTTGTTTTAGTTATTTAGAATAATATTTAGAATAAGTTATTCTTTGTTTTTCTATATAGTTCAATTGTGTATGAATACTGAAGATGTATAAAAAATGTTAATACTCTTAACATAGCTTATGTAAATGTTATATTAAATTCCAACTACCAAAAAAAAATGATACAGGAGGAAAAACTACTCATGATAATGATAGTTCACAGGATAGAAATAATTCAGGGGTTTTTTTTCCCCAATGAAAGCCATAAGACCTGACTGCCATCCATTTATCTGCCCTTTCCTTTTTGGGAATAATTCAGCCTCAACTGAGATCCAATGGTTACAGTATTGCTCATCTCCAATAGTCAATGAGATGACCTCTATACTGAGAATTCCTGAGAATGAACCTTCCTAGGGCTTTGAGATCCAAGTAAAAGGCTGGTCATTAATGTATCTTTTGGATCACTTTATGATCAAAAGGGAGAACTTTGGATTAAAAAAAGGGGAGTGGGGAGTTCTATGGAAAGTAACCTAACAGGGTGATCTGATCATAAAATTCTAACTGGGCAGGTCATGGTGGGTTGTCAAGCCTCAAACATATAACTTTTTAGTAAAAGGTTTATTTTTGCCTTAAGCAAGCCCTCTTCATTGCTTCTGTAATGGTTAACCACCCTTAAGAAAGTACATAAATACCCAGCAGAGGGATTACTGGATCATATGGTAGATCACTTACTTTTTTTAGGAAACTTCGTACTGTTTTGCATTGCTGTACCAATTTGCAGTCCCACTAGCAGTGTATGAGGGTTCCTTTTTCTTCACATTCTATCCAACATTTGTTATTATTTGTCCTGTTGATATCAGCTATTCTAATAGGTGTGAGATATCTCATTGTGGTTTTGATTTGCATTTCCCAAATAGCTAGTGATGTTGAGCATCTTTTCATATGTTTGTTGGCCATTTGTATATCTTCTTGGGAGAAGTGTCTGTTCAGGTCCTCTGCCCATTTTTTGATTGGATTGTTTGTTTTTTGTTGTTATTGAGTTATATGAGTTCTTTGTATATTTTGGATATTAGGCCCTTAATCTGAGGCGTTGCTTCCAAATATATTTTCCCATTCAGATGGTTGTCTTTTTACCTTGTTGATAGTTTCTTTTGCTGTGCAGAAGCTTTTTAGTTTGATATAGTCCCATTCATTTATTTTAGCTTTTACTTCCCTTGCTTTTGATGTCAAATTCAAAAAATCCTCTTTAAGTCCAAGATTCTTGAGTTTAGTTCCTATGTTTTCTTCTATGCAATTTATTGTTTCAGGTCTTATATTCAGGGCCTTAATCCATTTTGAATTAATTTTAGTGTGTAGTGATAGATAGCAGTCTAGTTTCATTCTTTTGCAGGTGGCTTTCCAATTTTCCCAGCACCATTTATTGCAGAGGCTTCCTTTCTCCATTGTATGCTTTTGGCTTTTTGTTGAAAATTATTAATGCATATAAACATAGGTTTATTCCTGGACTCTCAATTATGTTCCACTGGTTTGTGTATCTGTTTTTCTGTCATTACCATGCCATTTTGATTGTTGTTGGGGATTATGAGGAGCTAGCAGGAAAAACATTTAAAATCATATGTAAATTTGACTGTTAGTGCTCAAGTAAAATGGTTTCCGTGAGAAATACATATGTACAAACTTTATTGGACTTTGTACAGATGGTACCAGTGTAATGCTAGGTAGAAAGTATAGCATTTCAGCCAGACCTTTATAAAATTTTCAAACATTTTCATTTGGCACTTAGGCACTGTATTCAGTTATCTCAGGATGATGCAACAAATTTTCAAATCAAGTCACTTTAAATCTTTCCTTGAAAAACTCTATATTTACTACCTATGTCAAATAAATAGCAGGAAGAATGAAATAAAATACCTGAAAGGTGGGATTGAAATAGTGACAACTGAATGAAGAAGGTAGACTTTCATAGGCAGACTGTTATCTTAAAATGATAAAGCAGTTAAAAATTCTATCGATCCTTCTCTATGGAATTTAATAAAAATTGTAAAATGGAAGTGGCTAATAAATAAAAAATAAATAAATTTAAGAGTTGGATTTAATAAATAATATTATACATTAAAATAGAAAAGTCAAACTTTACTTTTACTAGGATACTATTGAAGCTGATAGATCAATTCAATGGTCCTAAAAGTTTTGAGGACTCCTGAAGTTCTCTGAGACAATTTCATGGATTCTACAGGTCAAAACCATATTCATAAAAACACATACATGAATTGCCTTTTTTACTGTATTAATATTGGTACTGATGATGCATAAGCCACTCTTCTCACTAAATTTGTTTTGGAAAATACAGTTATTTTTTTATAATAATATGTTACTTGTGTTAATTTATAATGGGTGTATTGTTCTCTTTAAATAAATTAAGAATAAAATATATTTTGAATTTCTTAGGGTTTATTTTTAATACTGTAACTGTCAGGGGTCTTGAGAGTAAAGAGTTTGAGAACTAGATTAATTAAGAAAATTATATAAATGACTGAATACATAAAGCTAAGTAAGAGAAACTATGAAAAGGGAGTGGAAGAAAAAAATAAAGAAATTTAATATGCTATTAGAAATAAAACAAACTATCAATTCTAAGAGAAAACTTTTAGGTTTTAATTATATGAAAGTGAACTATTATTTAATGACAAAAGTGAAAATTAAACTTTTAAATCTTTCTATTCTCAAATTAGCTCCAAGGAGTGAAAATGAGCAAAAATTAATATAATTTGCTAACTAATTAATTAAGACATACTAAAATTATTTTATACATATTTGAAAAAAAACCTGATATTATTACAAGGATTAAGAGAAGACTCAGAGCCACGAACAATATAGTTGATATTAAGAGACATTCTCTAAATATTAACAATACAGGCCACCTTGTGGCTTTACATTTACTGGAGAAGATCTCAAAAGCTAAACAGTGTTGGACCTGGTTAGTACTTGAATGGGAGACCACCTAGGGTGACCAGGAGCTATAGGTGTAAAAAATAAAAAATAAGGGATTGTAAACTGACAAGGTTCTTGCAATCTGTGAGGTCAAACAAAGGTTTCCTCACTAAAAAAAAAAAAAAAAAAAAAAAAAATTAATGGAGAAGTCATAGGAAGTTTGTTATAGCTACTTATTGTTAAAACATGGTTTTGACAGAGCCCTCATTTAACTAGTGAAAGCCACATAGACAAATGATCACCCAACAATTTCAAAATATTAACAAATTGTTTAGAAATTATCAGTCATTTAATAAATAATTTGTGCTACATCCTATGTGTTGGTAAGAAGCTTTATAGGATATGTTGTTTAGTTTACTCAGAGAATGAAATAGAATGTTTGAGATTATTTATTTATTTGTCTATTAACAAATAATGTTGTTAAATGTTGTTATGTTATTTATATAGTATTAAGAATTGTCAAATATTTTGAACATCACACCCCAAATACAAGAAAGATTTGGTCCCAATTCTCAGTAGCTACTCAAGGATGAAAATTGTTTAATTAATCTATTGCTATTTTGCAAAACTTAGTCAATTCAAACAAGAATTTTTAAAAATTTTTTCTCTGAGTCAGGAATTGGGTAGGGCCCATCAGAAATGGCTCATCTCTGCCCTATGTGGTATGGGCTGTGGTGGCTCAACTAGGGCTGGAGAATCCAAGACAGTTTCACTGAAATGTCTGATACCTCTTTCAGGTCATGGATTGAAAAGCTGGGGCTGACAGAGAGCCAGGCTTCTTCTTGCGGGGTGGGCTACATTCACTCTGAGACTGCTTGGTGCTCCCATCTAGTCATTACCCCAAAAAGGGTAACTTCTAGATTTAGTTTGGTCTGGTTTGTGTCTGGTTTCTTTTACTTAGCATTATGTATGGGAGAACCATCCAAGTTGTTAACTGCAGCTGTCATTCATTCATTTACATTGCTATTCAGTATTACATGGTATGAAGAACCCATGACTTACTTATTCATTCTGCTACTTATAAGCACTTAGGTAGTGTCCAGTTTATCTCTATTATAGAGTGCTGCTTTGAGCGCTCTAGGACATGAATTTTGGTGAAGATATGCATACTTTTCTGTTTGGCATCCATCTAGCAGTGGAATTTCTGGTTCACAGACAGTGTACATACTCAGCACTGATCAACCCTAACAAAGTATTCCAAAGTAGTCAGACCAATTTACACACTACCAGCCAAGTACAAGAATTCTAGTTGCTCTATGTTCCTACCAACACTTTGGGTATGGGCATTCTCGTTTTCCAGTTGGTGGGTGTGACAGGATGGTCTTACCTCTTCTTGGAAGGTTGTAAGCTGCATTATACCGTCCAGAGAAATTCCAAGAGGCTGGTGTCAGGGGCAGAGGAGCAGTCACCTCACCTCTGGAGCTATAGGAGCAGCCCTCAGGGATAGCAACTTTCTGGTAACTGACTGGACAGAGGGTAATTTGAAAATCAGTGGAAGTTAATTTGGGATGTGGGTAGTAGTTTTATTCTCTTGCTTCCTCCAGAATCTTGTGGCATCTCCTGAATCAGGAGACCTGGATCTGCATCCTGATTCCTTCCTGTTTCATTTCTCTCCACCCTCATCATCACACAACCCGAATCCAGCTCCAGACACTCCATGTGCCAGTCATTTCCCAAATATACCCACCCTTTCACACCTCTGAGATTTGACTGCTATTATAATCTTTCTGCCCAACATGACTCTAGTCATGTTCTTAAAGGCCTAACTCGAATGTAACCCTCTCCATAACCTGGATTCTCCAGCCTTTTCTGGATTCCCTTGCTGCAAGTTCCCAATGACTTGCATGGCTTTGCATCTGCTATCCCTGCACTTGGAAACCTCTTCCTTCCGCATGGCCCTTCACCTCCTTGTCTACTTTACCTATTTGTCTCTCTAGTCTCTGTCTCCTCCCACTGGAATACAAGCTCCGAGAGGGCAAGAATACACGTCTGCTTAGTTTATTGCTGTAGCTCCCATACCTAGAAAGGTGCTTGACACACAGTAAAAGCTCAATTTGTTGAATGAATAAATCTTGTATCTCAATTTACGTGTCATGCAGTGACTGGGGCTTTTCACAAACTAAGGAGATATGTCAAAAGCAGAACTAAACCTAATCATATCTGGATGGAGTCAGGTGAAGCTAAAATGGTGTTTCAGGTGAATCTGGAAAGTGAGTCAGGTGTACTCAAGAAAGAAAGAGTTCTCAGGTCAAGTTAGCAGCTTGAGCCCAGGTCCAGCAACTGTAGATGCCCAGGGGGGCTGGAGTATAGGGACTGAGTAGGGGATGAAGATGAAGCTAGGAAGGTAATGAGGGGACACAGAATTTTTTCATTCAACACATATTCATTTAATACCTGGACAAGAGAGATGTTTGGGACTCATCAGTGAATATGTAGGAGATAAAGCAGTGAGAAAGGTTGAGGCAATAGAGACAAAAAGAGAGAGGAGGAGGAACCCTGGGCATGCCAACGTAGATCTTGAAAGGAAGGGGAGCCATTGAAGCATGTGATGGAAGAGTATTTTAGGGCTCCTATGCTTTCATTTAAAAAAAATGTTTTTATTATTTTTAAATTGAAGTATAATTGGCATATAAGGTTGTATTAGTTTCAAGTGTACAACATAATGATTTTATATTTGTATGTATTGTGAAATGATCACAATAATAAATCTAGTTAACATCTGTCAGCATACATAGTTACAAAAAATTTTTCTTGTGATGAGAACCTTTAAGATATACTCTCTTAGCAACTTTCAAATATGCAATAGAGTGTTACTAACTAGTCACCATCCCCATGACATTTATTTTATAACTGAAAGTTTGTACCTTTGACCTCCTTCACCCATTTTGCACATCCCCCATCTTGTAGGAGGGTATTAAGAAATCTTCACTGATTTTTTGTTTATACTATTATCTTTACTTATAATAAAAACAATAACAATTCATTGTAGAAAACTTTGACAATACAAGGGACATCCAGTCTTGGCATAAATACTCACAGGTTCTTCCCTGACATGTTTACAATTTTTAAAAAATGAGTGATATTGATAGTGTGTCTGAATACCTCTGTTTCTTGTATGTTTTACCATTTGAAAGTTTATTTGTAAAATCACTTATGTAGATTTTCAAAAAAAGTGTAAATGTACTATACATAGTAGGATTTTGCTTCCCTACTCTCTTTTTTGCTTATTTTACTTTTATTTTTATTCACTTCCCCCATCTTCCTTTCTCACAAGACACATGTTAACTTTTTACCTATTATAGATTTTTGCCTATGTAAATACAATCATATAGAAACATATATAAACAGATGCTTAAAAAACATGTATGTGGAAATATACCCTTACCATACACATCAGAGTTTGACAAACACAGGATCATATGATACGTACTTCCCTGCATTTTGCTATTCTCACCAATTACCTGATGGAATGCATTCAAGTTAACAGGAGCAAATCTAGTTAACCTTTTTAATGGTTGCATAATAGTCCATGGTATGTATGCAACAGAATATATTCAGTCATTCTCTGTTGTTGGTGTATGTATGCATGGGTGTGCTTATGTGCCATTATGAACTTTGCCACATTACATTTATCCTTTCTGTATTGGTCCCTTTATTTCTTGGAATAGATTCCCAAGAGTAGATTGTTAGGTCTAAGAGCATTTAGATTTTTTAATGTAATGAATTTTTTTAGATTGTTTTCCTAAAATGCTGCCATAGTTCCCATTTCTACCCCTTTAATTTTTGTCAGTCTAATGGCAATGGCATCTCATTTTCCTTTAATGTACTTTTTCTAGAAATTAAAGAATATGTACATCTTTTCAATTATTTGTAGGCCATTTGAGTTTGCTCTTATGTGATGTGACTTAATATTTGGCAATATGTCAGAGCTCTTTGTAAATGCGAGATAATAGAAATATATATATATACACACATACATATATATACATATATGTACATGTATGTATATGTATGTATATATGTATATATGTGTGTGTGTATGTGTGTGTATATATATATGTGTGTGTGTGTGTGTGTGTATATATATATATATATATATATATATATATATATATATATATATATATAATCTCTGCTTCTGGTTTCTGGCACAGATCTCCTAAAACCCTTGTAATTTCCTAAGTGATAAGAACACTAGGAATATTTTTTTGTCCTAATGAGGCAACTCTGGGTGGGCTCCAGGCTGGGGCTGGTCACTAGAAAGACCAAGCCATGATTAAAAGCTTGGAATTTTCAGCCCTGTCCCCCATCCTTTAGAGAGCGGAAAGGGGCTGGAAATGGAATTAGTGCCTACAGAGGAAGCTCCACAAAAATCTCAATAGTATGGGATTCAGGGAGCTTCCAGGTTGGAGAACACATCCATTCTGGGAGAGTGATGCAGCCGAGTAGGAACTGAAGTTGTGGGTAACCTGGGGACCTACTACTTGTGAACAGCATCTAAAGAGTGGGCAGGGTAGGGGCAGCCTTGTGGGACTGAGGCCTTAACCTGTGGGATCCAACACTATCTCCAGGTAGATAGTAACAGAATTGAGTAAAATTGTAGGACACACAGCTGGTATTGTGGAGAATTGCTTGTTGTGGGGAAACCCCCACACATATCTTGTGTCAGAAGTGTTGTGTCAGCTGTGTGAGTAGTAAAGGTGGCACACACAAGATGGAAAACTGTAGGTTTTTTATAATACAGTGGAGCTGTATAATACACATTATTGCCTTGAAAATATTGTTTTTCCAAATCCGTAATTACCTGTTGACAGTTTATGGCATCCTTCATGATATATTTTTAAATGAAAATTTTTAATTAAAATTATTGGGGTGACACTGGTTAATAAAATCAAATAGGTTTCGAATGTACAGTTCAATAATACATCATATGTATATTGCATTGTATATTCACAATCCAAAGTTAATGTCCTTCCATCACCAAACATTTGACCCCTTTTACTCCTGTCTACCTCCTTACTCCCCTCCCCTGGTAACCACTAAACTGTTGTTCATGTCCATGAATTTGTTTGTCATGTTTGTTTGTTGCTTTCATATTTGTTTGTTGCTTACTGTTGCAGAAAAATTGCAAAACTCAGATCAGCGAGAAACCAAGCAGCACTCGGAGGGTTTGGAGAACTCAGGTTTATTATGCTGCCAGTCCCAGAAGAGCTAGTGCTCTAAAAATCTGGGCCCTTAGTTTAGGGGAAGTTTTGCTTTTATGTCCACATTGTTACAGTTGGCATCGGCTGATTTACAGACTCTGGGAATTGCCATGGGCTACGGGCAGTTATAGAGCATGGATTTTCAAACAGGCACTAAAGCAAATCATTTGTTCAAATAGGCACTAAGGCAATACATCTGTTCAAACAGGCACAGCAATCAAAGGGGAGAGTGAGTTTTCAGTTGATTTTGAGATCACTCTGCCCTTTGGCCTATGCAACAAGCATGTCTACAGAAGCAGAACAAAGAGCTGATTATAGGATTAGCCATTTGAGTGAAAAAATTCCTCTTTGATACAAGTGAAATCATATTGTTCTCAACTTTTTCTGTCTGCCTAATTTTGCTTAGCATGATAATCTCAATAAAGATTCATCCATGTTATCACAAATGGCAGTGTTTCATCTTTTTTAGATAAAACATTTTTAATTTTCAAATTATCTTCTGGTTCCCCCACCCCCATCTTTTGAGTTTCCTTAGTTGAGAAGTTCTTTATTCCTGCACTTCCCACTAGTTGCACTGGGCACTAGATCAGGCACCAGGGCTACTGTAATGGAGGTGTGCATAGTAGACACATCATGGGAAGACTACTTTATAGAAATTTGGCACTGAGAGTCAAAGCTCAAAATCAGCAGAATGGCATGCAGCAGAATTTATGCGAGATATTTTAGAGAAAAAAATATGACTCCCAAGTCATCAAGATCCTAAAGTTGAGCATAACTTTAAAAGTCAGGGCTAATCAAAGGGAGGCTGGGGACCTTGGAAGAATAAAAAGGCAGAATCAAGGAGACAATGTGGGGAGAGGGTATTGGTTAAGATTTCATTGCCTTGGCATAGATGAGTGCCTCCAATACCATTATCCAAGATCAGCAAATAGACTTGACTCTGATTCAACCTCACTCAGTAGCCCTGAAGCTTTGGTTTCCCATGTGGCTTTGCAGTTATGAGGTATGTCAGGATTTTCTGATACAAGCATTCTAGCCCACCAGAGAGTCATTTATTCATTCAGTCAACAAGTTTTTATGCATGAACAAAACTGACAAAATGCCTGCCCTCAAGGAGCTTAGTATCTAGTGGAAAAAACAGACCATTAATAAGGATAAATAAAATTGATTGGATGTTAGCTAGTGACAAGGTATCAAGGTGAAAATCTGGGAATGGAGATAGAAATTATAAAGGGAGAGATATAATTTTAGAAAAGATGATCAGAGATGGCTCCAGCGATAAAGTAACATTTGAGTAAAGACTAGAAGGAAGTGAGCGTGTGATCCATGCAGATACTTAGAGGGAAAGCATCTCAAGTTGAGGCATGATCATGCCTGTAGCCCCATATGACTGGAGCTAAGCAAACAAGGGGAAGAGTGATGGAGATGATGCTACAGAGAAAATAGGCTAGATGCTAATGGGTCTCATAGGTCACTATAAGAATGGCTTTTTCCTTGGGTCAGATAAGAAGATCTTGTAGGGTTTTAAACAAGGGAACATCATCATTTGGTTTACTTTTTTAAAAAAATAGACTTTATATTTTATAGCAGTTTTAGGTTCACAGCAAAATTGAAGGGAATGTGTAGAGATTTCCCATAGACCCTCCGTCCTGCCACATGCCCAGCCTCTCCTGTTATCAACAACCAGCACCAGAGTGGGACATTTGTTACAACTGATGAGCCTCCACTGACACATCATCATCACCCAAAGTCCATAGTTTACTTTAGAATTTACTCTTGGTGTTGTGCTTTCTATGGGTTTTGACAAATGTCAAAATTAAGAGAGGTTCTCTGCTGTTCCTATTTTCTTCAATTTTTATCATGATTGGGTACTGGATTTTGTCAAGTGCTCTTTATGGTTTACTTCTTAAGAGTTGAACTTTTCCTCATAAATTAATACACTTGATCTCAGCCAAAAGGCCAAGAAGCGATCTCATAAATTAATAAATTGGCTTTTTGGTAAATTCTGGGAACTTGACTTACATGAACTGTTCCTCCTGAGAGAATCTCACGTTGACCTTCAGGTGCTCATGAAATCGGGTTTGTGTGAGTTCTCTAGAGAAGGCAACCCTTAGTGAAACCTTAGGGAGGATAGAGGAGCTGTTGGCTTTTCCTACTGTTCCCCTACCCTTCCTGCCTCAGTCAACCAGTGCTGAGGGCTAACCTTGCTGTAAGCCTCAGGGCTTTCCTTCTGGGTCTACTGATATCTGCTTTTTCTGCACTGAGACCACATGCACAGTTTTAGTTCTTGTTGTCCGTGGGTTCTGCTTCTTCCTTCCTTTGAGGAAGGCTCACGCTCTCCATGAGCTTCCCTCTCAAGAGACCCAGCATGTCAGTTATGTGGCTAACCTCAAGCAGGGATCCAGGCCAGCTCCCCAAGGCAGATAAGATAGCTTTGGGCCCTGTAGTCAGGACATATTATCACTTCCTCTTGAGCTGGGTGAAAACATCAGATCAGCAATTCTCATCCCAGTGGGGAGAAAAGAAGGAAATCTCTGTTTCCCAGTATTGGCAATTACACAACTATAAATAAATCCTCATGATTAGAGATGCTTTGAATGAGGAACCAATGGCCTGCACAAATGCTGCATCTGCACTATGAGAGCAGTCTCAGAAATAAGATTATTAGGAAGTTTTTTTTTAAAATAAACCAAAGAAAATCAACTCTTCACTCTTCATAATCAATTGAGACCTTTTGATTGCACTACTAAATGTTTCTCAAGTCAGAGAAATTCTCTCATTCTGCCACCACCAGCTGCTGAAGCATCACTATCTGCATTTCTACAGATGACATGAGGCCCAGAAAAGTGAGAGAAGGCCAAAGATCCCACAGCAAAGATGTGGCACAACTGCATCTTCTTTCATGTAAACAGCACAGTGTGGATAAGCTCTGGCCTCCTTGCTGTGGCTTCCATTGCTAGCCTCAGGTTGGACAAGTGGGGTATTTCTGAGATGTTTTAAAATGTTTTGATGATCTTAAAGAACTTTAATTTATATTGGTTATATCTATTGATGTATACTGTATCAGAAGTTAAAACAGAGAGATGCTTAAAATACTTATTTTAAAATTTATTTAAAAAGAACATAGTCCATAATAACACAAATTACATATTACATATTTGCATATGTAATTATATAAATATGAAAAATGATACTTTTAAATGAAAAAAATTAGTGGATGTTGTTTTGCATTTTTACAAATCTCTTTTTTGTCTGGCTAAACAGAAGACAACTGGATTCTCATAATTTGCTTTTGCATTCGTCTGTTGTTTTGGTTGAAGCATATGAAGAAATTCTAGCATCACAGATATTTAGTTGGAAAAGGGAGGAGTGTTTTAATAGCCTTGTGGATACTCCACCCAAACTTGACAAGTGTTTCTTAAAAGTTAGTTGCAATGTAGAATCTGAGACCATATCAATGAGTTTTTCATACCGTTATATTAAAACCTATTGGTGGACCTTGCACCTTGAATGAATCTTTTAGCTATGCATGATTTTGTACATCATGTATCGGTCATTTGAAAATTATTAGTTCATTGGGTTGTGCAGATCTTCCAAATGTTGACTCATTTCATCATACAATATGACTATGTGATTTTAAAAGATTGCAATTGTTAATCAGATCTTATAAGAAATACCTTTAAGATTGGAAGCTATCAAGCTTGCACTGGTGAATACGTTTCCTAAAATTCTCATTTTTGCTTGCAGACTTGAATTTTATCCTTGGCAATAAATACTGTCAGTATTTTCTTCTTGAAGTGACAAGCTCACTTCATTTTCAAGAAAATGTCTTTTGAATACCCAAGTCGGAATAACCAGTTTGTCAGTTGTTCTTTCATGGTATTCTATGACAACAGTGACTAGTTCTGCTCACTATTCAAACACTTGCATAAGTGCTTTTCCTGGGGAAGACCATGATACTTCAGTGAGCAGAAGTGCTTTATACATACTTCCCTTTTTATCCCCTGTATTAAAAAAAAAAACATGTGTTTGCTGGTTGAAATTTAATAAAATAATTATTACTGCTTCATCAAGGACATTCTTATGGGAAATTGGCTTTTTATTTAATAGCAGGCTCTTGGTGGTGTAGAATACTAATACAGTTTAGCCTCACTGTCCAGATTCCTGCTAAGGTGCTAATTTAAGTTTCACCTACCATTGATTTTGCATTATCAGTGCAAATATTCACATGGTGAAAAGGCAATTAATATCTTAGCGTTATGATGAAAATAATTTTGACCGTGCAGACCTCCTGAAAGGGTCTCAGGGACACTTAGGCACCTGTAAATCATGCCTTGTGAACTGCTAGACTAGCATGAGAGATCTCTCTCCATATCGGTCTCTTGCTAGGAGCAGGTAGGGAGCCCTTTAGTTCTTAAGGCATAGTTCTGATCCTGGGTAGATGGAATGCCATTAGCTGGGCCTGGTTCATTTAAAGCAAATCCTCACCACTATCACCAGAACCATCTCCTAGGCCATGCTCCCTAGGGTCAAACTCAGGCCTTCCCTGGGAAGCATTTACATTCTGCTGGAGCAGATAGGCCCAGAAACAACCCTTGCTGATGCCCAATTTGATGCTGTGAGACCTGTGCTAAGGGGAATCAGATGGACTGAGCACCAGGGAAGGCTTTTTGGAGGAGGAGGATGAGGAGGGAATGAGCTGGCCTTCCAAGACGAGGACTTCCTCAGGTAGACTGTGTGGGGAAGACATTTTAAATTGTGGGCATTGTTTGAGCAAAGGCATAGACTACGAGGTATAAAAACCCACTAAAGAAAGAATGGAGAAAGGTGTAGTTTAAAGTCTAGTGTTCCAAGGTCTAGGAAGCTATATCAGTCAGGGCCTTAAATGCTAAATAAGGAATTTGGACTTTATCTAGCAGACAACAGGGAGATCTTTAATGATATAAGTAATCCTATATTTAAGGAAAATCCCTATTTACCTAATGAAAAACTTAGGGTATTAACTTAGTATTCAAATTTTTAGAAATATTGATAAAATAGTCAGATGTCGTTATAATATCTAATTTATTAGTTACACACGCATATTTAAAATAACATTATATACAATAATACAGTAATACAAAATATTGCTTTTTTCTTCCATTCACATTTCAAGTAATAATTTCATTCAAACTCTCTACATGCATCTTGTACATAAATGTCTTCATCATTATTTAGAGCCACAGTTTCTCAAAGCGTTATCTCCTTCACTTGCATTTAAGTTGTTTGAGATGCAGCATTTTAAAATACATGTAGAACTATGTCATTGGAAAGTCTGATCCAAGTCATGATGTTAGGACAATCCTCCCCCACCTCAACGTACACGTAGGTGCATGTTTATAATCCTTACAACAAAACTATGTACTCACTTATTGCTTTTGAAATTGCTCTTTAAATGCTGGTTTACAAAATTAACTCTTGTAATAGTGAAGGAATACGCCCAGGAATAATTACTAAATTTCTTTCCTCTTCTCTTTCAAGTCATTCCAATAGGAGCAATCCATAACCATACAAAACTTGCATCATTGGAGGTTGCTGCAGACTAAAACGTGAAGAGAAACCAGAGGTAGAGCAGTTGCAGGAGACAACAAAATATGGTTATAGGTATAACTGAAGAGTACAATATGCTTTGGGGAACAGAAAAAGACAAAGAGCTCTAGGTTGGGTTGTTAGGTGGATCATCATGATGGACAGTGGTTTCCTGGGCTGAGAATAAGTGACAAAAGTTGTGAGTGGTACATCAAAGACCTGGAGAAAGATAGCTAGGAGTGTCTTGGAGCTGGGTAGGTGGCAGAGATGAAAAAATAGCCTCCCTAGGTAGCAATGGAGGAAGTGGAGCAAGGATATGGAAGTAGCACTCGCCAGAAGTAGGTGGTCATGGTCAATGCTAATACAAAGTCCTGGTCCAGTTGAGTGGGAGTGTGGTCTGCACGTGTCAGGAATATAAAGAAATTATGCTATCCTGAGGGAAAGAAAGACTGAGATGATCAAGAAGTCTGTGGTTCACAAAAGGGGGGCCCACCTAGATTTTGCACACCCCACCCTCCAAATAGTTTTTTGCTTACACCCGTAACTCATCACATGAACTTGTCATTGTTTTCTAGACTGCAAGGAGGATAGGTAGTATATTTATCCTGGGTACTGCTGTATTCTCAGCAAGTAGAACATAAAACAGACCCTTAGGAAATACGTGCTAAAGGAAGAAACAGAGAGGGTGAAGTGAGGAAGGGAAAAAAGAATGAGATATCAGTGGCTTATGGGAGGGACTTGAAACAACAGCAGGAGAGAGAGGTCAGGAAAGGCATGGTTAGGACTTCAGAGGAAGTTGGCATCAGACCTAGGAGAAAAGCTGAAAGGAAATGGACCAGATAGCATTTGTGCAATAGGTTCCACTGGAACCATAGGTGTGATTCCAACAGCCTAAAGTCTTGGCCCTGTGGGCCAGGGAGCTGAAGACCGTGGGGCTGATTCTGATCTGTGGCTTTTTCTAAGCCTACCCCAGTGGGAGATACTTGCCTCCATGGTCTCAGACATGCCCATTGACAGTGGTGTGGTGTCTGGGTGTTACCGGCTCTGATAACCATCTGAATGCTAATAAAGAATTTATGTGCTTGAGTGAATCATGAGTAAAAGGTCTCAGATTACGTTTGTGTAGCATGGGCATTTCCAATGAAAAACATCAAAAAATTCATGGCCCAATTTACAGGAAAGATTTTAAGGCAGTGATTCTCAAAAGTACAGTCTCTGAGCAGCAGTGGCATCATCTGAGAATCTGTTAAAAATGCAAATTCTTAGGCTCTACCCCAGACCCACTAAAATCCTACTAAACCGCTGGGGATTTGGTTCAGCAATACATGTTTTAACAAGTTCTCCAGGGGATCATGATGCACGTGAAAGTTTAAAAACTACTGCTTTAAGGTAATAGATAGAACGTTTTTAATTTAAAAGCTACAATCCCCTAAATTTTTCTTAAACCTTCGACATCTGCTGTACTAGTTTTTAGTGGGTACCAATAAACAGCAAAATGAGAAGAACCAACAAGTTGCAGCATAGCAGGGTAGTGGGAGGAGGGCACTCTTGCTGCCAGGATTTGATTCCTGGCTGTGAGACCCTGGAGAAATTCCTTTACCTCTTAAATTCGGTTTCATGGAAAAGTACTATTTTAAGATTGTCATAGGGATCAAATGAGATGGTGCCTGGCACACGGTTATTATTATTACAGTAGAACTCAGAAAGAGCTAATGACCTCAGCTTGGTGGCTAGCTTCCAAGACTGAGATTCTATATCACATGCATAGAATAATTTCAAACTAGTCTTGTTCCTAGTTTCTAAGAATTTACATTTCCCAAAGTTCTGGAGTACCCCACAGGGCTGAGACTGATCCTGTATATTTTTAAGCCTTACCTTATTTAGAGAGAAGCTTGCCTTGGTGGCCTCAGACCTCAAGGTGTCCACCCCTTATTGTCAACCAGGTACTCAACACCTAAGTATGTCTAGTCTTATGGTGAATAAATGGAATAGCCCAGCAATGGGTCCTTGAAGGGTTCTGGAAGGAAGGTGCTCACAAAAGGGTGAGGTAAGAGGTCACAGAAAGGTGACCCCTCTCCCTGTGGTCCTCCCTTATGGGTCTGGAAAGCTTGATGACTTCTGGTAGGACTTCGGAAGGAAAGGATTTTGAATCACAAGCTCAAAAGGTCATCTTGTGTCAAAAATACCAGCATATATTTTAGATGAAACTTCCAACTTTTATCTCCTTCTCAGTTGAATGGAAGCTCCAAGAAGCTCAGAAAGTTTTATTCCTATGTCCCTGCACCATAAGAGCCTGGCATTTAGTAGGCATTAAAATACATCTAAGTGAACATTTGATACACCAGTAGTTATGTAATTGGAAGAAACAAAAATTGCTCTTTGTCAAGATGCTCTTTGCTAAACTTAAGGTTTGAATGAAGCTCTTGGACTTTGGTGAGCCTATAAGGCTGGGCCCCTACTAAGAATTATGCTTAGTATGGAGGCCCAAAGTGCTTTTAAGCTACAGCCTTTTTCAAGACATGAATGGCATGTGAGATTCTTACCGTGATGTAGGCAAAGGCCAACTTGTGATCACTTAGAGGTGTGGCCTAAAGGTACATTCAAGATAGGGGACTCTGATATCTGAAGATGAGGGAAATGCCACAGTCACCACAATTCTCTATTTTCTTTTTGGCAAAGCCCAGCTCCCTTCAGGCTGAACTTGTCTGCTCTTTCTAGGCACCTTGCCCACCCACCACAGGCTGAGCCCAGAGGGCCCAGCTGCCCAGCTTGGGCTGGCAAGTGCTACTTGGTGTACAGCTAAGGAGCCATCCTACTGGCACCTCAGTGGTGCCTGGCGGTGGTGGATACACTACCACCCTTAAGCAAGGGGCTTAATTATTCCAGGTGAGTTCTGACACCCTGACTGTGTGAGTAGGTGGTCTGAAGTAACAGATTGAGGAAACGTTTGTTTGCATAGAATTACTAAGGCAGAAATACCGCCCTATGTGACAGGCAAGCAAACAGACTTCTCCCTCTGTGAACATAAAGGACCCCTGGACATTTGCTCGTACTGGTCCCTCCAGTGCCATTTCAGCACGTCCAAAACTTACAGTACCATACTTCCTATCTGAGCCATTCCCAATCCTGCCGAAGTAGAGGCCTCCTATGTGCCCACAGTGCTCACTTGTTAAGGGCCTCATAGGGTAACTATTAGTGTGCATCTCCTAAGTTGTAACTTTGAAAGGTTTTGCTGGGATTTACTTCCACTCAGCCAATGGCCAGAGACCTTGCTAGTACATAGACCTGGTCAGCATTTACAAATTTTTCTAATTATTGCCCTCCAACATTTTCAGCTGGTATCAGTTACTCACTAATAGAAATGTCCTTTATTTCTGAGTTTATTATCGATGCTGTGAGGATAGTGTTTGTCCTTTAGAAGGGTATTGGGAAGGGTGAGAATGTGACCATCCCACAACAGGGCAAGGACCTACCCTTTTACTATGTCTGAGTAACTTCTCCTTGTAAAAATGAGGGAGTGTCTTTTAGTTGCATTAGCTTAGGATTCCATTTTGAGAGAATACACAAAATGACTGAGGAAAGTTTACTAAAGAAAACTTCTCCAGAATTCAGTGGTACTTGGCAAACACAGTGAGCACACATGAGCATAAGTAACAAGAGCAGTCTGGTAGTATTTCAGTCAAGGTCCTTTTGGTTGCATGTAATAAAAACTCACTTTAGACTGATTTTTAAAAGCCAGACTTCATTCTAAGGTTACTCAAGGGATTAATGGAGTCCATGCAAGGATTCAAGGCTAGATCCAGAAACCAGCAAAATATTCAGGGTTACTAAGACTGCTGCTCTCTCAGATGTACTTTCTCTCGTGTATTTCTACTTCTAAAACTCTTCGCTTGTCCATGTACTGCTGGCTCAGGAGTCTTAACTTTTTAAGTGACCCAGCCAAGCCACCATTCCAGATGGTGTCTGGTATTCCTCCTCTCTCTTGCAAAATTCTTAAGATAAAAACTTTCTTGGGCTTGTTTGGATCAGGAATTCAACCCTGGTTTAATCAGCTGGTATGTGGGGTAAGGGATGAGGGGAGGGAAAAGGTCAGTGTTGTATCGACACGGTCTCTACTCCTGCAGGAGTGAAAAAGGGTAAGTGTGAGGCAGGTAGGTACCCCAAACAATGTCATTACAGGTCAGCCACTTCATCAAGTGCTTAGCTATCACCAGTACTTAAAAAACAAAGAAGTATGTAATTTTCTACAATCCAGTGATCTTCCCCTGCAAATTCCTACTGAACTAGTCAAAGCTCCAGTGCTGTAACTTACTTATATTTCATAAAGCTCTACTGAATACTGAAGCCAAATATAAAAAGTTACAAATGCTGCTCCGTTTTATTGCTCTTCATTGGACTCAGTTGACATTTGCTTTTTAGTTTCATTAAATCTTACAGGAGTGATAAAGACACACCAGGTTAAAAAAGGTATCACTTTCTCACTAATATCTTTTCTAACAATTTGCACTGTCAACAACATGATACAGATGGATATTCAACTGATTCCTTGAACGTACAAAGACCCTGCCAGGAAATCATATTTTATGGACCCACTGTATAGAGCCTGGAACACAGTGGGAGCTCATTGTTAATAACTCCAATTCCAATTTAAACATAAGTACAAGGATCTACTTTAGATCAAATATTAAATCTGGCTAATAAATTGAGGTTACATTCTGTGACTGTGTCCCATGGCAAGAGGGGCAGAAAAATATAACCTAGTTTCAAACTTGCTATTCTTCTTAGAAGAACCAGACAACTATTGACATCCCTAACTCGGAAGCACAAAATGTATATTAAAAAATGACTAAATAATATCATAAGTGAAAACACTAGTTTAAATAGCCTAGAATCTTACAGAAATTGTTATTCTAAAACATGCAGAGGCAGCAAGAGTCACCCAAAACCACATTTTATTCTATGACCTTTATATTGCTTTTCTGTTAAAGACTGAAGCAAAGTGAAATGGATGGAAATATCTTGTTAAAGGAACAAAACAGGTTAATCATAGTGGATACACCTCATAACACCTCAGGCCTATGTCATACACACCAAACACAAGGCTAAGTCCAGCAGTGGCTCATGTTCTGGGTTTTTGTAAAGCAAATGAAACTATATGAAAGAATCAATACATTTTAATAGAAGAGCCATAAATGCCCTGAAAACAGAAAGTTGACACAATTTTAAATATAATTCATATATATATATATATATATTTTTAAATCAAACACAATTAAATAGAATACAGTTTAAGTACATGAATACTTCAGTTTTAGAAGAATAACAGAGGTGGTACATAGTACCAAAAACTTATACACAGCCTTTTTGTTTCTTCTGTTGATGAAACAGTGTGCCTCTATATAATCAAATATTGCAATGGAATACATTTTCTATTTATTCAAGACTTTCTCAAGGACAGAAGTGATTAATAATTATATATTTATATATTTATATACTTTTTTTTGCAACGTCTGAGCAAAAGCAGTAACGCCTAAGAGAACGTTCTTTCTCTTAAAACAGTCAAAGCATTGGCACCACCTGGACAGTGGAGTGTGTTCACCAATAGGGTAGCCTTGCTGATGCAGCGCAGTTCAGACCCAGAAGCCAACTGAGTTTAAGTGAGATGAGGGAGTCTCTTACCGTCCTAAAGACAGAAAGAAAAAAGGCCACCAACTGCACACTTCCCAGTTCACAGTAAAGAAAGAGGAGGCAGTCAAAATTGAATACTCTTCCTCTCCCCAGCCCCTGCCTGCCCACCTTCTTTAAAAAATCATATAATCTAGGAATAAACATTTTGTTCAAGATACCACAGGGGCAACACTGGAGTGATTGTTGTTTATTCCTTTCCACAAGTGTTCTGAAGGGAAAGTTAAATAACCTGGAGCACAGAATTCCAGAGGAGCAAGTCTTAATGCTCAAAAGAAAGGACATTCACCCTTTTGTTAGCAGGGAATAGACTAGCTTTAAGTATACTGCATCTCAGGAGCAACTAACATGTGAAAATTGTATACTGTCATCAAAAGGATGGACAATGTCACTGAGACTTGACCCATGACCTGTCAGCTTCCTTTTAAATTAATGTCTCATGAAGGAACACTACGCAATGAGCCTTCACCCTGTTCCTCTGAATATAAACGACCGGCTAGCACCCACTGCCACTCTCAAATGCCTAGCTTTTGGAGGGGCTGACTCCCCTGTTAGTTTTAAGAGGCCAAAGCAAAGCACTTCTGGTACCTGCTTTATGCTGTTAGAGATGGGTTACTGCTACAGAATGTCCAGCAAGTATCAGCTCTACATTTATTTATCTGCCTCCACAGTATGTGGTCCCCGCCTATTCCAGTGGACTATAACTCTCTCATAAATGGGTTATTGCCATTGAAAAACAACTAATTTTCTAGTAATGTAAACAATACCACTTGTCTCTTTATGACTTTCACTGTGCGAACATCATGTGCAGCAAATGCCTACATGTCACTCTGCTTATGGTGGAAGTCTAGGACTGTCTGTCATTCTTGAGAACAACAGATATATCAGTGAGAAGAAATACAGTGCTTTGTTTTCATTGGCTGTGTTGAAGAATCCAACCAAAAGAAAAAAGTTCTCTTATTTTTCAAAAGTCGATTTCCTTTATCTCAGGTATTGAGTCATAGCTGAAAAAAAGAAAAAGAAAAAATGGTAAGGTACATTTCTATAACCAGTGATATATTTTGTTACAGATTAAGGAAAAAGGGAACTGTTACTTGGTGAATGTTTTCTATACACCAGTGCTTATGATAGCCAGAATCTGACTACAGTGTGTGAGGTAAAATACTACAATTCTCTTGATTTACATACATGTGAATAGAAGCTTAAAGAGGTCAAGTAACTCATTCTAAGGTTACATAACAAGAACTGGCACACAGACTGGCTTTTATCTTTCAATTTTGACACAGATATTAGAAAAAAACACCTACTTTTGACAGGGTAATTCTTCTTCTAGGAATTAACCCAATGGTATACTCTTATGAGAGGCAAAGACATATACACATTCATTAAAGTATTGATTGTAATAGGGAAAAACCGAAAACAACCTAAATAACCATCTACAAGGGGTTCGTTCATTAAATGAAGACAGAGCTATAATATGGAAAAGTCCAATGCCTTTGCAAAAAAAAAAAGATCCTGTTTATACATGGTATTGGATAGAAAACAAATATCACAGAAGACACAGTCCTTGCTATTTATGAAGTGGGACATATACGTAAGAAATAATTCAATAATGCTGTGAGGTAATTTAAGTTAAATGTCAAGTACGTTCTGTAAGCAATGTAGAATAGGAGAGTCAAAGCAGAGAGGTATCTACATAGGTATAAAGAGGCTGGTCATTCCTGTATGGAGTAGCAATTCTTATATTCATAAAATAAAGAAATGAGTATTACAAGGGGATCTTATCAGATTTTCTTGTCCAATTTCTCTGATGTATTGATGAAGAAATAAGGAACTGGAGAAAGAAAATAACTTGCAAAAGGTTACACATCTTGACTAAAAATGGACGAAAATAGTTCTGCTATCCTAGCGCTTCTTCCATACCAGTACACTGCTAATCCCTAAAGGACAGGCAGAAAAGACATCCTGGCCAGTCAAAAAGAAGGCCTAGTAAGATTAAAAACCAAAATACAGCAAAATATATCTGTATATCCTAAAAATGAAAAGCACATGGTAATAAAACCTGAACATACAACTCAAACAAAAAGCTTAATTTCAAACATCTACTTTCTAAGATGGTTTTTAAAAGACATTTTCATATTGTCAAACATTTGACCATCGACATCATTTATGGAGAATCACAAAATAACTACCTTGCACTTTTTTTCTATAATTTTTTTTCTTGTTCTTTGCTATTTTAGGTTTGACTGAAGCAGTAAAGATAAATATAGGCAAAAATCATCACCCTTACATATAAAAGAGGATAGTCTACAAAAGTGAAAAGTGCTATGGTATGAATCAGCTCAGTGAAAAGTTCAAAATTAAACTAAGCTCTTGTGATGATGATTCTTAGAGTAAAAAGTTATCTAGAAAGTTAAAAAGAAAAGGGTGATGCTAGACCTAAATCTAAATTCAAGACCTCCAAGCTACTGAGGCTTAAATGGGATGTCATCTGAACATATTTAACTGATTCCTAATTTTTATTAATATAAATAACAGAGGAGTTTAATGCCTTTACAAAGAGTATGAACAGAAATTCTCCTATGAAAATAAGTCCTCATGAATCAACTCAAGATGGAGAAAGTAAAATTGTCAAAAAAAACTGGGAAAGACTGGTTTGAAGAAAAGCCTAGGAAGGGACTAAGTGGCTGTCTTCAATTTTCTGAAGTTTATTTGTGTGGCTCTTGTAGACAAAACTAGACTATCTGGTGAAGCTATAGAGAAAAAGAATATTAGCTTGTGGCAAGTTATAATTTCCTAACAATTATAGCTAATAATCTCTAAGTAAAGATGGTGTATTGATCACACCCATTCAATACACTCCTCCTTAAAACAGCACTTAAAACACACAAACATACAAATTTGCATGAATGAGAAAACCAAGAAAAGAGGCAAAAACAACAAATTTTCAGAAGCTAGAAGCAAATGGGCGAGTAGTAAATGACTTAAGATCTAAAAAACTCAATCCGAAGGGTAAAGTATGAAAATCTGAGAAGCAACCCAATTTACAATGAAGAGTCCTTCAAAGCCTGGAAACTGGTGGCACCACTACCTGTGATAAGCAGAATGGGGTAGATGTAAACATAAGGATTTCTTAAAAGACTGTTTTAGAAGTTAAAAATCTATAGTATTGTTCTGCAGTTCTGATAAAACTATGTGACTGCCCTTGTCCAAAACCCAATCCAAGTAGAAAAATCTGAGATTTCTTTTCTGAGCAGATCAAACCAAAGAGTCTTTTGGCTAAGGTACATCTGGTATGACCAAGGACAACAATTCTGTACTGAAAAGAGGGAAATTAAACAGGACACCTATTACATAAAACCACTCTCCCAAAACTACAAGACATAGCAACTCTACTTAATATATAGAAACAAAAACAGAAAGGTAATCAAGAGGAGACAAAGCAACATGCCTCAAATGAAAGAACAGAACACAACTCCGGAAAAAGAACTAAACAAAATGGAGGGAAGCAATCTACCAGATGCAGAATTCATAACACTGATTATAAGGATGCTCAATAAAATGTTGGGGAAAAACAGATTCCTAAGTGAGAACTTTAACAAAAAGATAGAAAACATTAAAAAGAAAATAGAAAACATTAAAAAAAATTAGTAATACAATAACTAAAATGAAGACTAAATCAGATGGAATCAACAGCAGTTTAGAGGAAGCAGAGGATCGAATAAAAAATTTGGGAGAAAAGGTATCAGAAAACACCCAATCAGAACAATGAAAAGAAAAAAGAATCCCCCCACAAATAAAGCTAGTTTAAGGGACCTCTGGGACAACATCAAATGAACCAACATTTGCATTATAGGGGTACCAGAAGAAGTGAGAGAATAAGGAACTGAAAACCCATTTGAAAAAATGGCTGAAAACTTTCCTAACACAGAGAAGGAAATAGACATACCAGCCTAGGAAGTGCAGAAAGTCCTAAAGAAGATGAACCAAAATAAGCCCACAAGAAGAAACATTATAATTAAAATGCCAAAGGTTAACGACAGAGAATCATAAAAGCAGCAAGAGAAAAGAAGTTTGTTACCTACAGAAACCCCCATAAGACTGTCAACTGATTTCTCAGCAAAAACTTTACAGGCTAGAAGGGATTGGCAGGTAATATTCAAAGTGATGAAAAGCTAAGACATATAACCAAGACTATTCTACCCAGCAAGACTATCATTTAAAGAAAAAGCTAAAGGAATTCATCACCACCATACCAGTATAAAGAAATGTTAAAGGGATTTCCTTAAGAAGGGGGAAAACAACGACAACAGAACATAAATATGAACAATAAAATGGCAATAACTATATACCTATCAGTAATCACTTTAAATGTAAAAGATTAAATGCTCCAATAAAAAAATATAAGTAATTGAGTGGATAAGAAAACAAGGTCCATACATATGCTGTCTACAAGACACCTACTTCAAATCAAAAGATACATACAGACTGAAAGTAAAGCAATAAAAAAAGATATTTCATGCAAGAGAAAATGCAAAAAACTGGGGTAGCAATACATATAACAGACAAAATAGACTTTAAAATAAAGGCTGTCAGAGAAAAAATGGTCATTACATAAGGATAAAATATCCAACAAGAGAATATAACCCTTGTAAACATGTATGCTCCCAACATGGGAACACCTAAATACAGAAAGCAAATATTAACCAGACACAATGACAGCAATACAGTCATGATAGGCTTTAACCCTGACATCATGGGATAGATCTTCCTGACAGAAAAATCAACAAGGAAAAATCAATAAGTGGCCATAAATGACACATTCTTTCAAATGAATTCGATATTTTCAGAGCATTTCACCCCAAAGCAGAATATACATTTTTTTTCAAGTGCACATGAAACATTTCCCCAAATAGATCACATATTAGGGCACAAAACAAGTCTCAATAGATTAAGAAAACTGAAACCATACCAAGCATCTTCTCTGACCACAATGGTATGAAACTAGAAATCAATTACAAGAAAAAAACTGAACAACACAAAATATGTGGAGGCTATGTAACATGCTACTGAACAATAAATGGGTTAAAAATTAGATCAAGGAATAAATCAAAAGATACCTTGAGACAAATGAAAATGAAATCACAATCACGCCAAATTTATGGAACACAGCAAAACAGTCCTAAGAAAGAAATCCACAGCAATACAGGCCTACCTCAAGAAACAAGAAAAATCTCACATAAACAATCTAACCTTACACTTAAAGGAACTAGAAAAAGAAAACAAAGCCCAAAGTTAGTAGAAAAAAAAAAAATAAAGATCAGAGTGAAAATAAATGAAGTAGAATTAAAAAAAATAATAATACAAGAGATCGATGAAACCAAGTGCTGGCTGTCTGAAAGATAAAACTGATAAACTTTTAATCATTCACCAAGAAAAAAGAGGACCCAAATAAATAAAAGAGAAGTGACAACTGACAGCACAAAAACACAAAGGAAAGGGATTATAAGAAAATACTATGAAAAAATTAGACAATCTAGAAGAAATGGATACATTTCCTCAAAATACACATTCTTCCAAGACTGAATCAGGAACAGATAATCTGAACAGACCAATTATTACTAATGGAATCAAATCAGTAATTGAAAAACTCCCAACAAAGAAAAGTCCTGGACCAGATGGCCTTACAGGTGAATTTTGCCAAATATTCAAAGAATAAACACCTAGACTTCTCAAACTATTTCAAAAATTCAAGAGATTAGGAGGCTTCCAAATTCATTTATTGGGCACCATTATCCTGATTCCAAAGCCAGACAAAGACATGACAAAAAAAGAAAATTATAGAGTGAGATCCCTGACCAACAGAGATGCAAAAAATCTTCAACAAAATATTAGGAAACCAAATTTAGCAATACATTAAAAAGATTTTACACCATGATCAAGTGGAATTTACTCCTGGGATGCAAGGTTGGTTCAAAACCCATAAATCAATTAATGTGATACATCACATAATCAAAATGAATACAAATCATATGATCATATCAGTGGATGCAAAAAGTGTTTTACAAAATCCAGCATCCATTTGATAAAGACTCTCAGCAAAGTGGGAATAGAGGGAACATACCCTAGCATAATAAAGGCCATATATGGCAAACTCACAGCTAACATGGTACTCAACAGTGAAAAGCTAAAAGCATTTTCCTTGAGAGCAGGACAGGACAAGGATGTCCACTTTCACCACTTTCATTTTACACAATATTAGAGGTCCTAGCCACAGCAATCAGACAAGGAAAAAAAAAAAAGCGCAACCAAATTGGAGAGGAAGAAGTAAAACTGTCATTATTTGCAGATGACATGATACTATCTATAGAAAACCTTAGAGTCCACCCCCCAAAAAAAACTATTAGAACTGATAAATGAATTTAGTAAAGTAGCAGGATACAAAATTAATATTCAGGAATTGATTGCATTTCTATATACCAATAACAAATTATCAGAAAATTAAGAAATCCCATTTACAATTATATCAAAAAAATAAAATACCCAGGAATAAGCTTAATAAAGACTTATACTCAAAAATATAATAAGATAATGAAGGAAGAAACTGCGAAAAATACAAATAAATGGAAAGATATACCATGTTCATGAACAGGAAGCATGAATATTAACACTGTTAAAATACCCACACAATCCAAAGCAATCTACAGATTCAATGGAATCCCTGTCAAAATACCAATGGCATTTTTTCACAGAACTTGAACAAATAATCTTAAAATTTACTGAAACCACAAGAGACCCGAAATAGCTAAAGCAATTTTGAGAACGAAGAACAAAGTGGAGGCATCACAATACCTGATATCAAACTAAAAACAGACACATAGATCAATGGAACAGAATAAGGAGTCTAGAAATAAACCAAAACCAATACTGTCAATTAATCTATGACAAAGGAGGAAAGAATACACAATGGGGTAAAGACAGTCTCCTTAATAAATGGCAGTGGAAAAACTGAATACACATTTGCCAAAAAAAAAAAAAAGGACCACCTTCTTACACCATATACAAGAATAAATTCAAAATGGGTTAAAGGCTTAAATGTAAGACCTAAAATCATAAAACTCCTAGAAGAAAACACAGGCAGTAAACTGACATTGTTCTTAGTAATATGTTTTCTGATATACTGTGTCAAGCAATGGAAACAAAAGATAAAATAAACAAATGGGACTACATCAAACTAAACAGTTTTTGCAAAGTAAAAGAAACCATTAACAAAATGAAAAGACAACCTACTGAATGTGAGAAGATATTTGCTAATGATACATCCAATAAGGGGTTAATATCTAAAATGTACATAGAACTCATACAACTTATCACCAAAAAGTCTAACAATCCAATTAAAAAATGGGCAGAGGACCTGAAAGACATTTCTCCAAAGAGGACATACAGATGACCAAAAGACATGTGAAAAGATGCTCAATGTCACTAACTCATCAGAGAAATGCAAATTAAAACCACAATGAGATATCTCTTCACACTTGTCAAAATGACCATCAACAATCAATAAATAAACAAGTGTCGGCAAGGATGTGGAGAAAAGAAAACTCTTATGCACTGTTGGTGGGATTGCAAATTGGTGCAGCCACTATGGAAAACATTATGAAGGTTCCTAAAAAAAATTTAAATAAAACTACCATTTAACCCAGCAATTCCACTTCTGAGTATTTATCAGAAAAAAAACTCAAAACACTAATTTGAAAGATATATGCACTCCTATGTTCACTGCAGCATTATTTATAATAGCCAAGGACTGAAAGCAATGTAAGTGCCCATCAATAAACAATTGCATAAAGAAATTGTGGTATATATATACACACTAGAATATTACTAAAATAAAAAAGAATAAAATATCACCATTTGTGACAACATGGATGAACCTGGAAGGTATTATGCTAAGTGAAATAAATTAGACAGAGAAAAGACAAATAACATATAATCTCACTTACATGTGAAATATAAAGAACAAAATAAACAAGCAAACAAAAGAGAAACAGATTTATAGATTCAGGGAACAAGCTGATAGCTGCCAGATGGGAGGATATTAGGGGGAAGGGTGTAAAAGGTGAAGGATTAGGAAGTAAAAATTGGCAGTTATAAAATAGTCATGGGGATATAAAGTAAAGCATAGGGAATATAGTCAATAATATGGTAATAGCTATGTAAAGTACCAGTTGAGTACTAGACTAGTCAGGGGGGGATCACTTTGTAATTTCTATAAATGTCTAAACACTATCCTGTATACCTGAAACTAATATAAAATAATATTGAATGTGAACTGTAATTGAAAAATTTTAAAAAATGGGAGTGGAAGGTGAAGGGGAGTGAGAAGTTCAAATTTCTAGGAGATAAAACAAATAAGTCATGGGATGTAGTATACAGCATATAGAATATAGTGAATAATATTGTAATAGCATTGTATGTTGTCAGATGGTTGCTGGACTTATGGTGATTACTTCTTCAGGTTTATAAATGTTGAATAACTATGCTGTACAGCTGACATTAATACAATATTGTAAGTTATATATATATATATATATATTTAAATCTTTTAAAAAGTTGCTAAGTGAGATCTTAAAAGTTCTCATCTCAAAAAAAATTTGATAACTATATGGTGATGATCTGAAGTAGACTTATTGTGGTGATCATTTCCCTATATATACAAGCATCAAATGAATATGTTGTATACTTGAAACTAATAGTGTTATATGCCAATTATACCTCAATCATCATCGTCATCATCATCATCTTGGAGAGAAATGACACTTTAACAACACTGAGTCCTTTTTTAAAAAAATTAAATTTACTGTGATGACATTAGTTAAAAAAGTTATTTACAATTCAATAATACATTATCTGTATATTGCATTGTGTGTTCACCCCAAATCAAATCTCATTGCGTCACCATATATTTCAACCCCTTTACCTTTACCTACCTTCCCTCCTCCTTCCTTTCCCTCTGGTTACTAAACTAGTGTCTATGAGTTTTTGTTTGTCTTATTAGTTTGTTGCTTTCAGTTTTATATTTCACATATGAGTGAAATCACATGGTCCTCAACTTTTTCTTTCTGACTTATTTAACTTAGCATGATTATGTCAAGATTCATGTCACCAATGACAGTATCTCATCCTTTCTTATGGATGAGTAATATTCAGACTTCTGATTCACAAACATGATTTATTTGTTTTTATTTAAATATTTAATTCTGCTTAGTTGTTTTGTAGTTTATATTGTACAAATGTTTCATGTACTGTTAATGCTATTACAGATTGTATTGTTTTTAAATTTTAATTTTCAATTTTTAATTACTAGTATATAGAATTGCAATTAGTTTTTGTATTTTAACCTTATGTAGTGTAGCACTGCTAAACTTATTAGTTGTAATAGCTTTTCTGTAGATTCCTTATGACATTACTGTTCAACAGAACTTTCTGTGATGACGAAAATGTTCTTTATCATTCATACATTGTTAGTCACTATGATATTGCATAAAGCAGCCTTAGAAACTTCGTTATAAATGATAATGTCTTCCGCACACACACAAAAAAAATCAGTTTTATTTCTTCCTTTACAATCTATATGCCTTTTTTTCCCTTTGCCTTTTGCACTGGCTAGGACCTCCCATGCCACTTGTTGATTAGATATCTTTGCCTTTTTCCTATTTATTAGAAGGAAGTATTTAGTTTTTCCCCATTAGATATCATTTTAACTGTCAGTTTTATCAGGTTTAAGCAGTTGCCTTCTGGTCCTAACTTCCTGAAAGTGTTGTCATCAATGGTTGCTGAATTTGGTCAAATTCTTTTTCTGCATCCATTGAGATAATCTTCTATGTTTTTGTTTTGATGAATTACAGTAATTAATTTTCAAATACCAAAACAACCTTGCTTTCCTGGGATAGCCCCCACTTGTTATGAATGATATATTATCCTTTTTATATATTCCTATCTGTTTCCTTACATTTTCTTAAAGATTTTGCATGTTATGTTCATGAGGGATACTAGTCTGTAGTTTTCTTGTAATGCCTTTGTCTGGTGTTTGGTGTAAAGTTAATGCTAGCCTTAAAGAAAGTTTTGGAAAATTTTACCTCCTCTTTCATTATGAGGAACTTTGTCTAGAACTGATATTATTTCTTTTTTAAATTCTATCTGGGCTTAGAGTTTTCTTTGTGGGAAGGTTTTTAACCACAAATTCAATTATTTTTTACTACATTCCACAATTTTACTGATATAATTAACATTATGTAAGTTTAAGGTGTGTAACATGATGATTTGATATATATATATTGCAACATGATTACCACATAAGGTTAGTTAATACACCTATAAACTCACATAATTACTTTTTAAATAGTGAAAATATTTAAAGATCTACTCTATTAGTAACTTTTGAGTATATAAGACAATATTGTTAACTATAGTCACCATAGTGTATATTAGATCCCCAGAACTAAATTATCTTATAAATTATCTTATAACTGCAAGTTTGTACTTCATTTTCCCTAACCCCAAGCCTCTGGTAACTACTATTCTAGTGTTTCTATGAGTTCAATTTTTTTAGATTCCACAGGTGGATGAAACCATACAGCATTTCTTTCTCGTTTCACACAGCAACGCCTTCAAAGTCTAACCTGCTGTTGCTGTAAGTGGCAGGATTTTATTTATTCTTTTTTAAAAATTTTTTATTTTCAATTACATTGACATATGTTTATTAATTTCAGGTGTACAACAAAGTTGTTAGACATTTATATAAGACTTGTGATCACAATAAATCCTTTACATATCTGATAAAATACATAGTTATTATATTATTGAAAATCTTCTTTATGCTATATTTTACACACCCATGACTATTTTGCAATTACCAATTTGTACTTCTTATTCTTTTCCTATTTTTACCCATCATCCCATCCCCCTTCCATCTGGCAACTATCAAAATGTTCTCTGTATATATGATGTTTGTTTTGACTGTTCATTATTTTAGATTCCACATATAAGTAAAATCATACAGTTTGTCTTTCTCTGACTTACTTCACTTAACATAACATCCTCTAGGTCCATCTATGTTGTTGCAGATGGCAAGATTTCATTCTTTCTCATAGCCGAGTAATATTCTAATGTATATATATACTACTTCTTTATTCATTCATCTACTGATAAATACTTAGGTTCATAGCTACCAAAACTTGGCTATTGTAAAATAATGCTTTAAAGAACCTATGAATACATGGATTTTTGAATTAAATGTTTTGGGTTTCTTTGGATAAATATCCAGAGTAGAATTGCAGGGTACTTCTTTCTCTCTTGTCATAACCTTTGTTTTAAAGTCTATTTTATCTGGTACAAGTACTGCTAGCCCAGCTTTTTTTTCACTTCCATATTCATAAAATATCTTTTTCCATCACTTTACTTTCAGTCTGTGTGTGTCTTTTAATCTGAAGTGGGTCTCTATGTAGGTAGCATATATAGGGGACCTTGTTTTCTTATCTCTCTAGCCATCCTCTTTTGATCAAAGAATATAATCCACTTACATTTAAAGTAATTGTTGATAGATATGTGGTTATTACCATTTTATTACTTATATTTAATTTTTTTTCTTCTTAAAAGAAGTTCCTTTAACATTTCTTGTAATACTGGCTTAGTGGTGATGAACTCCTTTAGCTTTTTCTTGTCTGTGAAGCTCATTATCTGTCCTTTGAATCAAGAAGACAGCTTTGCTAAGTAGATTAATATTGTTTTGGGGCCTTGCTTTTTATCATTTTATGAATATTTTATGCCAATCCCTTCTGGCCTACAAAGTTTCTATTGAGAAATCAGTCATATGGGAGCTCCTTTGTAGGTAACTCCTTTTCTCTTGGTGCTTTTAAGATTCTCTCTGTCTTTAATCTTTGACATTTAAATGATGATGTGTCTTGGCGCGGGCCTTTTTGATTTCTCTTGTTTGGGACTCTGCACTTCCAGGGCTGGTATGTCTATTTTCTTCTCCAGGTGAAGAAAGTTTTCCGTCACTATTTCTTCAAATAGGTTTTCAATTCCTTGCTCACTCTCTTGTTACCCCTACGATACAAATGTTGGTATGCTTGATGTCCCAGAGGCCCCTTAAATTATCCTCATTTTTTTATTCATTTTTATTTTTGCTGTTCGAAATGGGTGTTTTCTGCTACCTTTTCTACTAAATAGCTGATTTGATCCTCTGCTTTACCTAATCTGCTGTTGATTCCTTCTACTGTATTCTTCATTTCAGTTATTGTAGTCATCATTTCTGACTTGTTCTTTCTTATATTGTCTATCTTCATTTTTATGTTTCCTATTTCTTTTTTGAAGTTCTAGCTGAGATCTATGAACATCCTTTTAATCAGTGTTTTGAACTCTGCATCTGGTAGACTGCTTGTTTAGTTCCAATTTGTTTAGATTTTCTTCTGCAGTTTTATTCTGTTCTTTCACTTGGGACACGTTTGTCTCATCATTTTATCTGCCTCCTTGTGTTTGTATCTATGTATACGGTAGAGTCACTATGTGTATATCTTGGTCTTGGTACAAGTTGACCCTTGAATGATGCTGGGGTTAGGGACGACTGCTTGCAGAGTTGAAAATCTACATATGACTTCTCAGCCCTCTGATTCTCAACTGCCAGTTGATTCTTGAACAACATAAGTTTGAACTGCATTGGTCAAATGAACTAAGGTCAATTTAAAAAAATCTGTATTAAGAGAAGTGCATTTCAAACCCGCACTGTTCAGAAGTCAACTGTATATAATTGGGTTCTACCTTATTAGCCAATCTGACAGTGTCTGTGTTCTAACTATTTAAACCATTTATGTTTACTGTAATTATTGACATGAGTTGGTTTAAAACTACCATCTTGCTATTTGTCTTCTATTTGTACAACTGATTCTTTCTTCCTTGTTCCCCTTCTCCTGAGTTCTCTTGTATTTAGTATTTTTTAGTTTGTTTTCTACAGATTGTGTTTTCCTCTGATTGTGGGTCAAGTTTTTCTGCTTCCTTGCATGCTTGATAATTACTGATTGGAATTCAGACACTTATTTTTACACTGCTAGATGATAAATTTTGTTGTTCCTTTAAGGAGGGTTAGCCTTTGTTCTAGCATGCAGTTTTTACTTACAGAGCAGATTGGTCCTTTTAAAAGCTGCTTTTAAGCTTGGTAAAGGTGCTTTACTTTAGGGCTAATTTAGCTCCAATAGTGAGGCATGTTTCTGAGGATACTAACCAATGCCTTGTGTATTACAGGATCTGTCCACACTGGTCAGTAGGAAATTGAATTATTCCTAGACCCATGTTCCAAAAATTGTCCAGTCTACTCATTTTTGGTATTTTTTTCCCCTTGGTCATGGACATTTTCACCCAACACATGTACTTACTTGGCCATGGACTTGAAGGGGTCTCTCTAAATATCGCTGAACCTGTTTATGCAGCAACTTTTTCTAGCATGCTGTTCTATGACTTCTAGCCACCTTGGGCTCTCTAAACTTAGATTTCTGACTCATCAATTAAGCAAGACTATGAACCCTGTTAGGTTTCCCCCACCCTGTGCTTTGAAAACTGCTTCTGGAAAGTGAGCTATGAATCACCCCTTTTTTTAAGGATTAAAGCTCTCTACTACCTGTTGCCCAATATCTGGAAATAGTTGTTTTATTCAGTTTGTCAGTTTTCTAGTTGTTTATGATAAGAGAGAAATTCATATAGTAGTTAATCCTTCAAAGGCTGAAGCAGAAGTTTTCTTATGTCTTTTTGTTTTTATATATCTTGATTCTAATTCTTTTCAGTTTTAAAAAAGCTAGATCAAAACATAAGTCATCCTTACCTTTGTAGACTTCTCTAATGGTTGATCATATTGTGCCTGCTGCATAACATCACTGACTATCATTTTAGCAATCTTCCATGCTAGCTCTTCTTGGGCCTAAAAGAAGTAATTCAAACTGTTGATAACAGAAGAATCAAGACATACATTATCAGTGTTCCAAACACAACTGTGTATGCATATAACTTGTACTTATTTGGATAACAAGCACAATGCCATGTATCAAAGGGCTACCCTCCGGCTATGATATATTAACATGCCATTCATTGTCTTCCACGGTCATCTATTGAGCATCCAATATTATGATAGTTTTCAAGTTAGATAACCCAAACAAAACATTTTTATTTTTCCACTCCATCTCTCAATGTACTTAATATTCAAAGAGCAAGCCTCCATTTCTCAAAGTAAAAATGACAGTGAGAAAGGACACTTTTGAGCTTTTGTTTCTATACTGACACCAATGCTTTCTGGTCAATGGAAACTTGAATGAGTGGATATATTTCAGGGGCCAGAGTCTCTGGACTGAAGATATCTCCACTGCCTCTCTACCAAGGCTTAAAAGAGCCCATCTTTTGTTATACCCAGGATAAGGGAACAATAATGTGCCATGCTGCTTCAACATGGGAAGTAAAGAAAGAGGAAATATGAAACTTTAGTTAAACAAGGTGACACTAACAAAAAGGAGTCTCTTTACATTAAAAGTAGAATTTACCTCATCAGTATTTCCTTGCACCCATTTCTTCATAGCTTGTGAAAACATGGATCCTAGTAAAAAAGCCAAAGTTGAATGAAGATTTATGCATAATTTTACATTAAAATTGCTCTTATTTAAAAGCTATTTCTAGGTACAAATTTTGTTTATAATCTTCCCTAAAACATTAAGGAATATTACCATTAATTAATAGAAACTAATTATTTTGTTTCTATAACAGAGTATTTAACTAGCAAACATCATGCTTTGAAAAACCTTTGAAAAGCTGTTTCAGAGTTCTGGATTTTTCTTCTACTGTCCTTACCTGATAAAAGAAAACTATTATCGAGTGTTAGATTTGCAGCAAACTAAAAGAGCAAAACAAAAACCATGACCTGGATTTAATTTTGGGTAAGAATCTAGGAATACATCAGAAATTATCAATCTACTTGTTATGTAACAAAACCTTCCAGAACAGCTCCTATACAAAAGTGCTTCAAGTATAGATTACACAGCTACATGCTATATAAATTAGCTGGGTGAGAGCAGAGTTTTAAATAGCCATATTCCATCCTAGCCATAGACTACCTCAACTTCCTAGGAGACACATAAGCCTGTCTACAACTGTACTCAGAAGCTGAGGAATCACCAGAGACATACACTAGCCTCTATTTCCATGAATGAAATACATAATTTAGCCTTTCATTGATACAAATAGGCTCACAGCCTAACTTTGCCTTGACTCAAATGGTTGATAGATTATTTGTTAGGTAAAGTCTTGATTAATTCAATGACTGGGACCAAACTATACATAGCATACATGATAAATACAAAACCTAGATCCTTTTTCATTAATAATTTTTATTTTTAGTTAAAGTTTGAATAATGGCCTAGTTAAACTTTATGGTCAAGCAGAGCTGACAGGGCCATAACATTACATCCTCTGCCTAAAGTCTCAAATGGCTGTTGAATTACCTAAAGTACTGCTTTCCCTTTGTGGTCACCAGTAGAGTCACACTGTTGACAATCTCCTACTTGCTAACATTCTCTTTTTTTTTTAATACCTTGATTTTGTTTCTCCTTTTGTTTTAATGCTCACATCTTTGACTCTTCCCACCCCCTTTAACATGGGGCTTCTCCAGAATCCCATTCCCAGCCTTCTTTTCTCCTTCAACATAATCTCTTTGGGGGTATCTCATCCCCTCTTGTGGCTTTAACTTTTTTCAAAATGCAAATAACTAAAAAACCCCTTTTCCCTTAGGTATCAAACCCATACATACAAATTATCCTAAAGGCAACTCAAACTTAACATGTTCCAAATGGAGCTCATCTGTCTTCCACTTATCTTTTCTTATATTCGCTATCTAGGAAATTAATTTAATCCTCTATTAAAAATCAACAATGTTTTCATCCAGAGAATCCATGTTTAAAAAATTCAGACTATCTTCATTTACTTTCCACATGAAATCTGTCACCAAATTCCACCTTGGATGCATTCTCTTGAATTCCTCCTTGGAAGTCATAAATCTGACCCTCTTTCTAATTCCTGCTACCACTACCTATCTTCAAATCCTCTTTTTCCTCTATCTACATTACTAGCTAATCCTATTACCTGACTGGTTTCATTCATACCAATCTCTTACTCCAATTCATTCTTATACTACTACCAGAAAAATGCATCTAGTCAGTATTCTGCTTAGAAATCCCTGATGACTATATGACATGAATCCAGGCTTCTTAATATGGCATGCAAGTGTTTTCACAATGTTAAGTACAGCTTCATTTCCACCACTCCATCCAAGCACCAGGGAATTGCCACTATAGGGAAACATGCTCACAACATCCTTTATAATTGCATAAGATTGACATTGCTAAGAAATCTCCATTATTTTTGGTCTGAGAAGGAGAAAGTGGGGCTCTTGAGTATCTTCAGAGGAATTTAGTGTGTGTGTCATTTTGAAAAATTATTTTCTTCTTAAATTAAATAAATACGACCAATAATCTTACCACCCAAATGATCTCTACTTAAATTTTTCTAGATTGATTAATTCAATTAACAAACATGTTAATTATGTCAAATTATGTCAGGCATAATTTTAGAATAAGGGAATATAGTGTCAAATAAAACAGACAAAATCTCCACTCTCAAAAAGGTAATATTCTAGTCATGAAAGACAGACTAAAAAATCAAGTATGCAAATAAATGAACAAGGTAATTTCAGACAATGAATAAGAAAAGAAATGGTATGTTAGTGGTACAGATGATTTTAGATCATGTGAGCTGGGAAGTCCTCTCTGAAGAGAGAATATTTGCCATGAAAAGGAGCCAGTTGTTACATGAAAGCCATGGCAAGACTGTCAAGGTAGGGGAAACAGCAACTGTAGAGGCCCTAAAAACGAAGGAGTATTAGAAAAAGATGAAAGGAGAGTCCAATTAGAGCTTCTAAGTCCATGAAAAAAAGAGTGGTTCAAGGTAAAACTGCAGAGATGAACAGGGGGCAATATTCAAAGACCACAACAAAGAGGAGATAGGAAGCCATAGGGGAAGAGATGAATGAGTGATTAAGAAGTAAAACATACAGGATAAGAAAATTCAAAAAGCAAACGAAAAGGGTATAATGAAAAGTAAAAGGTACCTCTCTCTTCTCATCCCTAACGTAATGTTACATTTGTGTATCCTTCCAGGCTATATATGTGTATATACTTTTAAAAACACCATATACAACATCACCTAGATGTATGCTAACCAAAAAGTAGAACTCAAATCATCAAGACCTTAGGTACAACTTCCAGGTTACAAGAAATATAGAGGAAAAAGGAATAACTAAATAACCCAATAAACAACCAGGAAAATCCTAATAGCTGGGCATTTTATAAGATAGTGTGACAGGCTTACCAAGTCGGGGTCATATAAAAGGGAGTAAGCTAGATTAAAATAAACTCAGACTATACCCTCTTATTTGTATCCACGGCATCTAGCACAGTGTCCAGCACACAGGAATCACTCAAATGCCTTCTGAGTGAACGAAATGAATCTGTAGGCTTCTATATTACATCATTCCCTTAACAAAAAAAATACATGACTTAAAGAGACATTTGAACAACTAAAGAAAGCATCAGGATATATGGATCTGTTTACTCAAATTGCAGAAATGACTATTCATTACTTTACGTAGGCATGTGTCAAATTAATGATGCAAGTAACTTGATGGAAAGGCTTGCTGGCAAAGATATAATCCTGTAGCCTCTACCTTCCACTATCTAATCCACAACCACCACTATCATCCCTTACACAGACCATGGCAAGAATGCTGTTTCTCTGCTTCTCCACTTAAACCCCTACACTCTTATTTTCCAAACAGCTGTTATAGCCATTCCTTTAACACATAAAACATATCATGTTATTCCCCTGCTCCAACTTGAAATGCGTCCCCAATACTCTTAAGTCCCTACGATAGTTTGTGGTAAGCCTTCCAACCTCACTCACCTTCTACCACTTATCCCTTTCCTCACGCTTCTTCAGCTACACTGGTCTTGCTGTTCCTTGATTCCTTGATTATGCTGAGCTCTTTAGCTTCAGGGCCTTTATTCTTGTCCCTTCTGCCAAGAATGCCCTTCCTCCAGAAATTGCCCCATTTGCTTAGGTCTCTACTCAAAAAACTACTTCCTCAGTGAGACTTTTCATGACAACCAATGCTAAAAGAGCATTCCTCAAACTCTTCCACTTACTTACTCTGCTTGCATGTTTAGTATAAATATTTAAAATATATAAGCATATGCACATACCCTGCAAACATATAACACCTAACTCTGGAGCATTAATACTTCTTCATGAGCTGTCAGAGGTATAAGACATGCTTAAAAAAAAAAAAAAAACCAGCTCAAGGAGTCTATTATTACCAGAAACACTATTATCCCGACTGACAGATGCTACTGTACAATGTAGAATTTTTCCTGGCCAATCTCTCACAGAGGTTGTTTAGCACTTCTGCTCCAAGGTCATCAGTGACTTCTTCCTAGTATTCACATTTTACCCAAGGAAAGACACTACTAGACTGTGAATTTCTTAATGGCAGGATCTGTATTTTCTAAACTTCCCAGAGAATATGAGTACACAGAAGCACTCAAAAGTTATTAAATGAACTGTATACACTTCCTTCAGTCTTAACATTTTTCCCAACTGTGTACCTCTGACTTCTCTGGCAAAACAAGAAATAAAATCAATTATTTGAATAAATTAATAGAGTTAAATAGGTAGCACCCTTTTTTGGTCTAAATTATTTTAATAATTGTACATTCTGCATACTCTGTAAACGTATATCTAACCCAAAAAGAGACTATTCATCAACCAAAGTGTTATGATTCTTTACCCAAACAACAGCTGTCTTAAAAAATAAGATAAACGTAATAGGAATGTAGTCCTATTAAACTAGTAAATTAGGAAAATTAGTAACAGCTCTTAATATTAAACACACTTATCAAAATGGAGCATTTTCTTCTTATAAAAGCCAGTATCTTTTACTCAAGACAATACTGTCAATCCAATCACACTGAAAAATTTCTAGTTATTATCCGAATAACTCTACACAGATTTCCAAAATTTTCCTGGGTAAACCAACTATTTGGAAGCTGAAATTAGTCATTAAAAAAATGCACTTATGAAAAAGGATTTCTATGTTTAACTCTTGACATTTGACCAAGTACTCTTCTGCTGTTTAAACAAAAAATCTGATTTCAACCATTAATATTTTCCACATATATCTCATAATAACTTTTAGTGATTCAGAGAAAATTTAACAAAAATAAAGGGTCTCAAGATAAACCTCAAGTCCAACCTGGATTGGGTATTCCCACATTAAACAAAAAGGTGAAGAATATTTTCTCATATATCTATGTGTCTTCTGAACGGTAAAGCAAGTTCAATAACTTCTGATTCAGAGAGAGACTGTATAGAGATGTGATTGCACGAAGCCCTTGTACTCCCTTCTGACTATAAATATAAGGTGAAAGATAGGGCAGTAATTTAATAAAATAAAGTTTAAATCTTAAAAGATCCTTCACTTACATACAGTCAATAACTATTTTGAGTAAAGGCTTAATATGAAGTATAAAAACACCACAAACCTTTTGATTTCTTTACATCAGGTTCAGGCTCAGATTCTCGGATGAACTGCCCCAAATCACTGACTCTTCCAAATGTCATCTTCCTAAGTAAGTATAAAAAAGAATATAATTTCTAACACCCAATTTTAAATTAAGAAGAAAAAAAGTCAGTTTTTAAGCATCTCAATTAAATGTAGAAATCCAATTTATAGCTATCCCATGTTATTAAAAATTGAGTTTATTTAAAATAGAACCATCCTCCAGAAAGCAAAATAATCTTTAATTCAATGCAATTCCACTCAAAATCTCAAAAAGGTTTATGAAACATGACAAGTTAATTGTGAATTCACAATTCTAAAATTTAAATAGAAGAGAAAAAGCACAAGAATAGCCAAGATAATTTTATAAAGAAAGAACTAAAAGGTAGGACAAAATATAATAGAAAGCTAGAGTAATTATATACAATTATTACATGTTATAAAGCTATAGTAATATAAAGCAAAGTTAAAAAAAAAAACAGTGAAAGGTCTTATTTTTTAACAGTTATTACTAACCAATAATTAATGTCCAGAAATATACCGAATTCTAACAAGTCATTAAGAAATTACCCAAAATAAAAATGTGAAAAGGAGACCAATAGTCAATTCATAGAAGAACCTCAACAACCATCAAACATGCCAAAAGGAGCTCTATCTCATGAACAGAATCCAAAATTGGTACAAAAAAATAAATAAATAAATAAATAATAAAAGTTTGATATTATTTAATATTGACAAGGATGTGTGGAAAATTAATGACAGATAAGAATGTAAAATGTGCAAATATTTTTAAAGGTAAATTAATAAGATCTATTAGAATTTAAAATCTGCTTCCTGGTACAAGGAAGTATATTTTAAAAAGTTCTTTTGCTATACTGTGGATAACAATGAAAAACTGAAAACAACTTAAATACTCATTAATACCAAATGATCAACTAGGCACACAACACACTATGGAATATGTTGCCACAGTTATGAGCTATAATTAATATTAGATATATAGACTACTCTAATATAGTTAAAATGAGGTAATTGTAGACTAAAAGAAAAATCTACAAAACTCATAATGAATAAAAATCCAAGATACAGAATAAAGGGTTATATCAATTACATAAAAATAAGCAAACAAAAATATACACCATACCATAACTCATCCTGAGTATGGAAGGAAAGAAATTAAAGCACTGATGTGTGATCAAAGGGGACATCAGCCTTATATGTAAATTTAATTTTTTATAAGAGGAGTTTAATGTATTCATAATTAAAAATTATTTAAAAGGAAAAAAATTTTGTGATACCTGTGTATTATTTCATTTCAGGAAAAATGGATCTTATTTTACAGATATCTTTCCTAATAAGTCATCATTTCATATATAGGTCCTATACACCAACTGACAGAAAACTTGTTTGCCTTGAGAAAAATTTCAGAAAGCTGCTAAAACCATAAGTTAAAACACTTAAACTATCTTTAAAGATGGAGAACATCCTCTATTTATGATCCATTTAAAAATTATTTTTTTAAATGTTTATTTATTTTACACACTCAAAAAAAAACTAAGTAAAATATCTTGCAATTGATAGACTTTCTTAAGTATGGTTTTAAATACATGAACCAACCATTCCTTAAGAATATAATCTTTGAGAATTCTGGGAATTAACTCATTTAGGCATACTGTCCACCATTTCCTAAAAGAAGAAATAAAGATTACTACAACCTGACACAGTTGAAGTGTGCTTTCTAAAATAATGTGGTCATCACTCTCGTATATGGTGATGGAATGATAATGGTAATATTTATGAATTGCTTATTAGATACCAGGCAATATTTTAAATGCTTTTATGTGTTATTTCATTTAATATTTTCAACAACTCAATGAAGTAGTAATATTATCCTCATTTTTTAGATTAAAAAAACCGAGACACAAAGAGGTTAAGTAGCTTGTCAATAAATGGTTGAGCCAAGATTAAAACTCAGTAAGTCATACCTGAACCTTCACTGTTAACCATATTCTACTGTGTACTATATGTAAAAGTACTGGGTATATAATTATAGATTAGAAACAATTATAAAATGTTTAATTAAAAGATAAAAAGATGCAAAATTCATTACTCTTGTAAAAATTCAAGACGTGTGCCAAACTTACCCTGCATATGTCCTTTGATATAAAGATTCTGGATCCAGACTTGCAGCATCCACAATTATCGCTTCATCAAAATTTTTTAGAATTTTAACACTGGCTTTTTTCACACTGGACTACAACAGAAATTGTAAAATTAATAGTATATTATTCAGGAATCAAATCAGTCCGGGGTTTGGAATATGACAGATTTGTACAAAAACTTCAGTGTTTAAATATTAAACAATATTAAAATTTACATTTGGCATGCATATGTCAAATCTGTTTTCCTTAATAACCTAAGTTCTAATAAATATGCTGTCTTCACAGCATTATGTTCCCACGTGTGCAAAACTCCCATTCGTCCAGGCATATGTATCTTAGCTAACAATGTAAAGCTTAACTTTCACAAGATAAAATGAATGCTTTTAATTCTCAGTGAGGCCATGTGACAAAAGAAAAGCTAAAAAATACTGTCTAAAATGACCAGCTAGATAAGTGTAATAAGTTCCCCTCCAGGAACATGCTTAAAGTCCATTACTAAAGTATAGGTTAAATTAATAAAATAAATAACTGAACAGACATTCCACTCTATAGGGTGGAATAAGAGGAAGGGCACACTTTATGTACCCAGAAGGGGACAAAAGTAAAAACAAAGAGGCACCAAAACAGATAGAATACTTCTACAAGGCCATATCTACTCAGATTCCAAAACCAAACATCACAAGAAAAAAAACAAAACAAAACTTCAGACCAGTACTTCCTGAGCACTGATACAAAATCCTCAACAACATACTAGCAAACCAAATCTAGCAACATATAAAAATAATTATACACCACAACCAAGTGGGGTTTAACCCAAAAATAAATGGCTGGTTTAATTTCTGAGAATTAATTACTGTAGTAATTAATGACATATCAATAGAGTAAAAACGAAAAGCCTATATATAGCTCAACCGATAAAGAGCATGTGACAAAACTCAACACAATTTCTTTATTAAAAAAATTCAACAAATTAGGAATAGTAGGGAACTTCCTCTACTTGATAAAGAGCATTTATGAAAAACCAACACCTAATACTGTACTAAATGATGAAAAACTGAAAGCTTTCCCCTGAGATCAGGAATAAGACAAAGACACCCATTTTCACCACTTATATTCAACACTGTACTGGAAACTCTACACAGAGCAACTGGGCAAGAAAAGGAAATAAAAGGCATCCAAAGTTGGATAGGAAGAAAAAAAACTATTCCTATTCTCAAATGATATAATTTTACATAAGGAAAATCCTAACGAATCTACAAGAAAACTATTAGACCTAACAAATGAATTTAGTGAAGTCAACAGTAGAAGAGCAACACAAAAAGCAGTTCTATTTCTATGCACTATCAATGATGAATCAAAGGATGAAATTATATATAATCAATGTTTCATAATGTTTTTAAAATAGGAGGATATGTAAGGTTTGCTCTCCTAGACCTCAAAATAAATAAATAAATAAATAAATAAATAAATAAATAAATAAAAGAATAATAGACATCAAAAACACTTCTCGAAAGGAAGAATTTGATTCAATTCAAGATTATAAGAAGTGATAGTTTAAAGAGAAAGTATTAAGAAAAATATTTACAGTTCAGGGAAAACAATATAAGCACAAAAGCTGAACGCAAAACTTCAACTGCCTAGTCCTGATTAACTCTTTGGAAGAAAGTCTTCATTAAGAACCCTCTCAAACAAATAAATATAAACATAACTTAAAGTCACTCAGGGTCTTGATATTTAAAAATAAAAAAACTTTACAGAATGTTTAAATTGAAAAGGTGGGCAGATATGATATATCTTAGAAATAAAGTTTGTCAAATGAAAAAATTCTATTTGTAATAGCATCAAAAAGAAAGTGACCCAAAGAGGTATAAAATTTGTATACTGAAAACTACAAAATGTTGCTGAAATAAATTAAAGATGGCCTACATAGAATGTTGTCCCATGTTCATGGTGGTGATGACTGCACACTCTGAATATACAAAATGTTACTGAAGTGTACACTTTACAATGGTTAATTTTAAGTGAATTTTACCTCAATAAAAAAATTACTTGTATTTTTATAAACAACTTAAATATGAAATCAAGAGAACAATTCCATTTAAAATAGCATCAAAAAAATTAGAAATAAATTTAAGAAATACAAAACTTATACTTGAAAACTATAAAATATTGAAAGAAATTAAAGATCTGAATAAATGAAAGGCAATCCATGTTTGTGAATCAGAAGATTTAACATTGTTAAGATGGCAATACTCCCAAATTGATCTAGTCAATGCACACCCTCACAATCCTGACTGGTTTCTTTGTAGAAACTGACAAGTTGATTCTAAAATTTATATGGAAACTCAAAGGACCTCGAATTGTCAAAACAATCTTGAAAAAGAACTAAGCTGAAAGACTTTCACTTCCTGATTTCCAAAGTTATTACAAAGCAACAGCAATTGAGTTAAACAGAGTTATCATTTGACCTAAAAATTCTATACCTAGGAATATACACAAGAGAAATGAAAATATATATCTACACAAAAACTTATCCAGTAGCATTATTTATAATAGCTAAAGGTAGAAACCACCCAAATGTCCACTAGCTGATGGATAAACAAAATGTACTGCACAATGGAATGTTATTTGGCCATAAAAAAAAGTTTTGATACATGCTAAAAATAGATGAACCTTGAAAAGATTATGATAAGTGAAAGAAGCTAGTAACAGAAGACCACATTTCATATGGTTCCATTTATATGCAATGTCCAGAATAAGCAAATCAATAGACAGAAAGGAGATTAACTGTAGCCTAGGGTTGGAGGAATGGAAGATTTGGAGAGGACAGTTAAGGAATAAAGAATGGGTTTCTTTCTTGGGAAGAAAAAAAATGTTCTAAGAAGGATTGCGGTGATAGTTAACACCATTGAACTATACAATGTAAATGGGTGAATTATATGGTTTATGAATTATATTCCAATAAAGCTGTACAAAAAAAAAAATAAGAATACACACAGCGTGATTTCAGTTAAGAACAGGTAACACTAATCTATGCTATCAAAAGTCAGGATAACAGCGACCCTGGCAGGGAAGAGGCTAGTGACTGAAAGGGGACATGAGAGTTTCTGACATTCTGATAAGGTTCTGTTTCTTGATCTGGATGCTGGTCACACGGGTTAGCTCTGCTTATGAGAAGTCTTCAAGCTATTGACAATTATGATACATTGAGTTTTCTGTATGCATATTATTTCAACCAAAAATGTAAAAACGTATACTTAGTACCTAGATCTTTTAAGTTTCTAAAAAAGGCCAAAACATTTCAGCCTATGTCAAAAAACAAAACGGCAACCACATACAGCAGGTCACTTATATAACCTTAATAGGAGGAAAAGGTACTGAGGAAAGCCTTGTTGATGGCAATAAAATTGTACTGTCTTATAAATTAAGAGAATTTGTCCAAGGTCTAATGTTGAAAACCCAAAGTTTTATTTGTTTGTCAATATTGATAAAAAAATAATTATGCTATATTATTAAATTTACAGTAAAGAACACCAAAGAATATAAATCTGGCTCTACTACTTACTTCTTAATACCTCCTTAAAGCTCTTCTTTAAGGATAACCTACTTCATACTTCATGTGATTTTGGGAAGAATTAGATAAAGTTTGATATATGAAAGCACTCCAAAAAAAAAAAGTTTAAGGAAATGTACAATAGCAGTACAGTTCAAAATGAACCCAAAAACTCTTCAGTGAATACGACATTAAGAAATCTAGCAGAGTTCAATTATTCTATTAAAAAAGCATCCTAAATTTATTTACTAAATTTCCCAAATAATTATACAAAGAGTTCTTCAGAGGCTATAAATATATATCAAATTATTTAATTATTAAAAGTAAAAGCTACGGTGTCCAACAGCATTAACGGCCTGAATGAAATAGCATACCTTACAATATAATATACATCCATGGTACATGGACGTTTTCATTTGAATTCAATCTAATCAAATACAATGATTAGAATATATAATAAGTAGGCTAATTTTATTTCTCCTTTGTTTCTTCTACAACTTAAAACTTACACATGGGACCTGTTACTGGTATTTGAAGAAAAAGATTTGTACTCCTTTCTTTCTAATAGTAGAGGCAAATTGCTTAATACCTGAGAAGCTGAGCTGTCAGAACCACCTGCATGAGAGTCCTCAGGAGGGCCAACAGAACCATGAGCTGTCAGTGAAACAGTCCCTCCCAGAAATTCATCCCCTCGAACTGAATGAATAAGATCATTCAAATATTTATAATAAAGATTGCTGGACAAAAAGCCAGGTAAAAACACCTGAAAGAAAGGACAAAGACTATTTTAAAGCTGAAATCAAATACAACTAAAACTTTATTCTAAAACAAAATTTTACCTGCAGTTCTACCAACTAGCACAAATGATTTTACTTCTCCTTGTTACACTCCAAGTACTATCCTTTTACATACAGATTACACTGTAACTAAAATTATGTGTCCAATTTATAGTTTTCCTTTCCCCAAAACACTTGCCAAGAAACTATTACAAACTTGATAGACTTCTTAGTGATCAGGAAATAGTCCAGGGAGTGGCTATATATTGAAACTAGATTTTTCTGGTTTGCTATAAATATTGAAGTCTTTGTGTATATATTGATTTTAACTTTTGAACTGATTTCCTTATGATAAATTATCAGGAGTGTGATTACTGAGTTAAACAGTATGAACATTTTAGCTTTCATATATATGGCCAATTTACCCTTCCAAAGGATGTTGTCAATTTGTGCCACTAGCAATGTAGACTATTTTGACACAAGTTTTCCAACAATGGATTGTGTTTTTTCAAATTATTTTTAAATAAATGCCTAATGGTACATGGATGTTTCATCTGAATTTAAAAACTATTAATGATGCTGAATATGTTTTCATGTTAATTAGTGGCATATACTATCACCGACTTTTCCTTCATAGCACTTAGCACAATTGTGAATAATTGTGTTTAATATGTGCCTTCTTTATAGACAGAGCTCCAGGATGGCAGAAACCATGTTTGTTTTGTTTATCATTTTAACACCAATACCTAGCAAAAAAATACTCAAAGTATTGGTAAACAAATCATCTATTTCTTTTCCCCATTTATCTACTTGATAGTATTCTTAAAAATTAGTATAAATTCTTTACATATGTACATTTAGTAAGAAATATTTTTAGATTGTTTTTCTCTGTATTTTAATTTTCTTTATTATCCAGGAAATATACATTCTTTATGTGATACAGATCTGGAACTTTTTCTTTAAGATTAGAAAGGTTTTAATTTTAAACATGAAAAAATTATCCCTGGGAAATAGCTGACACTCTACTGAGTTTACCACTAGCTTTTTGATTATCTGATTTTTATATGTAACTCTTCCATATTCCTGGAATTCAGTTTCTATGTGTGGTATTATATAACAGTGCTTACTTAACCCTTTTCCACCTAGATACATATGACATATATAAACAACATAACTTCATTGGGCTTATCCTAGGCTCTATGCAATGCCTGGAAAAATCTGTTCTAGTTCATTAAAAAAATGAATCATTCACAAATTCTAATACTTTATTATTAAGAAGATATTAGTGGTAGCCTAATAAGTGATCATGATACTATACAAAACAAATGCTCCAACCATGTTGAGGGATATTAGTGACCTACGTAAATTATTCCTAAGCTAACTTTGCCCAATACTACTATCTAATTATTAAGTACTTTACATATTTTGCCTCATTTGTATCCTCATAATAACTATAAAGTAAGTATCCATATTATCCCCATTTTACAGATGAGAAAAATGTCATTAAAAAATTTCAGTAACTGCCTGAAGTCACTTAGCCTATAAAGGTTAAAATTAATACATACCAAGCCAGACTCAAAGACTCTGCTATTAATCACTATGCTGCACTGTTTCAATTTTCCAGTGTTCTATTAAATTTGTTTTTTCCCATGATACATTTGCTGGGTTCCACCAGTATAAACTTCTCATAGTTTTGGAGTTTTGGTTACCTTCTCCATGGTTGTCCAGGCCTGACGTAATGGAGTTGTAAAACAGTTAGGGAGTGGCCCACCTTCCCTGCAGATATTGGATTCAATTTCTAATCTTACAATGTCATCAAATCCAAGAGGATGTGTGGCCTGCAGGGAGAAGTACCTATGGTAGAAAGATAGCCAAAGTAAAACCAAATTCCACAGCAGGTATAAGCAACTTCCAGCACTTACACCAGAGAATATTCGATGAGGGTACTTGATTCTGCCTGCAAACCTATGGAACTGTGTGATGACAGCCCTGCTGCGATCTTTATTCCTATCACCCCAAAAATATCTGAGTCAATTTGCTACCTCCCTATCTACCTTCCATCATCCTTAGTTCTTGTTTAAGATTTTTGAGGGTCGGGCTACAACTGAGGCAAAGAAATCAATCAATCACACATATTTAATGGGCACCTATTCTCTGTTCAGCACTTGGTAGAAAGAAATGAATTTAAAAGGTTACCCTTTTAAATGGTCCTTTCCCTTAAAAAGAGAACAGAAAAGATCCCTGCACAGAATACAATGAAAACACACCATTATAACTATGAGGCATATGTAATATACATGTAGGAATTCAAAACAAAAGAGCACGGAGGGTACAGTTGAAATCATTTGATGTATTTGGATAGAATAAATCTTGCTGATGATTTGGAATGGAAAGGAAAAGGAGTAATCAATGATAACTCAAAAGATTTTTATCTTAATAGGATATAATGTAACTAGTGTTTTAGTAAGCTGCTTATAAATGGATACTTTAACAAAAGCATTAAAGAAGAAAAACATATATGTTCTCTTCCAAGCATTCTAGTGGCTTCTAATTTCTGTAAATGATACAAATACAGAAAGGCTGATGAAGCATGATTGTGCTGATGCATACATAAGATATAAAAACAAACAAGCAGGGTTTGCCTGGTAAAGTCAAATTTAGCACAATAAATTTGTTAAAATGGCATGCCAGTGGGATGCTATACAGTAGTCTTCATTTAGAAATGGCTCCCAATATAAAAATGGAAAAACAGAGTCTCTGCTCTGTGTGGTTACTGAGCTCCAGCCAGGACCTTACTAGTGCCACTCTTCTGTTACAGCATAAAAAAAAAGTCCTTCTTTTTTTTTTTTTTTTTTTTTGGTTATCACTGTTCTCTTAACAAAATGTGAGTCTTCTATCTAATAACAAATGAGTTGGTAAATATTCCTCCATAATTTGAATTTTTGGGCACCCCAGACCAAATTTCTAAATGTAAACACCTACTATTTTAACATCCATATAACAATGTTTATTATATAATATCTCCCACAAATATAGTAAAATAAACACTAGTTAAAATTGAGAACTGAACTCCAGTCCAAGTTCTACAACTAAACTGCCCTGTGATTTTGAGAAAGTCACTGCCTTTCTGGGCCTTAGTTTTCTTACCTGGAAGACAGGAAAATCAGACTAGATCCCTGAACTATTAATCAGAATCATCTGGGGTATTTTCTAAAAATAAAGATTCCTGGGTCACACCTCAAACATGCTGAAACCAGAATCTCTTAAGATGACTGGAAACCTGTTTTTATTAAGTTCCCAGTTGATTCTTATGTAGACAGCCTAATATGAGCCTGCAATGTTCAGGAACCACTGACCTACATGCTCCTAGCTCTCTTCCAACTCTAAAAATCCCTGGATTTTTCTCTATCTTCAAGTCATCCTCTTAGCGTTTGCTTGTGGATACAAGTAACAAATTACTTTTCTTTACAGAGTAAAAAAAGTTAAATGAAAAGAAGGAACATCATGTGTCATGGAGCTGGCACAGCTTTATCACTTGCCTAATGTTTTCAATTCTGTTCACTGTAAGATTTTGCTACCCTCTCATTTTTGGTGAAGACCAATGAAAAACTATTATTCACTGAGTAGTTAATCTGGCTAAGCAGATTTACACCAGAAAATAGAAAACATCCATTCAAAGACATTCAGGACCCTTTTCAATGAGTTTTATCTTCCTCCTATATTCCCTACCCAAGTTTCATTACCCAAACTCAAGTTTTTGAAAGTACCACATTCCCCCAAGTTCCTGTGACTTTGCTTGTGCCCCTGCCTTTGGCTAAAATGTTCTTTTCCACCTTCTCTGGCTAGCAAATTTCAATTCAGTCTTTAGAATCCAATTTAAATCTTTCTTCTGTGAAACCCTCCCTGAACTCTACAATCATCATCATCTTGCCTCCCATATACAAACCTCTCCCATCCCCAACAGAAAGGTTTGTTCTAAGGATCCCTAAAACTTTACACATACCATATGAAAAAAGCAGCTTTTATGCTGCTCCCTGTGAGCTCCTCGACAGCAGTTTAATAATCTTTAATTCCAAAATACATATCAAATACTCAAGAAATATTTTCTGTGTTGAATACATCTACCAATAAAACTCACTTGTCATATAAAATCATGGCATCGTTCTGTGCCTCCTGTCCATCATACTGGCCCTTTTTGGCAGCAAGCTGAGACTGGAAGTTATCTGCTGCCAGCCAAAACTGTAAGATATTCACTGCATCCTCTTTTTCCATGTACTAGAAGAAAAAACATAAGAGGAATATAAGACTATAAACAGATTTCTCTCATCATCTCTCATTTTTTTTTTTAAATGCCTACAGCACCTCGTATTCCTAGTTGGTCTCCCATCCAAGAACTAACCAGGCCCAGCCCAGCTTAGCTCCTGAGATCAGATGAGATAAGGCACGTTTAAAGTGACATGGCTGTAGACTCATCATTCCTAATTTATAAGCCCTAACTGTTAAACATGAATGTTACTGGTCTATGGCCTGTAAGAAACCAGGTCGCACAGCAGGTTGAGCGGCAGACAAGCGAGCAAAACTTCATTTGTATTTGCAGCTGCTCCCCAGGATTAGCATCACCGCCTCAGCTCCACATCAGATCATCTGGCATTAGATTCTCATAGGAGTACCAGTCCCTGGTGCCAAAAAGGTTGGGGACCGCTGACCTAACAGATCACTTGTTCAGTTAATTCCAGTCAGCAACTTATAGTCATTTAAGATTGAGAAGTTTAAAAACATTGTTTCAGTGAGAGGAAAACAAACAACAACAACAACAACAACAACAACAACAAACCCACCACCACACACAGCTAGATGCAAACTTTAGTGAACTGGAGTAAAAATTACAGTAAAGATGGATTAGTGGTTCCTCACTGTCAAATATACAAAGAGTAAAGTAACCAGACCAAGTCTTTAATACCCGATAATTTCCATCAATACATGCAGCCATATTAACTTGAACAAATGCTGACTTAAACTTATGGCAAAGAGAAGGAGTGAAAAAATAAATCAACTGAACTGTATTCTTATAAAGAGACAGAACACAAGTGCGTATTTAAGTTACTGCTTTGTAAGACTGGGAATCCTCTTATTTCTGCTTTGTAATCACTTGCTTTACAACAAAAGAATTTCATTTGCTAAAGCCTACAAATACCATTATATTAAAACGTATGTCTCAAAGAGAGATCAATATACTCACTGCTTACTGCAAATTGCTTTACTGAGCAATCCTATGAAGTAGTGAAGTAGCTACAGCAAAAGTAATGATAGTATAAAAAATTTATTATTTTTCTCTCTCTCTTCTAAAGTCTAATCTCCAAATATTTGAGCACTGGAATTACATATTAAATTCTGTGGTTTTAAAAGTTCCAAATAATTAAAAATGTGCAGTCTCTTAATTAGGTTTTTCAAAATTAGAGTTTACATTGAATTTTCACGTTCTCTCTTTAATACGTCATTAAAGTACTCTTCCCATTTACATACAACTTAAAACAATAATTTCTTTTAAATAAATTATTTAAATTAAATTATTTAAATCTAATCAATCTTTTTGGAAATGATTTGTCTCTTCTATATTACTTCCTATAGACTAGGCCTGAGCATTTACAGTTTAGAGGCTGAAATGCTCTAAAAGAGTATAAAAGGAAATGCAGACTTTACCTCAGAGAAATAAAAGAGGGCTGACTCACAGAAGAGAATGTCAGCCAGGTAAACAGTTCCACTGGTCAGCACTTCAATCTGGTATTTACAGAAATGGTGACTTCGCAGAAACTCACTAAAGTGCCTGCATACGAACAAAAAAGGGACAATTTGAGGGAATGACCAAGGGAAAGAGCTTAACTGGGAAAACATACTCTTTCCATATTGTGTCTATCATTTCTTAAAAGCTTGGTCAACACTACCTCCCTTCCCATGTTGTCATTCTTGATTCCTCTACCTGTACATAATCTCTCCCACCTCATAATGACTTTGTAGATCTCCTCTGATAATTAACACATCCTACTTTATATTACAGTAACAAAAGAACATGCCCTATTTCTCTTATTAGGCTATAACTTCAAGGCAGGACCTATGTGTAAGAGTGCTTTGCACAAAGCACCCTTTTTGTAATTGTTAAATCAAAGAATAAATATGTAGATTTTTTAAGGGCATGCAGCAGTAATTAATAAAAAAAAAACCAACATTTTGAGGCAGTTCAACAAATCTACGTAGATTTAGTAATATGGCATGCATTAAGCTTAAAGCATGCATTAACAAATTAGGATATCCATCTGAACACATGCATTGTTTAAATTAATAAACCAATTCTAATAGTCACAATTATATCCAAATGACTTCAGAATTAAAAACAAATTATTTTAACTTAGGAAATATTAAGATTCCAAATAAAAAAAAGGTTCAAAATAAAAACTTGTTTTATTTTTAATAGTTCTCAATTTACATTGAAAAGAAATCATTACCCAAGACAGCCTTAGAGTATGCCTGTAAGATCCTATAAACATTCAAAATACTTAAATCCTCAAAGACAGTTTGTTTTTATTTGATTGAAGCCGATTCATAACACTGAACACAAATTCTCAAGACTACAAAATGTGAAAGTATGAAATTAACTTACTCTTGCTCCATTGCACTAAAGACTATGGACTGTGCCAAAACAAAACAGTTGGGGTCCACCTGTCCATCTTCTCCACAAATCTTTGCTGGTAAATAATTAAAAAAACAGTAAGTATTAAATTTCTATTGAATACAAAATGTACTCATTTGTGAATGAAAATAGGAAAAAACTGTAAAAGCCATGTAAATTAGGTTTTAAATGGAACTAAGAGAAAATACAGGTAAACAGCTAATTTTGAGGTAGAGAAAGTCTTTGTAAGCATACATGCAGAAACAGAAACCAAAAGTTTTAGCATAAATTAATTTCTATACAGTAAAACATCCCAAAAACCAAATTAAAAGGCAAATTAGGATAAAAAAATTTGCAGCATGACAGTTTAACATATGACAACTTATTGTTCATACATCAAGAGTTCTTACATACTAACAAATATACTGAAAGAAAAATGAGCAAACATAAAAAGATAATTCACAAAAGAATATGTAAATATAATTTTAGACTAGAATAAGACTCTCCAAATTTTGTCTAGTAAATTAGCATAAAAGTGTTTTTAACAACCTATATTTCTTATTGTTTAACAATATATACACTTGAGCAAGTGCATAGAAAAATTGACACTAGTGTTAGTGGGAATATAAATTAATGTATCTTTCTAGAGGGCCATTTGATAGTTTCTAGCATAAGCTTTCAAAATGAACATACGCTTTCAATTAGCAATTCTATATCTAGGACTGTAACCTAAAGAATTATAGATTTATGAAAAGGTTTATCTGTAAAAAATTTTATCAAAATGTTATTTAATAGGAATTTTAAAACATAAAATGTGCTAAAATTAAAAATTGCCTAAAGAAACAGTAAGACATCAATAGGCTGTTAAATTAGTAAACACGACTAGAAAATACCATACAACCATAATGGCTGGTTTCACTTTAAGTTCATGACCTTAATGGGACATTAATGAAACCCAAGAATCCTACTAGTTTCCTGGTCCATTTACATTCTCCTAGACAACACATGGCACATCTTCTTCCCTCCTTAAATGTTCTGTTCTCTTTGCTGATGATTTTGCTTCCTACTTCATTAAGACAATAGAAGCTATCAGAAAATTACTTCTATCACTTCCCACCATATCTACCAACCCACCTGCACCTCTACCCATGTACTCTGCACTCTCTCCTCTTACTACAGATGAACTGTCCTTGCTCCTACCTGAACCTCCTACCTGAACAACCCTCTATTTGAGCAATGAGCCATCCTCTTTTCTCTCGACTTCTTTCTTACAGAAGCTGTCCCCTTCTCCTGCATCAAATTTTTCATTATCGCCTTATTCTCACCAGCTTTATATGCTGTTTGTACATTGTGCATATATACTTGTTTGTATGCTATCATACATTTTATATGTTTATAAGATGTCACCCTAAAAACAAAAACCAATGTCCTTTAACATCCCCTTCCAGCTCATCTTTAGTGCAAAATGCCTTGCCCATACTTGCTGTCTTCATTCTCCTCCTGTTCTCTTTTAAGATTCCAATTAAGTTTTTGTCCTTGAAGGTTCACTGTAATTAAGATGACCAGTGGCCCAGATGCCCATCAGGTTGCCAAATTCATTCCATCCTACTATTCATCTTACGTAACCCTTTTAGCATGATTTAACATCTTTAATCACTCCCTTCCTTTCAGAAACATTTTCACCTGGCTTCTTGATACATAGTGATATAGGAGGGCCTACATTACTACTGGCTATTACTTTTAAGTCTCCTTTGCCAGTTCTTCCTCAACAGACAGACTTCTAAATGTTAGACCAATCCCAGAATTCAGTCCTTAGACCTCTTGCTTTCACATATTACACTCAATCCCAGTTTCATGACTCTAAACCCAACTATTAGCTGATGACTTCCAAACATGTATCTCCAACCTAGACCTCTCTCATCAACTCCTAAAGTAGATGTCCGACTGCCTACTGACATTCACAATTCAGATGTCTAAAACCCAAACTCCTGATTTTCCCCATAAGCCATTACATTCACAATCCTACTTATCCTATAATTGGTCATTTCACTCTCCCAGGTATTCAGTCATGCTTGATTTCTTTTTTTTCCTTTCACACTACTCAATTCCAAGCCACCAGCAAATTCTGTCAGCTGTACCTTCATAGTATTTTTTAAATTTCACCACTTCGAGGATTTGTGGAAGGAGGAAGAGGTAGCAAAAGCAATTTTTAGGGTCATTCTGAATCCTCACATAAAAACAGTAAGTAGACAGCAACACCGAAAACACGAATAACATTTACGACAAAACTAGGCAAGCGGGATACAGAATAATAACAGCTAAAGTGGAGACCTCTTCAAACTGTAACTCACTTAAAGTACAGCTATATTAAAATGTCACCAGTGTAATAAGAGACAAATAATTAAAGCAGGATTCAGAAGAATGATGCTCAAAGAGGAAAAGTGACTGGTAAAGACATAGAGGCAATTAACATTTTAAAATGCATAATAATAAACACTGGGATGGAAATTTTCTTGGATTCCTTGATCACTAAATCTTATCAACTTGATCCTTCATAATATTTTTCCCCTCATGGGATTATATCATTAATTTGATAAAATTTAAGAAAATGAAAATTAGAATTGCAGTCACAATTCATTCTTAAATAAATTATTTGGCTCAAAATTCCCTCCTTTTCTCCCATACCCCAGTTTGGTTACCAAGTGGTACAAATAGATGCCCAAAGGAATCACTAGCCAACCAATTCCTCAAACAGCCAAATTCTAATCAGTCAGTACACCCCAGTTGTATTATTAGGAACACTCAGTCTAGGGAAGTCTAGAAGATGGTAGCAACAAATTCCCACATAAAAAATAGAGGAACAACATAGAAAAATCAAAAATCCACAAAAAAAATTTCAACAAACTTGGTAAAACTCCTGAAATACAAACAGATAAGGACAAACCACCAAGAGTCAGTAAGACCTATGTGTTACTGTGTGGGAGAAAGAAAAGAAAAACAATGGCGGCAGCATATGATGGACCCCCAAATTGCCAACAATTAGTTGTTCACTGTTATAAAGCATGGTAAGTGAATGTAAGAACCACAGCTGAGACTGGAAGAGGTTTCACTGTCTCCTATGAGTGCAAAGGACTTGCAGTAAAGACTGAAAGAGCCCCATGCTGAAAAGAATCTGCTAGGAGTAGAATAACATGCTATATTTTATATGTCAAAAATAATAAATTTTTGTAATAAAAATACAAAACTTAGAGCTAAGACTTAATGACAATATTTGTTCAACAGATAAACTTTATCTGTGATTACAGGTGCACCCAAGGTCTTTCTGATGCAATAGTAACTTTTATTTTACTATATTTACACAGAAATATATTTGTGACTCAGTATACACACACATATATGTATATACGATGGTAATAATTTCCTGAAATATTTGTTGACTCTTATTACTAGCACTTTGATTTTTCTATACCAGCATTTTTGGGTAGGGGGATGAGGACAAAAGAGATTGGTCTCAGTCCACAGTCTGAAAGGGACTGCCAAGTAGCATACTAGTTAACGTGTATGAGTCTAGTTTCAAATTCTGACAGCCATTTCTAAGCTGTGTTACCTTGGGCAAATTACTAACCCTCTCTGTGTTTCAGTTTCAGGTCATATAAAATAATAACCATATTCATGCTGCAAGGTTCTTTAGAAAGTTAAATGAGTTAATCCATGGAAACAGTTTAGAATATTGTCTGGGACCTGGGAAGTACTCCCTAAATGTGTGCTATTACTGTTCTTGCTGTTGTTATTCAAGTCAAAAGTCTAAGAATTTGGGTCCAATATATGAGAAAAAATTTTTAAGTAAACTACAATCATATGTAATAAAGTACTCTGAAAATAGATTAGGAAAGGATATATTAAATTCCATGTTCATAAAAAATTCTCTTAAATTAGTAACCAAAAATAGGCATTTTATTTTGTCAAAGCTTCAAGCACTGCTTACCTATGATGTCATTTCTCATTGCTTCTGTAATTGGTATTGGTTTAGCAGCATCTGGAGATATATATTTGGTAAAAGTATTCACTGCATCTTGTTCTATACCTGCAAAGGAAGAAAAGGACAACTTCAAAAATTAAAACACAACTTGACCTAGTAATGGACTATGTTCCTGAATAGCAAGGTTTAGTTTGCTGTGTGCCCAAGCACAAAGATATGTGCACGCACATACGTACAAATATATATTTCTATTTGTAATTATAAATGTGTGTGTGTGTGCTTTTTCACTGTTTGGTTTATAGAACAGCAGAGTTATATGTGAATTACCCCCTCCATTCCTCGCCTAAGCTAACAGCAATAATTTATGCATGTTCTCTTTCTAGCTCTGCTTCAAAGTCCAAACTTGAAGGATGTGCACAGCAATATACAATAGGAGCTCAAAAATTATTTATAAATTTAAGTTTTAAATACTTTACAAAATGTTTTCACATTCATAAATACTACATTTATTCGACCTGCAAAACCTAGGTTAAACAATGAATCTCAAACTTTTTAGTCTCAGGACTCTGAAATCTTAAAAATTACAGAGGACCCTAAAGAGCTTCTGTTTCTGTGAGTTTTATTTATAGATATTAAAATATTAGAAGTTAAAATGAAAAAAATTATTAATATTAAATCTATTAGAAGTTAACATAAACAAGATTTTTAAATAGAAAATAACTATTTTGCTAATTGAAAAAATTAGTGAGATTATTTTACATTTGTCAATAGCAAACTATTGGACTCTCATATATGCTTAGGTATTCAATCTGCTGTGCTATTTTGTTTTGGTTGAAGTATATTGTGATATCATGATATAATAATAAAAATATAAATATATAGTTTTGATCCTGGTTCCTGGCACAGAGCTTCTAAAACCCTGGAAATTTCCTGAGTGGTAGGGGCGATATGAGCATCTTCTGTTATTTATAAGCCCCTTTCAAACCCCTTTAAACCTACACAATTCAACCATAGGAAAGTTTATAGTAATGAGGCGACTGGCAGAATGAAGGCTGGCTGCCAGAGGAACCAATCATGTGATTAAAGCATTGGAACTTTCAGCCCTACTTCTTGATCTGTTTGGAAAGTAGAGGAGCTGGAATCATCAAATTATTCACTAATGGTCAATGATTTAATTAATCATGCTCATATAATAGAACCATAAAAACCCTTAATGAAGTAGTTCAGAGTTTCCAGGTTGGTAAATGCATCCATGTGCCAGAAGGGTAGCACACCTGAACTCCATAGAGATAGAAGCTCCTATACATGAAACCCTTCTGGACTTTTGTCATCTGTACCTCTTCACCTGGCTTTTCATTTGTGTACTTTATAATATCCTTTAAAATAAACCAGTAAACATAAGTGTGTCCCTAAGTTCTATGAGCCATTATAGCAAATTACTGAACAAGAGGAATGGGTTGTGAAAACCCCTGATTTATAGCTAGTTGGCAAGAATTACAGGTAACAACTTAGAACTTGCAACTAGCATCTGAAGTGGTGGTGGGGGCATTCTTCTGAGACTGAGCCCTTAACCTGTGGGGTCTGCACTAGCTCCATGCAGTGTCAGAATGAATTAAACTGTATTATGCCCAATTACTGTCCACAGAGAATTGAAAAATTGCGTGGTGCAGGAAACACACACATTTGGTATCAGACGTATTGTAAACAGTGAAACAGATTTCTTTTACACATATTAAGAAAATTAGGCCTCAGAGATGTATAGTTGGGAAAATGAGTATTTTAATAGCTTTTTTAGATAATTGTGGATATATGCTTTGATACCACACCAAAGCTTGGTAAGTAATAGTTTCTTAAAGGTTAGTTAGAATGTAGAAACTGTATCAATGAACTTTTTGTATTCTGTTACATTAAAATCCATTGGTCTATCTCCCACATTTAATGAATATTTTATTCATGAATGATTTTATGAGTATGGTTCACTGACTTATATTCTAAATGTCGATACGCTGCACCCCAACCCACTGGCCAAGACCTGTTACGGGTATTTGGCCTGTTAGGAACTGGGATGCACAGCAGGAGGTGAGCAGTGGGCAAGCCAGCGAAACTTCATCTGTATTTATAGCTGCTCCCCAGTGCTAGCCAGCATCACTGCCTCAGCTCCACATCAGATCATCAGGCATTAGATTCTCATAGGAGCGCAAACCCTACTGTGAACTGTACATGCGAGGGATCTAGGCTGCACGTTCCTTATGAGAATCTAATGCCTGATAATCTGAAGTATAGCTGAGGTGGTGATGCTAGTGCTGGGGAGCAGCTGTAAATACAGATTAACATTAGCAAAGAGGTTTGACTGCACAGAGACAATAATAAATCAATTGCTTGCAGACTCATATCAAAAGTCTATAGTGAGTGGCAAGTGAAAATTAAGCTGTATCTGGTGGCAGACTTTAAGTCAGAATCCAACAGTTATTTTAGTCCATGTGTAGCCCACGAATTATTTTATTTACCACTTTCATTTATGCCTCTTTCCTGCACTGCGCACTTACCTCAACCACAGGCTAACCCTAGCTAGATGAGTAAAAACAAATGTCACTGGGAAGCTTCTTTGAAAAGGAGAAAGAACCAATGATGAGACAGCAGAAGACTCTAAGACTGCCAACAAAAAGATAGCTGCATTAAAAAGAAAATACCAAGGGTCTTACTTAAATTACAGGTTCAATGCAACAGGTAATTCACATTCTCCAAGCCCACTTTGTATAAAGTGGTGACCAGCTATCTTACAAAGCCATGAAACTGTCAAAACTGCTTCGTCACATGGAAACCAAGCACCTGCATTAAAAGACAAGTCTCTGGAGTTTTTCAAAAGAAAAAAGTGTGAACATGAAAAATAGAAGCAATTATTAATGGCCACCGCTTCATCAAAATGTGTCTGCACTGAGAGCATCATTCTTAGTGTCTAACTGCATTGCTAAATGCTAAGAAGCCCTTTACTATTGGTGAAGAGCTGATCCTGCCTGCTGCTAAGGACATTTGTAGTGAACTTTTAGGAGAGGCTGCAGTTCAAAAGGCAGCACTGTTCCTCTTTCGGCTAGCACCATAGCTAGAGAAATTGATGAAATAGCAGAGGGTACTGAGGCACATTGTTAGAGAAGATTAATGAGTCACCATGGTACACAATCCAGACTGACGAGTCTACCAATGCTGACAACAAGGCAACAATGCTTGTTTTTGTGTGACATACTTTTCAGGAGGATGTGCATGAGGGTATGTTATGCGCACCTTCGCCAGCTGCAGAACTATCTCAGTCTTTGAATGATTATGTATCAGGAAACTGAACTGGTCATTTTGTGTTGGTATATGCACAGATGAAGCGACTGCCATGACTGGACGACTTTCTGGTTTCACTATTCAAGCCAAAGAGGTCGCTTCTGAATGTGAGTCTACGCACTGTGTCATCCATAGAGAAATGCTGGCTAGCTGAAAAATGTCACCTGAACTTAACGCTTTGCAGGATGTGATTAAAATTATCAACCACGTTAAAGTACATGCCCTTTACTCACGTCTGTTCATGCAGCTCTGCAGCTCTGTGAGGAGATGGATGCAGAGCACACATGTCTTCTCTTCTACACAGATGTGAGATGGCTTTCTAAAGGTAGGTCACTGGCCAGAGTTTCTGAGTTATTGAGAGCCACTCCAGATATTTCTTTTGGAATAACAGTCACCGCTGGTAGCAAATTTCAGTGACAAAGAATGGGTCACAAAACTTGCTTACTTGTGTGACATATTCAACCTGCTTAACCAACTCAAGTCACTTCAGGGGAGAATGACAACTGTGTTCAAGTCAGCAGATAAAGTGGCTACATTCAAAGCCAAATTGGAATTATGAGGGTGATAAATGAACACTGGAATTTTTGCCATGTTTCAAACATTAGCAGAGATTTGGAAAGAGACTGAGTCAGGCCTTCTTTCTCCCAGCTGGTGCATGATCACTTATCTCAGCTTTCAAAAGAGTTTGAGCATTCCTTCCCAATCACAAAAGACTCCCAAACTGGGAAGGAATGGATCTGCAACCCATTTGGGAATAAGCCAGGTGAATCGACTTTGTCCATGCTAGAAAAGAATCCACAAATGACTGTGGCCTTAAAAGTATATTTGAGACAACTTCAAACCTCCATACGTTCTGGATTAAATATCCTGAGATTGACACAAAAAGCACTGAAAAGCCTGTTTCCATTTCCAACATTCTATCTTTGTAAAGCAGGGTTTTCTGCAATGACAGCAACCAAAACAAGATTATGGAGTATACTGGACATAAGCAACACACTTAGGCTGTCACTGTCTTGCATCACCCCAGATAGGACCATCTAGTTGCAGGAAAACAAGCTCAGGGCTCACAGATTCTGCATTATGGTGAGTTGTATAATTATTTCATTATGTATTACAATGTAACAATAACAGGAACAAAGTGCACAATAAATGTAATGTGCTTAAATCATTCCAAAACCATCTCCCACCACTCTGGTCCATGGAAAAGCTGTCTTTCACAAAACCAGTCCCTGGTGCCAAAAAGGTTGGGGACCACTGTCATATAGTATAGAAAAAGGAATCACATCGATACTATCACCAATGACCTTATCAGAACTCTCCTTAACTCTGTCAAAGCACACAGTGGTGAATACAAGTTTTCTAAATTGTAATTTTTCACTTGAAAAGCTTAAATTTTACTCTGGGCAAAAATATTGATAACCGCTTTCCATTAAATGACAAGTTCACTTCATTTATTTCCAAAAAATGTCTGCCAAATATCCAAGCTGAATAACCATAGTTTGTAGTCATTCTTATCAGTAAAAATGGTATTCCATTTAAAAAGCAGCTACTTGAACTCATAAAAACAATCTACTACACATGTAGTATGCAGAAGTACTTCTGCATATTTTCCATTTTGTCACACATATCATTTAATAAAATTAATTATCTACTTTTCCAAAGACACCCTTAAGTAAAGCAGGCACTTAGTTTTACTGGTACCACACAATGATTACTAGTACAATTTGATTCAATGCCAGAAGGTTTTCCTACAATTGCCTTTCTTCCACTATTACAAATGTCAACATAGTGGAAAGACAGTAACATCTTAGAATTGTTTTGGAAATCGTTCTGATCATCCTGACCCCCTGGAAAAAGTCTCAGGGATCCTCTATGGCTGTGCGATCCATACTTTGAGAATCCCTTGGTTAACAGAATAGATTATCCTTATTTTTATATAAAAGGAAACTTATGTACAAAAAATCAGAATGACTTAGTTGAGTCAAAAAAGTGCTGGGGTAAGGAGGGGACCAGGGTATTGATTAAAGTTAAGTTGTTATCATCTTAAAATAGATTGTTATCACTGTAAGATCTTTTATCTAAGCCCTGTGGTAATCATAATAAAAATACCTATGGAAGATATGAGAAAGGAATCAAAGCATGTCACTACACTAAAAATGGATACATAAAGGAAAACAGCAAGAGAGAAAAAGAGGGACAAAAGACCTAAAAGACACTGAGGAACAATAACACAGAAATAATAAAGCCTCCCTATCAATAAATACTTTAAAAGTAAATGGATTAAATTCCTCAAAAGACAAAGTAGTTGAGCTTTAAAAAAATAATCAAGAACCTACTATATGCTGTCTATTAGACAGTTGCTTTAAATTTAAGGATATATATTGGTTAAAGTGAAGGGATGAAAAGATATTCTGTGCAAATAGTAACCAAAGGCAGGGGGGCGGGGAGGGTGGTGATGGTGGTGGCAGTGGTGGCAGCTATACTTATAGTAGACAAAATACATCATAAGTCAAAGATGGTCACAAAAGACAAAGAAGGAAATTATATAATAATAAAAGGGTCAATCCACCAAGAAGATACAGCAATCATATATATATGCACCCAACATCAGAGTGCATAAGCATATAGAGCAAATATTGACAGAAGTGAAGGATGAAGTAAACAGCGATACAGTTAATAGTAGACTTCAATACCCCACTTTCAACAACATAAAAATAAGGAAATAACGAATGTGAAAAACACCACAGAGGAAATGGCCCTAAAATAAATATAAGAACACTCCACTAAACAGCAGCAGAATACACACTCTTCTCAATATACATAGATAATTCGCCATGACAAATTACATGTTAGGTCACAAAACAAGCCTTCACAAGAAATCACACCTAGTATCTTTTCTGACCACAATGGAATGAAACCATAAGTCAACAGCAGCCTTTCCATTTGACCGCAGTCATCAGGTAAGCCAAGATGGGCACTTACAAGCACATCCAGGAACTATGGAGAAAGAAGCAGTGCTATGTAACATGCTTTCTTCTTAGGGTGCACTGCTGGCAGTACCGCCAGCTCTCTATGCTCCACAGGGTCTCCCACTCCAACCAGCCTGATAAAGCATGCAGACTGGGATACAAGACCAAGCAAAGTTAAGTCATATATCAGATTTGTGTGCACCATGGTGGCCACAAACGCCCAGTTCCTAAGGGTGTGACCTACAGCAAGCCTGTCCACCATGGTGTTAATCAGCTAAAGTTTGCTCAAAGCCTTCAGTGTTGCCACGGAGTGAGCTGGACACCACTGTGTGGCTCTGAAAGCACTGAATTCTTAGTGGGTTGGTAAAGATTCCACATACAAATTCTTTTGAGGTTATTCCCACTGATCCATTCCAAAAAGCTATCATATGGAATCCTGACACCCAGTGGATCATCACGCCAGTCCACAAGGACAGGGATATGCAAGGGCTGATGTCTACAGGCTGTAAGAGCCATGGCCTTGGCAAGGGCCACAAGTTCCCCTGTACTACTGGAAAAGGTGCAATACTCTCCCGCTCCACCGTTACTAATATAAATTTGTAAAATTCTTACCAAATAAACAATTTAGGACATTAAAAAATCAATGGCAGAAAGGAAACTGGAAAATTCACAAATATGTGGAAATTAAACAAACCACTCTGAACATCCAGTAAGTTGAAAAAGAAAGCAAGAAATAAATTAAAAAATATCCTGAGACAAATGAAAACACAACATACCAAAACTTGTGGGATATAGCAAAAGCAGTACTAAGAGGGGTATTTAAAATTATAAATGCTTACATTAAATAATACCAAAGCCAACCAATGATATTATAAGAAAACTGCCTATCAATGGCATTAATAAATATAGACGCAAAAATCCTAGCAAAAAGAATTCTATAGTATATTAAGAAGATCTCATACCACAACCAAGTGAGATTCATCCCTGGGGTGCGAGGATGGCTCAGCACAAAAAGAAATCAATTAAAATGAAATGCTACACCAAAATGAAAGATACAAATCATATGATCAAATCAACTGATGCAGAAAAGCATGTAACAAAATTCAACACTCTTTTATAATTTAAAACTCAACACACTAGGAGTAGGAGAAAATTACCTCAACATAATAAAGCCCATATATGCAAAACTCATAGATAAAATCATACTCAATGGCAAGAAACTAAAAAGTTTTCCTCTAAGATTAGGTAGAAGGCAGGATGGCAACTCTCATGACTTCTATTCAACACAGTACTAGAAGACCTAGCCAAGGCAATTAGGCAAAGAAAAAAAAGCCATCTAAATTGTAAAGGAAGAAGTAAAATTATCTCTATACACGGATGACATAATATTACATGCAGAAAACCCTAAAGACAAATAAAGAAATCTCAGAGCAGCCAGGGAAAAGAAGATGATAACCTATAAAGGAAAACCCATTAGATTATCATCGGACTTCTCAGCATAAACCTTACAAGCCAGAAGGAAATGGAATCAAATATTCAAACTATTAAATGAAAGGAACTACCAGACAAGAATACTGTATCCAGCAAAGCTCTCAATTAGATATGAAGGAGAAATAAAGACTTTTCCAGACATACAAAAATTGAGAGAAATCTCCACTACGAGACCTGCATTATAGGAAATACTGAAAGGGGTCAACTCACCTAAAACAAATTAACAATAAAAATACAAAATTATGAGTAAGGTGACTAGCAGGCAGACAGAAGCAGAGGAGTGCAATCCTTACTAAGAACAGAACATTCTAAGCTTAAACAATAAGAAGAGATTTGCTGTAGCAAGACAGTAATGAATGTTCAGCATACATAGGGACAAATTGAGATAACAATGATTGAAAAGAAAAGGATTCAAAGATCCAAATTCACAAAGGGGAATGGAGATAAGGCAGGCACAGAAGAAAATGGATGACTGTATATATGTAATTATCCTTTACATATTCATAATGGCACCACACACCAAAGATTCAGAACTGAAGTATATAACAGAAAACAAGAACTAGAGGGAAAACCCACAAAACCCAACCAAAATAAAGAAAACAGAAACATGAGGACAAGGAAGCAATGGAAACACTGAGCTACTAGAAAGCAAAAGAGAAAATGGCTATAAGAAGACCTTATATTTCAATAATCACCCTAAATGTAAATACTCACCAATAAAAAGGTACAGAGTTGTAGATGGGATCAAAAAACAAAACCCAACCATATGCTGCCTCCAGGATACACATCTCAGTTCCAAAGACAAATATAAACTGAAAGTGAAAGGGTGAAATGATGTTTCAAGCAAATGCATCCAGAAAAAAAGTGAAAGTAGTGGTACTAACAACATATGAAAAAGACCTCAAACTAAAAAAGGTAAAGAAAGATACTGAGGGACATGCATAATGATAAAGGGAATCCTGCACCAAGAATACATAACACTTATTAATATTTATGCTCCCAATCAGGGAGCTCCAAAATACGTAAAGCAATTACTAACAGAACTAAAGGGAGGAACAGACCAAAACACTATCATAGCAGGGGACCTAAATACCTCATTGTTGGATATGGATTGATCATCCAAACAGAAAATCAATAAGGAAGTAACGTCCTTAAATGACACATTAGACCAACTGGACATGACTGACATTTACAGAGCCTTTCATCCCAAAACAGTTGCTTATACATTCTTCTCTAGTACACATGGAACATTCTTGAGGATCAATCACATACTGGGACACAGAGATAGATAGCCTCAACAAATATAAGAGGGTTGAAATCATACCAACCATATTCTCTGATTGTAATACCTTGAAACTAGAGATCAATTGCAAAAAGAAAGCAGAACCACAAATACATGGAGATTAAACAACATGCTACTGAAGAATAACTGAGTCTGAGAAGAAATAAAGAGTGATCAAGAGATACATAGAAACAAATGATAGTGACACTACAACAGTACAACACATCAAAACTTTTGGGACACAGCAAAAGCAGTCATAAGAAAGAAGTTCATATAATTACAGGCCTATCTCCAAAAACAAGAACAAACCCAAATAAACAACCTAACGCTTCATCTTTAAAAAACTAGAAAAGGAAGAACAAATGAAGCCTAAAATCAAAAGAAGGGAAGACATAATCAAAATTAGAGTAGAAATAAATAAAACTAAAAACAAAAACAAAAAAATAAAATAAAAAGAAAAAGAGTTGGTTCTTTGAGAAAGTTAATACAATTGACAAACCCCTGGCTAGACTCACTAAAGAAAAAAAGAGAAAGGACACATATAAACAAAATCAGGGATGAAAAGGGGAAAATTATGACAGACACAGAAGAAATACAAAGGATCACACAAGAATATTATGAAAAAGCATATAATAGCAAACTTAATAACCTAGAAGAAATGGACTAGTATTTAGAAAAATACAACCTTCTTAGACTGAATCAAGAAGAACTGAAAAATCTAAATAGACTGATCAGCAGTATGGAAATTGAAACAATCATCAAAAACCTACCAAAAAGTAAAAGCCCAGGACCAGATGGCTTCACCAGTGAATTCCACCAAATATTCAGACAATTTAATACCTATTCTCCTCAAACTCTTCCAAAAAAATCGAAGAGGAGGCAATACTTTCCAAATCATTTTATAAGGCCAATATTAGCCTGATGTCAAAACATGGTAAAGATAAAGGACCAATATCTCTCATGAATATAGATGCAGAAATCCTAAATAAGGTATTAGCAAACTGAATACAACAATCTATTAAAAAGATTACACAGCATGATCGAGTGGGCTTCATCCCAGGGGCACAGGAATGGTTCAACATATGCAAGTCAATTAATATGAAATACCACATAAACAAATTAAAAAACTAAGAATCATATGATCCTATCAATAGATTCAGAAAAAGCCTTTGACAATATACATTTATGATCAAAACACTTAACAAAATCGGTATAGAAGAAAAGTGCCTTAACATAATAAAGGCCATCTATGACAAACCCTCAGATAACATTATACTTAATGGTAAAAAACTAAAAACCTTCCCTCTAAGATCGGGAACAAGGCAAGACTGTCCACTACCGCCGCTGTTATTCAATATAACATTGGAGGTCCTAGTGAGTGCAATCAGATAAGAGAAAGATATAAAAGACATCCGAATAGAAAATGAAGAAGTCAGACCGTCACTATTTGCAGATGACATACTTCTCTATACAGAAAACCCTAAAGACTCCACAAGAACATTGCTGGAACAATAAGCAAATAAAGTAAAGTTTCTGGATACAAAATCAATGTTCAGAAATCCATAGCGACCTATACTCTAATGAAATGTCAGAAAAAGAAGTGGAAAAAAATAATTCCTTTTGCAACTGCAAAAATAATAAAACACGTAGGATAAATATAATGAAACATGTGAAGAACCCATATAATGAAAACTATAAACCTATTAATAGAAAAAAAAAGTAGATACAAAGAAATGGTAAGATATTCCACATTCTTAGATTGGAAAAATCAACATAGTTAAAATGACCTTATTACCTAAAGCATTATACAGATTTAATGCAATCCCCATCAAAATCCCATCGGCATTTTTTAAAGAAATAGAACAAAAACTCATCAGATTTGCATGGAAGCACAAAAGACCCCAAACTGCCAAAGGCATAATGAGAAAAAAGAATGAGACTGGAGGCATCACTCTGCCCAACTTCAAATTATACTACAAAGCAACAGTAATCAAAATGGTACCGTATTAGCAGAAAAACACACAGACCAGTGGAACAGGATAGAGAGTCCAGAAGTAAACCGATGTTAATATGGGCAAATAATTCTTGACAGAAGAGCCAAAAACATACAATGGAGAAAGGAGAGCCTCTTCATAAATGGTGCCGAGAAAACGGGAAAGCCACCTGCAAAGGAATGAAATTAGACTGGTGTCTATCACCACACATCAAAATTAACTCAAAACGCATAAGGCCCTGCATATAAGACCTGAAACAATAAACTGCATAGAAGAAAACATAGGAACCAAACTCAAGGATCTTGGACTTAAAGAGGATTTTATGAATTTGACTTCAAAGGCAAGGGAACTAAAAGCAAAAATAAATGAGTGGGACTACATCGAACTACAAAGCTTCTGCTCAGCAAAAGTAACCTTCAACAAGGTAAAGAGACAACCATCCGAATGCAAGAAGATACTTGCAAATAATGCCTCAGATAAGGGCATAATATCCAAAATATACAAAGAATGCATACAACTCAATAACAACAAAAAACCAAACACTCCAATTAAAAAATGGGCAGAGGACCTGAACAGACACTTCTCCCAAGAAGACATACAAATGGCCAACAAGCCTATGTAAAGATGTTTATCATCACTAGTTATTAGGGAAATGCAAATCAAAACCACAATGAGATACCATCTCACACCTGTTAGAATATCTGTTATCAACAGGACAAGTTATAATAATAAGTGCTGGAGAAGATGCAGAGAAAAAGGAACCCTCAACCACTGCTGATGGGACTGCAAATTGGTACAGCCACTATGAAAAACAGTATGGAGATTCCTCAAAAAACTAAGAATTGATCTACCATATGATCCAGCAATCCCTCTACTGGGTAATTACCCCCAAAGACTTAAAAACTCATATCCAAAAAGATATTTGCACACCGATGTTCATAGCAGCATTATTCACAGTGGCCAGGACATGGAAGCAATCAAAGTTTCCTATGACAGATAACTGGCTAAAGAAGCTGTGGTACATATATACAATGAACTAGTACTCAGCCATAAGAAGAGATGAAATATTGCCATTTGGGACAACATGGATGGACCTCGAGATAATTATGCTAATCGAAATAAGCCAGATAGAAAAAGTTGAAAATCACACAATATCACTTATATATGGGATGTAAACCTAGAAGCAACAAATGAACAAGACAAACAAACAAAGACTCATGGTCATGGACAATAGACTAGTGGTTATTCAGAGGGTAGGGGAGAAGTGGGAGGAGGAAGGTAGGTGGGGGTAAACAGAGCCAAATATGTGGTTATGGAAAGAAATCAACTATGGGATGAACACGCCTTACTGTTAAAATGTACAGCTGAAACTTACTTGATTTCATTAACCAATGTTACCATAAAAAATAATAAAAATTAAAAAAAAAGACTTGAAAAAAATTATTAGAAACAAGATAATTATTAGAGTTTCAGGACAAAAAAAATCAACATACAAAAATCAGTTGTATTTCTATATACCAACCATGTACAATCCTTTCAAAAATGGAATTTACGAAAATAACTTCATTTACAATATCATCAAAAAGAATAAAATATGTAGAAATAAATTTAATCAAGAAAGCGAAAGATTTATACACCGAGAAGTGTAACACTTTGATGAAAGAAATTAAAGAAACAAATAAATGAAAAGACATTGTGTTCATGAACTGAAAGATTTAAAATTGTTAAGATTCCAATACTACCCAAATGATCTATAAACATAATCTCTGTCAAAATTTAAATGGTGTTTTTTACAGAAACAAAAAAAAAACTATCCTAAAATTCATACAGAACCACAAAGGACTCCAATAACCATAACAACCCTGAAAAAGAATAAAGGTGTAGACATCACACTACCTGATTTCAAAATATATTATAAAACCACAAGAATAAGAATAGTATAATGGCAGGAAGACAGACATATAGATCAGTGAAACAGAACCACAATGAGATAACATCTCACATCTGTTAAAATGGCCAGTTATCCAAAAAAAAAAAAAAAAAGTTGATATAGAGAAATTGAAGCCTTCATACACTGTTGGTAAGAATGTAGTATGGTGTAGCTACTATGGAAAACTATATTGAGATTCCTCAAAAAAAAAGTGTATGCACACACATACACACACACTGAATTACTGTTTAGCCATTAAAAAGGATATCCTAATGAGTATAATTCATTTAAATGTGTTCCTACTGTTGAGTATTTAGGTTGCCTCCATGTTTTCACTTTAACAAAAGCTAATTCAATAAACATCCTATAAATAAAACAAAAAAAGGGGGAGCCTATCCTGCCATATGTGACAACATGAATGAACCTTGAGGACATTATGCCTAAGTGAAATAAGCCAATCAGAGAAGACAAATATGCATGATTCCACTTATATGTTGTATGTAAAAGAGTCAAACTCATAGAAGCAGAAAACAGAATGATAGTTGCCAGGGAGTGAATAGAAGGTTGCTATTAACAGCTGTAAAGTTTCAATTAGGTAAGATGAAAAAGTTCTAGAGATCTGCTGTGTATCACTGTATGAACAGTTAACAATATTATACTGTACACTTAAAAATTTGTTAAGAAAATTTGTTCATGTATTTCTTCACAATTAAAAAAAAATTTTAAATAGGAAAGAGTTCAGAGTAAAAAAAAAAAAAAAAAAAGTGCCAGAGTTAGTACTAAAGCTAAGGTCTAATTTCATAGTCAATACTGTCTCCAATATACAGAGTTATAAAATTACAAATATGTTTTTGGGAAGGGAGGCTATGATTGTTTGGTGAATTAATCCTCTCTGCAACCAGGGCCTTGATGAAAGGTATCAATTGTGAAGATTTGGGGGGATTGTTTTGCATTTAACCAGATCGAAAATAATTTAAGCTAATTCCATTATTTCAATAAATTTTTACTGCATAGCCACCATGAACAAATTGCTAATTAGAACAAAGATACTGGTTTTGCAGAAAATGTCTGTCAAAAAACCTAAAAATCAGAACTTGGGTTATTTCTAAATTTTTGCTTTTCCACTAACTAAAAATAGCTATCAATCCCAGACAAATGCTGAAACAACGTATATAGATAGGTGTTAATGCACATTTGTTTTCTGGGGATTAAACTCACTGAAAGAACCCTTAAATAAAATTTTAACTACATTTCACTTCAGAAACATAGAACAAGGTTGCACCCTTCTTTTGGATCTAGAAAACTCAATTTTCACTTATTTAAGAATAAAGGAGCATTAACATATTTTAAATATTTTAATAAACATTTTTAACCCAATAAATATGGGCTAAGACAAATCCTTTTGTCCAGTTTTTAAAATACTCTTTAATAAAAGAACAAAGGAACATGGAAATTGCTAAAAACATGTTTTGTTTTTTAAAAACAACTCTTTAGGGACTGTGAGGCCAGGTTACTGGAAATAAAGAACTTCAATTAATTGAGTGATGTTTAAAACTACAATACTCAAGTTAGTATTTCAATAAAAAGTTTTTAAACATTTAAATAGCTCAAACCTTGTCTTTTAATTGAAATTAATCCTTAACCACAACAAATCTCAGAACACAAAATACCAACTGACTTCATAAGATAATACAAACATATCTAGAATTTTATCCAAGACTTACATGTAACCAAGATACAACAACATTTCATTAAAATGGACATATCTTAAAGACAAAGTTGTGATAAGATAGTTTCAGGGCACATAAATAACAGATTCAAATATGAACAATTCAGGTACAAAAGATAAAAGTTTAAATAAAAAAAGAAATGCTTTAGACTACAAACTTCATGCATTGGACAAAAATTTTCCTGAATGCCCAGCCTGTGACTACTTCATTTATTTTTGCATCTGTGGTAACTGGTATTATGTAAGAGGTGCTTAATGAATATTTGTTGAAAGAACAAACTTACTACAAATACCTGCTGAAAGAATAAAATTTATCTCATATATTACCATTTTTTCTATTATTTTAAATTATTAGCAGCATCTTTATGAAAAACCTCAAGGTCATGAATTCTTTTTAGTCAGAGAGGTAAGATATCTTGTGATAAAGATGGCTTAAAGCAGAGAAAATAATCAAAGGTGGGTTGGGGTCCAACACAAGGAACATGCAAGCCTATTCCTAAAAGGTCATGCACGCATTAGTCAGCCAGTTACGGGGCTATTAAGGAGAATGTGTATTAGCAAAATGTAAAATAAATACATTTACAATGTTAGCTCAGAAGAAATAATTTTGTTAACCTCTACCTCTATGCATAAATATCCTATAACCAAACTTAATATCTATTTAAATGAAGTATAAACAACAGTATATCTTAAAGAAGATACTCAAGATGAAATTAACATGCTGCTTTTGAGCTCTTTTTTGTAACTCCTGCTTTTAGTTACAAAAGCTACATAGGTCATTACAAAACCCTTCATTGGTAAAAAGGAGTTACAAGAACACACTCTGAAAGCCCTAGGCCACCTGATAGTGATATACGCAACTACAAAAAGAAGGTTTATTCAAGAAAGAGATTTTCTATCATTTATGAAAAGCACAAGCTGGAACAAGGCGGAGGAAAGTAGGAACTTCTAGGCTCCAGAAAAGCTTTAAATACAAATATGAGGTGTTAATATATTGCCACCTTTTACAGCTCAAGAAGCTTTAACACAATGAAATTATGATAGGAATCACCAGAGGCAAACATTAAACCATTATCTTCCTAATATATTTACTTTCTAAGGGGAAAAAAAGCAAATCTACATAGAAAACATATCATTTGATTTGACTTGAAATACTGAGTATGTTAAGATGAAATAAATAACTCCACTCCATTTCTCCCACAGAATGCAACTAAAAAACACTGGACAACTATATCTGAGGACCTGAAAACGTAAATGGTAGCAGGCAGAAAGAGAAAAAATACAGAACTTGAGCACCTTCATATTGGAGGCAAGTTTCCCACTTTTTGTTCCTCCAGTAGTTCCCAGCCTAGACTCAAAAAGTTAAAACTGCACACCAGATGCACAAAGAAAAAGTTCCAGAGAAGTCCTCTATTTCTGGTCTAAGGAGCAGAAAAGAGGGCTCCTTTGGATAACAGAAAGTGAAGAAAATCCCCTTTTTGTTTTTCCCTTTCACTCTAGTCTCAGTACTCAAGCAACAGCAGAGCAGCACTGGTGGCAATGGCAGCAGCACCCAGGCAGGCTCCAAAAGCTCCCCCAAACCCCTATTCTTTGACAGATACTGTAGTGCCAATAGAAAGGGGACAATCTCCATTTATTTTATTCTTTATCCTCTTGCTACTTGGCCAAAGAGACTGATGCAGTTGTGGGAAGTGTGCTCAACTGTGAGGAAACTAAAAGCCCTAGCTTTCTAGCCAAATAACCAGGAAGGTGGGCTCCCTAGGAACCAGAAAGTGTCAGATCACAGAGGGGAGGAAGTTTATGAAAGCTTATAAAGTTATATGTGCAGTACTGGGCTCGCCCCTGAGCAGAACATGCAAGAATCTGACTGTAAGATCATTCCCCAAGCGTGTGAGAACTAAGCTATGACCTGTCTACCTACCAGGACTGGACACTGGGAGGCATATATGCAGCTAAGATCCAAAACTGAACTGACTGTGGAACCACAACCTACAGAATGCTGGTTGGAACTTGTAGCCTGAACCGAACTTAAAACTTTGCTTGCTAACGCAAAATTTCAGCATTTTACACAGGATTTAAACATGACCCAGAACCATATTAATCAAACTGTCCAGGATACAATCCAAGATTAATTGCCATTCAAAGAACCAGAAAATCTCATTATCTCACAAGAGAAAAGACAATCAAGATGACACAGAAGCCGGAATTGTAAAAAAAAAAAAAAAAATTAAGAAGCTATTATAATGTTCTAAGAAGTAAGGTCAAACACTCTTGAAACAAATGGAAATTTTAGAACTAAAATCAAAACAATTTAAACTTAAAACGCAATGAAAAGACTCAAAGCACAATGGAAATGACAGAGGAAAGAATCAGTAAATTTGGAGATAGAGGAATAGAAATTTCCAAGCTGAGCAGAATAAAAAATTTAGAAAAAAGTAAATAGAGCCTCAGGGACCTGTAGGACAATGACAAGGTCTAATTGGGTCATTAGAGTTCCAGAAGAAAAGGAAAAAATTACAATGACAAAAAAAACTTGAAGAAACAATGACTGATGTGACAACATAGATGGATCTAGAGAGTAGTAAGCTAAGTGAAGTAAGTCAGACAGGGAAAGACAAATACCATATGATTTCACTTATATGTAGAATCTAAAGAGCAAAATAATGAACACACTAAACCAAAACAGACTCATAGTACAGAGAACAAAATGATGGTTGCCAGATAGAAGGGAGTTTGGAGGGATGGGTGAAAAAAAGGAAGAGATTAAAAACTACAAATTGGTAGTTACGAAACAGTCATGGGGATATAAAGTACAGTATAGGGAATACAGTCAATAATATTATAGTAACTATGTATAATGCAAGGTAGATACTAGGTTTATGGGGGTATCACTTCTTAAATTATATAAATGTCTAACCACTATGTTGTACACTTGAAACTAATATAAAAAAAAGAAAAGAAAAAAGAAACAATGACTGAAAACTCCTACAAAACATGGCAAAAAAAAACAAAACAAAACAAAAAAAAACAACAAAAAAACCACACATACAAAATTAAGAGGCTCAGTGAACCTCAAATAGAAATAAACTCAAAGAAATCAATGTCCAGCAGTATAACCAAACTGCTGAACATGAAAGACAAAGAAAATATCTTGAAAGCAGCCCCCAAAAAACTCACGTTAAATATAAGATAATAATGATCCCAAGGCTTTAGATTTCTCACCAGAAACTATTGAGGCAAGAGGCAGTGAACAATATTTTTAAAGTGGTAAAAGAAGAACTATCAACCTAGAATTTCTATCAAGTGAAAATTACTTCAAGAAAAAACAAAATAAAGATTCTCAAATGGAGGATAACTGAGAGAATTTGACAAAAGACCTGTTCTACAAGAAATGCTAAAGGAAATTCCTGAGACACTAGTGAAATAACAGAAATGATAACTGAACTTCAGGAATGAAGGAACAGCAAGAGATACAGCAAATATCTGGCTGAAATATAATAGGCCATTTTTTTCTCTTAAATTCTTTAAATTTATGCATAACAGTTGAAAGAAAAATTTGTGACACTGATGGGGTTTTCAATGTATGTACATGACACCTACAACATGTGATAAAATATTAATTTTAAGCAGACTTAAATTATATATGAAAAGTATATATATTGTAATCCCTAGAGAAACTACTAAAAAGTTTAAACAAAGAGATATAATTAAGAACTCAATAGACAGATGCTAAAAAATTTAAACAATCCAAAAGGAAGCTGAATACAGGAAATCAAGGAAAGAGAAGCAGGAACAAACAAAAAAACAAAACAGTAGACTAAACCCAAACATTAATAATTACACTTAATAAATTACATTTAAGTTATAATAATGAATGTCAATAATCTTTACATATTACAGTGTAAATAACCATGTTGTAATAATTACATTTAATGTAAATAATTATGCTAAAACTTATACTGAAATAAATTTACCAACAAAAAAATAGTTGTCAGATTAAAAAAAAAAAAAAACCATGACCAAACTACGTGCTACTTAGAAGAAACTCACTTTAAAAATAATGAATGATAAAGGTAGGTCGAAAATAAAGGTAGGTCAAAAATAAAGGCATGAAAAAAGATACCATGTAAACACTAACCAAATGAAACTGGAGCAGCTATATAAATCAACAGCAGATATTTCTGAACTCAGAACAAGGAAAGTTACCACACAGATAAAGAGGAACATGACACAGTGATAAAAGTCAATTCAACAAAAAGATATAATGACCCTAAATATGCACACACCTAACAACAGAGCCTCAAAATACATGAAGCAAAAATGTACAGGAAAGTAGAACTGGAAAAACCCACAATGATGGTTGGAGACTGCAACATCCCTCTCTCACTAATATAGACAGAACAAGCACACAAAATCAGCAAGGATACAGAAAAATTACATACCATTATCAACCAACTCAATCTAACTAACATTTATAGAAAACCATCCAACAACAGAATATACATTCTTTACATGAGATATTCACCAAGACAAACCATGTCCTAAGTCATTTAAAAAATTTTAACAAATTTAAAAGAACTTAAGTGATTCAAAGTATGTTCTCTGCCCACAATATAATTGAGAAATCAGTAATAGAAAGAAGAAAAAAAATTCTCCAAATACTTGGAAACTAAATAACACATTTCTTAATAATCTATAGGCAAAAGAATAGGAATCAAGGGAAATTAGACATTTCATTTTTGCTCAAACTATCAGAATTTGTGGGATGTAGCTAAAGCAGCGGTTAGAAAGAAATTTATAGCATTAAATGCTTATCTTAAAAAAATAGTCTCAAATCAGCAATCTAAGTTTCCACCTTAAAAAACTACAAGAGAAAAATAAATCTAAAGCAGGAGGAAAAAGAGAATACAGAGCAGGAAATTGAAAACAGAAAAACATAAAAATTAATCACATCTAAAGCTGATTCTTTCAGAAAGATAAACTCCTATACATACTGACAACAAAAAAACACACAATTACCAACATCAGGAATGAAAGCAGAACATCACTACAAACCCAAGATTATAAAGATATTAAGGGAATGATAGATAATTACATGCCCATATATTCAAGAATTTGAGAAAATTAATGATTCTTTGAAAAACATCAACTACTACAATCCACTCAAAAAATAATCTGGTGCTTGCTTTGGCAGCACATTTACTAAAAGAAAATAGATTAATTTGAACAGTTCTACATCTATTAAAGGGATTTAATTCATAGTTACAACCATTCTGAAAAAACAAAACTTGAGGCCCCCTCAAATTCTACCGAACATTTCAAGAAGAAATAACACTCATTCTACATGATCTCTTCCAGAAAACAGAAGAGGTGGGAAACTTCCCAAATCATTTTATGGGGCCAGTATAACATTGATACCAAAGCCAGACAAAGGCAGTATAAGAAAACTACAGACCAATATCCATCATAAGCACAGAAATAAAAATGCTTAGAAAAACAAATCCAGCAAATGGGTCTTATAGTGGGGATGCAAGCTTATTCAATATTAAAAAAAAAATCAAACAATGTTACAGTAACAGATTTAAAAAAAGAGAAAATCATATGGTTATATTAAACAGAAAAAAATCACAAAATTCAACACCATTCATGATTCAAACAACAGCTCTCAGTAAACTCTTGAGAAGGTAACTTCAACAACTGCTAAACGGCATTTACAAAATTCCCATGGTAATCACATACTTAATGGTGATTGTGTTCTCACTGCTCCTAATTATTTTGGTACAAGGAGTCCCATCTAGTGTTGTGGCAGCCTGACCCTGCCTGATCATTTACTGCTCAAACGCGTTAGTTCCTGACTACACCCACCTTCCCAGGACTCTCCAACTAACACAGCAGTCCAAAAACCTGCTTAAATGTTTAAGCCGGTTTTCTTATAGTTTGGCAGCCCATCAATGTTCTCCTTCCTTATATGGAATATCTATAGCTATGTAGATGCGCGGAAGTACAAGATGGTATAAAATTGCCTGCCATGTTACATTTGGGGTTTGGCCTTTGGATAAGAATTCTCTGGGCCAGTGCCGGAATCAATAAACGCTGCTTCCTATTTATAGCCTGGGTGTCCCATCTCTCTGTTCGAGAATCCTGGAACATTTCTGGGAGCTTGTCCAGAATGCGGAGATGGTGGTTTTTTGCCTTCCTTGTCTTTGGGGTCTGGCCCCCAGAACGTTGGGAGAAGCAGATTTCACTTGGCATGCCAGTGGACCTATTGTCTGTAGGGGAAAACAACTCTTCCAGCAGACCAGGGTGGCGGCTCCAAGAGCACAATGGAACCCAGAGAGGCACAAGAACTAGCCCCAGAGAACCACCCAACTGAGTGGTAAGGACCTAGGTCCCAGGAACAGCCTGTCAGAGGACAGAAGGGGAGTCTGATCAAATCCTGAGGTCACGTGATTACTCTACATTTGTTGGAGGAAACCGTGACCTCTCAGGTACATAAGGGCAGAGGGTAGAGTGTGTTTGGTGAGTGACTGCATGTGACTGAGACATGTCCTTACTACGAAGCGAGAGCTGAGCCCATATCTGTGGTTCCATGGCGAACCTCATATGGCTTAGGGTGGTGTCACTGGATCTCCGTGAGGAGTCTACACCAGTGATCCGAGTTGGGGGTTTATAATGACCCACCAATTGCTAAGAGGCACCTGAGATCCTCACAAAGGGAGCAGCCGGAGATCGGTGAAGCGAATCTCTCAGTGCACGTGTGACACCGACCACAGGTGGAAAGATGGTTGGACACCTTTAGGTTGTATGCTTAAGAATTTCAAAAAGGATTATTCAGCATCCCCCAGAAACTACACACCTTTTGTGAGATCAACTGGCCCTCTTTTGGCGTTAGGTGGCCAGCAGAGGGGTTGCTCAATAGGAAAGTCATTGCAAAGGTCTCTCAACTCATTACTGGTCAACCTGGCCACCCAGACCAATTCCCTTATATCGATTCTTGGGAGGCAATAGTTTACACCTAACCCCCTTGGTGGAGAGTCTGCCTCGAGAGAACTGAAGAGCCCTCCTAGCCCAAGTCTTGGTACCCTCCCAAGGTCAGTTGAAGGAAAGGAAGCCTGTGTTGCCAGCAGATCTAGAAGTCAGTCAATCTTTGCGTTCCAATGGGAAAGCCCTGAAAGTGGAGACAAAGGCCAGTTGGCATGGACACAAATGCCTATATTTGGGACAGCTCTAGCTTTGGATTTAAAGGCCTTTCTGGCAGATCAACACAGCTGTACATTACTCCAGTATGCAGATAACCTCCTCTTAGCAAGACAGACTTATGAGGAATGCATGGAAGGAATGGAACTATTCTTCAATCTCCTCTGGGAAGCGGGTTACAAGGTTTCTAAAAGGAATGCTCAAATCTGCCAAGAAATAGTCAAATAACTCGGCTTCCACCTGTTGCAGGGACAGCACCAACTCGGCCCAAAAAGGGAACAAATGGTCTGCTCAATTCCCGTCCCTACCTCCTAGCTACAAGTCCGCAAATTCCTCAGAGCAGCTGACTTCTGCAGAATCTAGATACCTAATTTCTCCATCCTGGCCAAACCACTCAATTAAGCCACAAAGAAGGGAGAACAGGAACCCCTGCTCTGTGAATCCACACAACAGAAGGCCTTTAAAGAAACGGGCACTAGCTAACGTCCCTGAACTAGGACTCCCAGACATAATCAAATCTTTCTGTATGTACACAAGCACATGGATGTCACAGTAGGGGTCTTAGCCCAACTGCTAGGATCTTGGCACTGTCCTGTGCCTTATCTCTCCAAAAAGCTTGACTCTGTCGCCCAGGGCCGGCCACCCTGCTTGCGAGCACTTGCAGCCATGGCCCTCCTTGTGTCAGAGGTTGACAAATTGACTATGGGATAAGAACTGACAGTTCAAGTACCACATTCAGTAATAACATTACTGGAGTACAAGGCACAATATTGGCTCACCAATGCCCAGATGGTCAGATACCAAGGAATATTGTGTGAGAATCTACGCATCTGCCTAGAGGTAGTGCGAACCTTGAACACAGCCACCTTGTTACCTGTTGGGCCGGGCCAGCCAGACCACAAATGCACTGAAGTCATGGATGAAGTGTTTTCCAGTCGACCCGACTTGACAGACCAGCCCAAGGACTCTGATATAGAATATTATACTGATGGTAGCAGCTTTGTGAGGGGAGGAGAATGCCTTGCAGGATATGTTGTGGTGACCCTACATTCCACCACTGAGGCAAAACCTCTGCCTAAGGGAATCTCAGCACAGAAGGCAGAGCTCATCGCCTGACCCACATCCTTCAGCTGGCAGCAGGACTGTGTGCTAACATATACACTGACTCTTAAGTATGCCTTCACCACCCTCCATGTACAAAGAGAAGGGTCTAATCAATTCTGGAGGAAAAGACATAAAATATGAAAAGGAAATTCTAGGACTCTTAGATACTGTGTGGGCCCCCAAGAAAATAGCAATCGTGCACTGCAAAGGACATCAAAAAGAAGACGCCATAATAGCCCGGGGCAATTGCAGGGCAGATTATGTTGCCAAACTGGCAGTGGCCAAGGAGATGGCCATTCCTGCAGCTCTAAGTGCGTCCCTGTTTCCTAGTCCCTTAGCCAAATGGGACCCCAAGTATTCTCCTTAAGAAGCAGCTTGGTTTAAGGCTGAAGAGGGGAGCCTCCTCCCCCGGTGGATGGTGGAAGTTCAAGGAGAGGCAAATTGCAGTCCCTCGGACCCTAGCTCCAACTTTTGTCAAGCAGTTTCACCAAAGAACTCATCTTGGTTGCACTGCCCTAGAAACCACTCTGGGCCGGTACTTCTACATCCTCCAGCTCTCTAGCATCTCTCAAGCAGTGTGTGAATGTTGCGAAGTCTGTGCCTGCAACAACCCCAGGCAAAGGCCATGTGCCCCACAAGGGGTCCAAAGTGTCAGCAACACCCCCTTTGAGGAATTCGAAGTAGATTTCACTGAAATGCTTTGAACACGGGGCCTCAAGCATTTCTTAGTCTTTGTATGCACCTATTTCGGTTTGGTAGAGGCTTACCCAACCTGGACTAAGAAGGCCTGACACGTAGTCAGACTATTCCTCCAAGAAATTGTTCCACAATTGGGCCTACCAATTACCAGTGGCTCGGATAATGGACCAAACTTTGTAGCGCAAATAGTACGGCTACTGGTCAAAAATTTAAATATTAAGTGGAAATTACATACCACCTATTGACCACAGAGTTCGGTACAGGTGGAACATATGAACAGGACCCTTGAGACTCAGTTGGAAAAACTATGTCAGAAGACACATCTACATTGGGACGAATGGCAATATTAAGAATCAGGTTGATCCCAACTACAAAGGCTGTGTTCTCCTACTACAAGAGCCTATATGGACATCCACCACCACTCATCAAAGGACAAGGAGACTTCAAGGAAATAAGTGAACTGACTCTGAGACAATAGCTTCAGGCCCTAGGGACCACCTTCCAGACTCTCAACCAATGGGTTAGGGAAAGGCTCCCTTTAAGCCAGGAGACTCTGGGTAAAAGAGTGAAACATTCAGCCCCTAAAATTCCTGTGGAGAGGCCCTTTACTGTCATTTTATCTACCCTCACTATAGTTAAGGTTGCTGAAATAATGCCCTGGATACATCATAGCAAACTTCAACTTGCAGCTGCAGAGTGGGAATGTGTTCCAGACTCTTCTGAGCCCCTCAAGACAACCCTCCTGAAGAAGACACTGCCGGCGCCAACAGACCAAGGGTAAAACATTAGCCCTGCTTTGGTCACCCTGGAAGCTGACCAATCTATGCGCAGCAGAAGCCTGAGGACGCCAACACCCCATGAAAATGGCCAACATACCCCTGAGGACTCTATTAATGCTTCTCATAAGTTTGCCCTTGAGGGTGGCACTAAGACTTAATGTGACAAATGTCTATGGGCTGTCCAAATAGATGGTTAGGTCCAGCAGGACTTTAACTCATATACCCATCAATCAGCCGCTTGTTACAAATCAGCTACCATTTGCACTTACGCTGGCAAAAGGTACTGGATGGGATAGATAAAAAAAAAAAAAAATGTAGTGGGACACACTTGCCAGGGGCCAACATCGAGGGGGACAGGGAAATGGGCCTGCTGGATATACCTTGGGTATGTAGGTACCTCAGATGGAAGGGGAGTCCAAGACTGTACCTGAGCCCAGCTAGTCAAAGTGAGTAACAGAACAGACAAAGCCTAAACCATCTCCAGGGCCCCGTCCAACTTATGACTCACTTAAAAGTGTCTTAGGCCAAAACTTAGACCTCCCAACCCTGGAAAAAACCTCTTTGTTAACCTGGCTGAGAGGACAGCCCATGAACTTGGTGTCATTAAATGCCGGGTTTGTGGAGGGGCACTCATGAGCAAAGATTGGCCTTGGTAGGTAACTAGCCTAGATACCTTTTACCTCCTCCAGTGGAACCACACCGTGGTTCGACATGAATAGGGTTAACCCCAGAGATGGGTACTCTCCTCAGAGGTAGTAGGGGAAGAATATCTTGGCTAGATAGGTCCAAGATACATTCAGTGGGTGGGAGAAACTCCATGTAAAAGAATGCTATTTTTAAATCACAAAGACCTAGACTGGTGGCCCAAAGTTCCTTCACAGTATTGGGTTAACAGTACTACAACTAGCTCCTCTTTGTGCCACTCTCTTGACCAAAGCTTGACTGTCACAAACTATACTATAGAGAATGGCACAGTCCCTAATCCCTTCCACGCCATCTCAGCTATTGGCACATTCTGGGAAACCCTCAATTCCACTAGCCCCAGGAATTGGAAAGCGCCCAATAGGCTCTTCTGGATTTGTGGAAAGAGGGCTTACATTCAACTCCCAACAAACTGGAAGGGATCATTCGGCCTGGCTTCTTCCTCCTACTGAACCAAGGAGGAAATGAGCTAGGTGTTCCCTATATTAAGACTTAAAGGCTAGGACTAACAGGTCACTCAAAGTAGGGGGACAACAAATGTAGGAGGAAGATGAATAGCTACTGGACCCCCATATCATGCTTAATCAAATCATCAGGTTATAGGCTATACTAGAGATCATTACTAACCAGAGAGCCTCAGCTCTATAACTCCTGGCCACACAGCAGCCCCAGATGCATGCAGCAATATATCAAGACCATTTAGTTTTAGGTTATTTGCTAGCAGAAGAAGGGGGAGTATGTGGGAAGTTTAACCAATCCAATTGTCTCCAACAGATGACCCAGCAGAGCTGTGGCTGACATAGCTACTATTAGAAAAACAGCTCACATGTCCATCAAAAGTTGGAAAGGATGGGACCCTACTAGCCTCTTTAGGGGCTGGTTCTCCACTTTCGGTGGCTTCAAGACCTTAGTTGGGAGAGTACTTCTCCTCCTTGGAACCTGCCTCCTCCTCTCATGCCTATTGTCTCTTGTTATCTGGTTAACTATCTTCCTCATAGAGGCTATAGTAGAAAGAAAAACTGCAGCAAAAGTCCTCATGTTATAGAAGTACCAAAAACCAGAAAAAGATGATACTCTCTAAGCCAGTCCTGGGTCCAAGCATCAAAGTGGGGAATGTGGCAGTCTGACCCTGCCTGACCATTTCCTGCTCAAACAAGTTAGTTCCTGACTATACTACCCCCGTCCCAGGACTCTCCAACTGACACAGCAGTCTGAAAACCTGTTTAAATGTTTAAGCCGGTTTCCTTATAGTTTTGCAGCCAATAAATGTTCTCCTTCCTTATACGGAATATCTATAGCTGTGTAGGCATGTGGAAGTACAAGATGTTATAAAACTGCCCGCCGTGTTATATTTGGGGCTCAGCCTTTGGATAAGAATCCGTTGAGCCGGTGCTGGCAGCAACTTCCTGCTAATAGCCTTGGTGTCCCGTCTCTATGTTCAAGAATCCCGCAACAGTACAATAAGGCAAGGAAAGAAAAATACAGAATGGAAATAACATTGCCCCTATTCACAGAAACATGAATATCTATGTAGAAAATTCCAAGCACTCTACCATAAAGCTCCTAGAAATAATACGTGAATTTACTACTAAATCACAGAAAGTCAACATGTAAAAGTCAATCATATTTCCATATATTAGCATTAAAAAACTAGAAACAAAAAAAAATTTTAAATGCCATTCACAACAGCACCAAAAAAGAAATACTTAGATATGTCTAACAAAACATGTGAAGGATGTGTATGTTGAAAACTATCCAATGCTGATGAAAGAAATCAAAGACATAAATAAATGAAGAGGCATACTATGTGCATGGATTGTAAGACAATACAGTTGACAGAAATTCTCCCCAAATTGCCCTATAGGTTGAATGCAATTCCAATAAAAATTTCAGCAGGGTTTCTCATAAATTTATGTGAAAAGAAAAAGAAACTAGAACAGACAGAACAATTTTGAAAAAGAAAGAACACACTTGGAGGACTCATTCCCCAATTTTAAGACTTACTATAAAGCTACAGTAATCAAGGCAGTGTGGTATTGGTGAAGGAATAGGCACATACATCAATACAAAACAGAGAATCAAGAAATAGACCTACACAAATATGGCCAAGGTAAAGTGGCAATTCAAAAGAGTTAAGTGTAGTCTTTCTAGTCAGCGGTGTTGGAACTATTAAGTATCCACATACAAAAATAAAAAACGAAACAAAAAACTTGACCTAACCCTTAACCCTTATACAATACTAACTCAAAATAGATCACATATCTGAATGTAAAGTACAAAACCATACTTTCTTAAGAAAAAATAGGTGAAAATCTTCATGACCTCTGATTAAGCAAGAGCTCTTATGTATGACTCCAAAAGCAAAATCCATAAAATCCATAAAAGCACAATCCAAAAAATGCTGATAAACTAAACAATCAAAAAGTCCTTTTGCTCAGTGAAAGATATTGTTAAGAGAATGGAAAGTCAAGCTATAAACTAGGATGTCTTCTCCTTTCAAAGTCACATAGCCAGTAGAGGTCTTACATCCAGAATATACAAAGAACTCTCAATATTCAACAATAATAAAACAGATAATCCAATAAAGTATGTGGGAAGATTTGAGCAATTCACCAAATACGATATACAGATGGCAAACATGCACATGAAAAGACATTCATTATCATTAGCCATTAGGGAAATGTAAAGTAAAAACACAATGAGATTGAAGAGGAGTTTTCACTCAAAAGGCTAACCTTATAATCAGCTCTTTGTTCTGCTTCTGTAGACATGCTTGCTGCATAGGCCAAAGGGCAGAAGGATCTCTAGATCAACTGAAGGCTCACCCCTATCTAGATAATGGTTTGATTTCGAAATTTGGAAGGAAAAAGTTAGATGGCACTTGACCCTTCTGCTCAAGTTCTTCTTAGAGGATCCAATCACTAGAAGTAATCCTTCTGTTCCTTTTTCATACACGGATCCTTCTCCAGGGCACACTCCAAATCCTCCCAAATTTGCCAATGGATATGGGAGAAAAAATATTCTAATACTTATATTCCTCATCTCAAGTTCCACTTTGTAAATTGCCTTAAAAAACAGGAGAGAGAAAGAAATAAATCACATACTTACTTTTCATTAGTTTTCCTGATAATTCTTTTAGTGGAGAAGAGGAATTATTTCTACTGGCTACTGTAAGTCTGGAGGAGGATTCTTGGGTCTCTATGGAAACTTGATGAGCTCCTCTTCTGGCCATTTCAAGATGGAGAGAATGGGCACTGTCACATTCCTGGGAAAGCAGCAAGCGATTCTGAGCGTTGCTAGTTCTATTATTCAGGTCAATTCCTTCTGACTGAGTCATAAGCAATTGGGCTGAACAAGAATCCTCTAATCTCTTGTCAAGAGACTGGGTTACAGAAGATGCTGCAGTTTCTTGCTTTTTAGATGGAGAGACAGGCTCAGCCAATGAGCTCTGCTTTACTGTGTTCAGGCTGTGTGCTCTTATTCTGGACCAAGTTGTAGAGTGAAAACTCTCGGCTTCTAACCAAAATTTAACCAAATGCTCCATTCTCCGAAGTTCCATGAATTGAATGAAATAAGGGAGGACAATAGTGTCATGCAATACTTGTTCAAGGGTCTTTGAAAGACTTGATTTGGTCTCTTGAGTCTGATAGTCCAGACAAGATCTGCCTAAAAGAATCAAAAGAATTAGCAGTTCAGTAACAAACAGTTGAAGATTGACAGATTACTCAGTCACCATGAGCATCAGGAGTATCAGTTATTAAATAAAGTTTAGTTCTTAGCAATTTAAATGAATAAGGAACTAGAAATACTATGATTTTGGTTTCTAAACAAGCAAAGAAACAACTGTCCAAAACATTATAAATTATTAAAAAGCTCTTTGTTACTCAAATAATCCTCCTATCTCTTTTAATGGCAATTCAAACCATGTAAATTCTCTTTAAAAATTTTATACTAGTCCCAAAGCAAAAGAAAAGGCCAATAAAAACATGCAATAAAACCTCAATAAAAACCCCAGCAAATTAATATAAAATAACATTTTTGCCTGTCAAACTGGAAGATGTTTTTTCAAAAAATAACAAGGGCACAGAGAAACAGGAAACGCTCTCATGCACTGATGAGAATGTAGACCAGCAAAATATTTTTGGAGGAGCATTCAGTAACAGATAGCAAACCTTAGCAATCTGCATGATTTTCAAACCAGTTAACTCTGCTTCTAAAAACTTATCCTGAGAAACAATTGTGTGTATGTGTGTATAGGCAGAAAGATGTTATGAACTCTCAGCATTACTTAAAATAGAATAAAGAGTAGCTCTGAGATTTTATCTTGAAAAATTAAACTTAATAAAATTTAAAATAAGTCTATTTTACAGTTAATTAAATTTAAGTTATGATATAACAACCACAGCTATGAGAATAAACAAAAATAAAATCTTTTTAACTTTCACAGGATGACATAAAGATGTTCAACTTCCTAAAATTAACTGATGACTTCATCGATTTTTCAGAAGAGCTTTTCTTAATCCTTTGATATCCAAATCTTTTTCTTCTGAAGCATTTCACATGCCATCATCCTTGCTGTCTTATTATCAATGTTAACTAGTCATCTTTGTAGACACTAGTTTCACGAACTTCAGGAAATCCTGGTCCCCTGCAAGACTTACAATTTTTCTTAATGAAACTTTTAGAGATAATGGTAGGTACACATGCAGTTGTAAGAAATCTTCTGCATGTCTTTTCTTTTATAGGGGGCAGAGTGAGAGGTAGGAGTTATTTTAATAGGGATCTTCCTACTATACTTACTGTTATGTGACCTGCTTTAACATATTAGACATTTCTTCACATGTTCTTCAGACTTTTAAATGATTACATAGTATTCCAGAGTATGGATATTCAACAATTTGACTACTTTTCTAATAATTGGTATTTACATGTTGTTCCTAATTTTTTCCTATCACAAACAATACTTCAATGAATAGCTTTATACATACTTATTATGTACATCTTTGTACATGTATGTGAGTTTATATGAGGGCTAGATCTTATATATTTTAATATATACTTTCAAATTGCCTTCTAAAAAATCTTCACCAATTTATAGTTGCATTAAAAAGGAGTGGCTATTTCTCTGTATCTACATTAACATTCAAATGATCAAACTTCAAATATTTGCTAATGTGTTAGGGGGAACATTAACTCATTAATTTGCATTTTCCTGAGTATAAATGTATTTTCATATATTTAGTAGCCAAATATTATTTTTTCTTCTGGAAATGACTGATTTTCTACTGGGCACGCTTCAGATTTTGTACTTATGCACGCGTAACACGGTACCATCCATTATACTTATAGATGTTATTTTAATTTAAATACCGGACTTTTTTCAAGGTCCCTTCCAATTAAACAGTTCAGTTTTCTCTGGCAAGAGTTTCACATATTATATTCAATTCCTTCCTCCTACTTTAAGTAAACAAAAGTGACTGTCACTTACCCAAGTCACCAAAATGAGCGGCTTCCATGTGGCTTGGCTGCTTCTTAAGTGTTGCTGTCCTGCTACTTGAAAAGGAGTCCATGTTGGCAGAAATGGCATTGATTGCAACATGACTTGGTCCTGCAGCCTCCAGCAAGGCATGATTTTTAGTGTTTTTTTGTGGGGAATGTACGGATATTGAGGCTATAATTTTCCAAAAAATGGTCAAAAATTAAACAAAATTAGATAGGTTAAAACTGTCTCAAAAAAGGGCTTTCAGAGAACTTTAAAAATTAAGTTTTATAACACCTCTCTTAACTAACACTGAACAAAAGAGAAAGGTAAATTAATCAAGCACCAGAAAAATTAAAAGAAATATCATGTTATTATTTAAAACTCTCAAAATACTGTGCCAAAAATGGAATTTCAAAGAAAAATCTTTCTCTGAGAAGTTCTACTGAGGATAGACAGTACCAAACATTCTGAAATATGACTTTCCAGTTCCTTAATCCTTGCTTGCACAAAGAACAAAACTAAAATTGCAAAATAAAAGCTTGGGCGGGAGGGGTGGGGGGGTGAAATTTTAGAAAAATTCTCTTCAGATTACTTATTTTTCTTTTTAATTGAGTAGGAACATTTCTCCATCAAACAACAACAAAAAAAATTATGATCAAAGTTCACACTGCTTAAAAATAAAATACACTTAAAATTTTATAAAATCTATTTTCTTTAGTAATCTGAAGGAATATTAAAACCACCCTTTTGAATAAAGAGGTTACCAATGTGTTAATAGGAAATAGTCAACTCAATATTACAATACTGTCAAAGTCACCCTATGAACTTGTTGATACAGCTGAATTAAAATCCTGCCTATCCTATTTATTCCACACAAATATTAAAGATTCTATGAAGAAATTTTGGTTTAGTATATTACTATAGCAAGAAGGATAGAAATGATACAGTCACTAAGCATTCCACACCCTCAGGATACTCACAGATAACTAAACTTGCATTTACTACCACTTCTTTTATTGAGCAGTCAACAGACAGGTGCTCTCAATCTTAGTAAACATTTCCCAGACACAGAATCTGAGTAATACTTGATAATATGTATTATGAAGAATACACAGTACTATAATTCAATCTATTGCTCCTTGAGGTGTTCATGAATGAAGTAGATAAGAATGTGAATGTCCATACTGGTTTTCCAGGTATCTCTATTTATTAGTTATTCAACAAGAGTTAGGAGAATTATGCAATGAAGCTGTCTTCAAATGATTTTTTTCAATTAAGTGAGTGCTAAGCACAGATTATGTACTGTCATAAACAGAGTAAAAGCACAGAATTTTTTTAGCCTGGTACAGATTAGAAGTTGGGTAGACCAATCTTCTCATTCTACAAAAGAATCTGAAGAAAGTTAAATGACTTCCCAAGGTCATACTGTTAGTATAAAAGACTGGTGTGCTTGAAATATCAAAATCCCTTCTTTCTACTGCAATCAGATCTAGTCTTCACAAACCTGCTTGCTAAGGGCTTTTAGCCTTTATCATTTCCAAACAACGTTTGCTTAATGAGGGCAGTATGAACTAATGAGGAATCCAATTGGCTTTAAATTATCAGAAACAAGCAGAAAATAATCTTACAAATCTCTTAACAAGTTATAATTAGTCTCTCTCCTAAAAACTGAGCATGTAAAGTTAATACTCAGTGTTAGGCACACAACATACAAACATTTGAAAGAAAAATCTAAACAAGTAGCAATCCATATATTTCATGTAAATAAATTACATTATAAAACTGATATATAAAATGCTACAGAAATAATTTCCATTATAATTTTCTCATTCTAATCTTTGTACACTGACAAAATAAAATCAGTCAAAAATACAGCAAAGATTATAATCTAAGTATGTCTTATAAATAAGGACAATATACTGATTCTAATAAAGTATTCTGAATAAACTTTATGTTAAAGTCATTCATCCAAAGTAATAAAGTGAAAACTATAATCATCCATGCTTCCAGATAAACAACAGAAAACCAAACCTTTTAAAAAGCAGCACTTTCAATCAGTTGTCAGACTGCTCAGTTAAGAGTATTTTTTGATTTTTGTTGTTTTAAAATAAAGTCAACTAATCACTTTTGGGGAACAATCAAATGTGTGATTAATAAGGAGGGCACTGGTTCAGTGTAATCACCAGGACAATAAATGCTTAGTAAAAGCTTATTATATGCTAGGTATTGAAGACTATATAAAGTCACAAGAATAAATAATTCTAAAAGGCAGAAATAATTATTGGCAAAAGGAAGATAACAGGATTAAAGAACTCATAAATGTAAAGCACAGCACTTTTTAATAAAACAGAATGTTGCTGAACTCACCTTTAATTGACTTGACATCTGAGGTCTTATCTTGTTCTTTGCCTTTCACTAGAAGATAAAAGAGTATCATAACCAACTTTTAGTCAAAAAGATACATTCTATACATTGTAAGAATTAGACAAGCTTTATTCTAACAGATAAATATTCAAAGTAGCAATGAACTAACTGCCATGGAAGGGGGAGAGGGCCAGGACAGGCAGTAATCAGTGAAGTGAACATCTCTCTAGAAGATGCCTCTGAACAGTATTCAGTCAAGAACACCTAGTGTGCTTATAGACAACCAATGTCAGAATACTTAGGTTGAAATTCTGGCTGTTACTTAGTTTGAAATTCTGGCTGATAAATCCATGTGACCTTAGACAAGTTACTTTACTCCTCTGAGTCTCAATTTCCTTGATTCATAAAATTAGGCCATTAATAATACCAACCTTAGAAGGTTGTGGATAAAATAATAAATATTTGTAAAGGGCCTAGGAGTAACAAGCACACAGTAAATTTAGGCTGTTAACTAATAACCATGTTAACCATGTGCTATCCACTATTAGATGTATCCTGAAGAAAGAAAATTCTTTGGTTGTATATTATATCTTATTTCTATGTATCCTGACAGCATCAAATACGGACATTCTAAACTTACAAACATTCTGAACTTCAAATACAAGATTTAACAACTTGTTTCTTAAAAAAAAATTATCATCTCTCCTCTATTATACAAAATAGTGGAAATTCTACTGCATATACACTAACAATATCCAAGAAAAGAAAGTACAAGTGTTAACTCTTACAGGATCTAACATAAGACTATTTTAATCCTCTTACGTTTTGTATTTTTCCAACATGTAATTTTCTTTAACCTCACCATGAAAAGCCTATCAAAATAAGAAATCCCAAAATGTGACCAATCTCTCTACTTGTACTTTCAAACATTAAAATCAAGTTGAAAAGCTAGTAACAGGAAACTAGCTCTCATAGTACCTGATAAATCTATCAATATTTGAGTGCCTACTAATGTACCAGATATTCTTTTGGCTCAGAAAAGATAACCCTGCCTTGACGAAGTCCACATGCAAGTTATGTGAAGACAAACAGACTAAAATAAGATCATTCCAACTGATCACTGCTGTCAAGAAGATAAAATAAGGAAATGTGGTAGGGTGAGTGGTTTTAACAGCCCTCTCAGCAGCATCTGACAATGCTGACATTTCCTTCTTGAAACATGAACTTGTCTTGACTTCCATGACATTCCACTCTTCTGGTTTTCTAGCCACCCTAATTTATACCCTTGCTAACTTTTCCTTTCCCCACTGGGAGTTTCTCAGGAAAAGGATTTGGATCCCTTTTCTTTTTACTACATATACATATATATTTCCTGGATAATCTTATCCAATCTTAAGGCTTTCAATACCATAAATATGATGTGAGTGCTAAATTTATATTTCTAGTCTAAGTCATTTTTATATATCATTTTATATATTCCATAATTCCATTTGTCCAAAGTAAAATGTACCATCTTTTCCCAAACCTGTGTCTACTACAGTTTTTGTGATCTCTCATGAATGGCACACCATCACCTACCAGTTTCTCAGGCCAAAAGTCTGGGAGTCATCCTTAACACTGTCTCTCCCTACCTCCCACACTCAAACCACTTCTAAGACCAAGTGATTCTACCACCAAAATACTTCCACAGTTTCACTTTGCCATCCTCAATGTATGCCCATCTTACCAGTCATATCTCCTATTTAATATTTTAAACATGGAAGTACACACACGACTCAACTTTACCAAATATTAGTTCACCTTATTTCCCCATTATACATATAGTTAAAGGTTCATATGAATCACTACCTGATCTCAGTGCTCTTCTTCCCCTCCCAGTGATAAATACCATGCCAAATTAGATGTGTTTATTGCTATGCATATTTTAGACTACTGCTACATATGAATGTATAAAAAAGTAAAACAAATTACTCTGCACATCTTTAAAAATTACATAAATGGCATTGGCATACCTCTTTAATTGCAATGCACTTTACTGCACTTTGCAGATACTGAGTTTTTTTACAAACTGAAGGTCTGTGATAGCCCTGCACTCAGCCAAGTCTACAGGCAACATTTTTCCAAAAGCCTTTGCTCACTTTGTGTCTCTGTGACACATTTTGATAATTCCAGTAATATTTCATGTTTTCATTATTATGTTTCCTATGGCAATCTGTGATCAGTCATCTTTGATGTTATTATAATTGTTTTGGGACACCAAGAATAGCTCCCATTTAAGACGATGAACTTAATTGATGAATATTTGTGTTCTGACTACTCCACCAACTGGCCATTCCCGTCTCTCTCCCTCTCTCCTCAAGCCTCCCTATTGAAATTGGACCAATAAATAACCCTACAATGGCCTCTAAGTGTTCGAGTGAAAGGAAGAGTAGTATATCTGCCACTTTTAAAAAAGCTAGCGATGACTGAACTTAGTGAAGAAAGCATGTCAAAGCCAAGATGGGCTGAAGGCTTAAGTCTCTTGTACCAAACAGCAAAGTTGTGAATGTAAAGGAACATGTAAATAATAAGAAAGCGCAACAGCATTATTGCTGATATGGAGAAAGTTACAGTGGTCTGGATAAAATCAAACCAACCACAAAATTCCCTTAAGCCAAAGCTTAATCCAGAGCAAGGGCCTACCCCTCTTCAATTCTATGAAGGAAAGGAAGCTTCAGAAGAAACTACTAATATTTAGTAAAGTTGGATGCTAGCAAAGGTTGGTTCATGAGGTTTAAGGAAAGAAGCTGACTCCATAACATAAAAGTACAAGTGAAGCAGCAAATGCTGATGTAGAAACTGCAGCAAGCTACCCAGAAGATCTAGCTAAGATAATTAATGAACATGGCTACACTAAACAACATATTTTCAGTGTAGACTAAATAAACAGCCTTATACTGCAAGAACATGCCATGTGGGAGTTTCATAGCTAGGTAACGTCTGGTTTAAAATTTCAAAGGACGGGCTGACTTCATTTGTTAGGAGCTAGTGCAGATAGTGACTTTTAAGTCAAAGTTAATGCTCATTTATCATTCTAAAAATCCTAGAGCCCTTAAGAATTATACTAACTCTACTCTATCTGTGCTCTATTAATGGAACAACAAAGACTAATGACAGCCTATTTACAACATCGTTTACCTAATATTTTAAGCCCACTGCTGAGATCTATTGTACAGAAAAAAAATTCCTTTCCAACTATTACTACTCATTGACAATGTACCTGGTCATCCAAGAGCTCTGATGGAGATGATTAGCGTTTTTTTCATGCCTGTTAAAACAACGTCCATTCTGCAGCGTGTGGATCAAGAAGTAATTTCAACTTTCAAGTATTATTTAAGACATATATTTCATAAGGCTATAACTGCCACAGATAGCAATTCCACTGATGGATCTGGACAAAGTAAATTAAAAATCTCTGGAAATGATTGACCATTCTAGATATCATTAAGAACACTCAAGAGTCACGGGAAGAGGTCAAAATATTAACATTAACAGGAGCTTGGAAGAAGTTGAGACCAACCCTCATGGATGACTTTGAGAGTCAAGACTTCAACAGAGTAACTGCACATGTGGTAAAAATACCAAAAGAATAATAATTAGAAGTGGAGCCTGAAGATATGCAATCTCATGATAGTACTTTAATAGATGAGGAACTGATTCTTATAGATAAACAAAGTGGTTTGAAGATGCTGTGAAGATTCTGAGATGACGATAAAAGATTTAGATTATCACATAAACTTAGTTGATAAAGCAGCAGCAGGGTTTCAAGACTGACTCCAATTCTGAAAGTTCTCTTGTGGGTAAAATTTTATCAAACAGCACTGCATGCTATAGAAAAACCTTTCATAAATAGAAGAGTCAATCAATACAGCAAATTTAGTATTGTCTTATTTAAGAAACTGCCATGGCGACTTCAGCCTTTGGCAACCACCACGGTGATCAATCAGCAGCCATCAACATAGAGGTAAGACCCACCACCAGCAAAAAGATTATGACTCACTCAGATGATGGATAGCATTTTTTAGCAATAAATCTTTTTTTACTTAAGGTATACATATTTAGACATAATGCTACTGCATACTCACGATCTACAGTATAACGTAAACATAACTTTAATATGCACCTGGAAACAAAAAAATTCGTGACTCACTTTATTCTGTTTGTTTTATTGTGGTGGTCTAGAACCGAACCCACAACATCTGAGGTATGCCTGTATCTCACACTTGTAGTCATTCAATATCTTTGAGGTATGCCCATATTCATTCAGTAATTCAACACGTCTATATTAATGCAATTCTAGTTTTCATGTACCTCTAGTTCATTTTAGTTGCTTAATTCCTTTAAATATACATACTTTTATATATCCATTTTCCTGTTAACATTTAGGTTTCAATTTCTAGTTTTCACTATCACAAACATTGATGTGAACATTCTAGTACATGTATGTATATATATATATATATATATATATATATATATACACGTAAATTTCTCTAGGATAAATATCTAGGAATGGAACTGCTACGTAACAAATTACATGCAGTTTTTATGACCTAGGTTATGGAGGGCCACTGGAGGAGTCTGAACAAAGGTATTTTGAAAAATATACTATAGGGGTCAAAAATGGAAGGAAAACCAAACTGAAGGCTAATAGCAAAATAATGCCGCTTCCTTGATTTTCATAAAACCAGCTTCCTCTTTACATTTAAGCTGAGACTGGAGTAAAGAGGACTTCTTTAATCATCCAATCTAAATAGGGATGACTCTACAGACCAGGATGTTAAGGTAAGGAACAGTGAGAAGTGGTTGGATTTGGATATACTCTGGGATAGACCTAAAAGATTTGCTAGTGGATCAGATATAGAGTAGGAGTGAAAGAGAGGTTCAAGAATGTACTTAAGTTTTAGCCTGAGCAATTAAAAGGTCAGAAATGCAATTTATTGAAATGAGAAAAACTGATGACTAAATCTGGAGTTGTTTTAGAGATAGTAAGTTAAATATTTATCTATTAAATAGTCTATTTATTAGATATCTATTAGGCAGAGGTATAAAGTGGACTGGCAATTGGATATACCAGTCTGGATTCAGCGCAGATGATCCAAGCTGGAGATGCATACAGGTGGTATTTTTAAATGGTAAAGACTGGTTGGGATCCCTAAATAAGACCATCTCCAGCTTCTACTCTTGCCACATCCAGTCTCCAAAAAACATCAAGAATGATCTTGTAAAAACATCAAATAAGACAAAATCACTTATCATTAAAAATGTGTAATATTGTCTCTGCAGCCGGAATAAAATCTAACCATAGCCTATAAAGCTCTCAATCATCTGATCTTCATCCACCTGTCTAAGGCTGAGTCACATGGCCCTCTTTCCTTTCTTAAAGGGCACCAAATTATTGCCTCAGCACCTTTGAACATGGTCTTCTGTGCCTAGAATGCTCTTCTCTGGCCTCTACATGTTACCCCTGCTGATCCCTCAGCTCTAAGTTTCAAGGTCACTTTCTCAGACCTTTCTCTAACATTTAATCTAAATGTTTCCTCTGTCAAGTTATCTCTTTCATAACACTTTATTCAATATGGAGAGAGAGAGAGGGAGGGAGGGAGATTTAGATTGTTTTATTGTCTACTCCAGGAGACAATAAACTCCGTGGGTACAAGGACTTGCTCAGTGCTCTATACTGAGGACCTAGCACAGTGCCTGGCAAACAGCAGACATTCGAAAATATCTGTTGAATAGAGACAACAGTCTATTGTGCAATATGTAATGTGTTTCGTTATGCACAGGGTACTTTTTATTCCCCATTAAAAAAAAAAAAGACAAAAGCACCTAACTACTTCAAAACTGTTAAATAAATTACTGATTACACAAAAGTACCTTACTTCTTTTATCATTTTTACCAGTTTCATTCATTCACCAAACTTTGTATGTACTTTAAAGAACTTCTTTAAAGAGTTGGAGTCTTTAGGAATTATCTAATTCTTAGTCGGGAGAGGAGAGCGAAGTGAGTTAACACTTTTCTGTCCCCAAAAAAGGTTAACAGAAGGCAGAGCCCAAGTCTCTGATTAGTGTTTTTTCCCAGACCAGTTTTTTGGTCTGGTACATTTTCTCTGAACCAGCAAGAATTGATACAAGAACCACTATCATATCAAAAGACACCTGTTCACTTTGGATATGTATTTTAATGAAATGCACCGATCCAGTACACCCACACACACAATCAGGCTGCCTCTACTTAAAAACTGGGTAGCTACTATTGAAACAAAATCAGAAATATAACTAGTTTGTTTATAAAGTTAGTGCTCCAGTAGTTAGTAAACTTACTAAGTCATCACAAGAAGTATTCTCCTTCATTAGGAAACTTTAGCAATGTTATGTTAGAAACAGTAGAACCTCCCCTTCCCCCCAAAAAGGAGAAACTGGAAAAGAGCACCAGTTGAAGAAAACAATTTTTTCACGTGCTGCTTTTAGATAAAATCGTCAATACTCTGAAAAGTCAGACTTCTACAACACGGTAGTAAAGGAATTTCATTTTTCTTGATCCACAGTGTACACACACACACACACACACACACACACACACAAACAGGCATCAGTTTGTATATGTTTCTGCAAACACTTTTGGACAAGAGGACGATTTCCCTCTGACCTCGCACGCAGAGGCCACCTTCTCCCTCCCTGCAGAGTCCCAGAGTAGAACGAAGCACACAGGGGGCGTCTGCGCGGAGGCCTAGAGCCTCGCCATCGCCCAGGAGGAAGCCTTTGTAGGCCCACGATCCCTACCGCCGCCCTTGAGGCCCGGCCAGGCTCCCGCAGGGGCCCCCTCTGCTACCTTTCCGCCGGAAGAAGGACATGGCGGGGCCCGGGTCGGGGCGGAGGGCACGGGGGGACTGTCGCGGGGAGGGCCCGGCTCCCTTCATTCAGCAACCGGCCCGGACTTCCGGGTCCGCAGCGTTCGCCGCACTAGCCCGAAAAAAGACCCTTCCGGGTGTGGGCCCCACCGCCTCTTCCAGATGCCCAGAGAGATCCCGCCGCCATATTATCAACAAGCCGCCCGCCCGGAGTTCCGGTCCTTCCCCGCGCGAGGCTTCACGGGAGGCCGCGCCGCCGGCCCCGCCCCCTCCCCGCCTCCTTGGTGGGTGCGGGGGCACGCGCCCACACCCGCGCCCCCGGCGTGGCCCTGCGCGTGTTCTGCTGGCGCCTCTTCCACCGAACTTAGATGCTCTTAGCTCGCAGAGGTCAGCGGCCTCAGCTTTCTGGTGACTGGTGCAGGCCCAGTTCCTGCAGGACTAACCCTCCTGACGCGAGAAACCCTGGAACTGGGAGGGCGCGGCGCCTCAGAACTGGACGCCTGGCTGTGGGCACCTTTCAGAGCACGTCCTTCTAAAAGGCCCAGCTACAACCCCATGCTCCAGCTTAGCACCCGCTACTTCTCATTCGGGTTAGGTTAAAAGGCAGTGGCTGACTAGAGTAGCTTTACTGTGCACTGCCTTTCCCTGCTCTCTCCCAGGAGAGCAGAAACCTCTTCCCGCCCCCTGGCGCGCGTGTTCTAGGTGGTCAGGGCCCCGGGATGCAGACTAGGCGGCATATCCTGCTTTTTATTCGGCTCACTCCCTCGATTAATGACTTCGGCAATAAAAAAGGAGTGGTCATGTTTTCAGCAATCTGAAAAGGACAAAGCAAAAACCTCTACAGTATTTACCAGGCAAACTCCAGTGAATCATTCTTGAAACCTTGTTCAAGTGCCATTTTCCTGTGAATCTGATAATTTATTTACACCTGAAGCAGAGTTGAACAAGCCTCCTCATTTTAAGTGCCCCACACCACCCTGTGAGTGTGATCAGGGACTGGGTAATAATTGTAACCTTGATGTTTTGCGGAGAAGAGGCCTAGAAGATAGCAACTCGATAAATGTTGACTGTGTTTTAAAAATCTATGAAGTCCATCATGTCACTTATAAGGAAACTGCGATCCAGAGAGAACAGGCAACTTGTCCAAGATCAGTGTGTCAATATTGAGACTATAACTAGAACCCAGGGTCTTTTGACCAAAGCAAGTTAATAGATTTGTTTATTTTAGTTTGAGGCCTATAAGGTAATCACAGATGGCATTTATTGAGAGTGCTATGTGCAGGTCCTATGCTAAACCAACTAGATTAATAATAGTCCTTGGAGCCAGTCTTGGTATAGAGAAAACTAAGCACAGAAAAATAACCTGCCCAAGGTCACAAACTAACTAAAGGTGAAGCCTGAATTTCAAACCTAGAGAGTGAGCCTCCAGAGCCCAAGGTCAAGCCCAAGGTCTCCTTGGGTAAGGAGAGTGTCCCCACAGGAACAAGAGAGACTGGTTGAGACACTCCATGCCCCAGTGTATCCTCAACCAGAGCTGGTGCTGAGAATGGATGGATGTCTGTTTATGTCCTTCAGGCCTCAGTAGAGGTTTCAGAGGGGTTGAGTAGCGATCCTGGGAGTCAGTAAGGTCCCTGGATACCAGCCTGTGCTCAGGAGGCTCGACTCTGCGGAACCAAGGGTTATGCCCCGCCCCACCCCGCCCCACCTTTCTCCCAAAGTAGAGATTGGCTGAAGTCAAGGAGGAGCGGGGCCGGGGTGCTAAGTGAGATTTCTCCATAGGGTCAGTATACAGGGAGAAGTGGTATCTAGTGTAAGCACAAGACGTTAACGCTCTTAGCAAGAAAGTGCACCACCCCTCTCTGGTTCTCTTCCAGGAGGCCAATCCTTCGGCAGCAGCTGTTTTCTATTTGTTGACTATTTAGTTGTTCGGGATGGGAAGGGAGAGTGAAAGAAATCCCCTGAATATCTCTGGGATAGGAGCAGTGAACAAGGGATATGGGAGGAGCCCTGTAGTTCCTCAATATCTCCCCAATTTCTTCCTCATTCTCTTGAAGTAAGCATAGAATCAGGGTAAAAGCAGTGTCCTACCCTAACGTCCATTGTGATTGCTGCTCTTGAGCCCCTCCTAGCAGAAATTCCAGAGCTGCCTTTATTCCCCCAGGTTGCCGAATACTTCCCAGTCAGATAATAATAGCCATATTTATTTATTTATTAAATACTTGATTGTGCTCTAAATGCATTAAGTGCTTTATAATCTCAGCCTCACTTAATTCTTTACCTTCTCCCCTCAGAAAGGCCCTGTAAGGTGGCTACCATCATTATCCCCAGTTTTCAGATAATAACTCTGAGGCTCAGACTAATTTACCCAGGATCACCAAGGTAGTAAGGGATAGAGACAGGATTTCAATCACTGTCAGTCTGACTCGAAAGCCATTTGGTTATACCATATTGCCTATCTTTCCTTTCTCCTCCGGCTAATACTCATTTATCCAGTGTCACAGTATGGGGTATCTGTTTATTGGGCAAGTATAAAGTGATATCTAGCAGTGCAGATGCCCTCTGAATCATTATCCATTAAAACATTTATATGCTTAAAGAAGCTTTAAGAGTATTGTCTTTTAATCTTTTGAAATTTGATGACCCATATATGAATAAAGTTAAAATAAAACAAGAATATAAAAATAAGCAAAACTATTTCATTAGCCTGAATACTTAATGTGGTAGACTGATACTCTGCATTGCATTTCCAAGTTAATTTGTTAGAGTCACTTTGATTTACATGTAAAAAGAAATGTTACCAGGAGTTCCTTTAATTATATTCTTAATTTTAAGAGAATCATCACAGTCTTTTTACACCAGTTGTATCGATTACAAATCAGTGAGGCAAAATCAGCAAGTCAGTTATCACAAAGCCAGTAAATAAAATTAATCTCCTATGACAAATAATGTTCACAAATCTAATATGGTTCTATGACAAACATTCTAACGTGTAGTTTTCTATATCAACATTCATAACCTCAAAAAAAAACTATTCAAATAAATCTCTTGATAATACAGAAAAAGAAAGCTATTTCTTTCGTTTTAGAAAACAGACAAAAACAAACTCAGATTTATGACAAGAGCCAGAATACATATTGATATCTTAAAATTCTCATTTTAACTGTCTAAACAAAGACTAATTCTTAACTCAATGTTTTACATTTTCAAAAGCATCTGCATCAATAGCTTTATAAAAGTCATCTCTAAAAAACTGTGGCCCGGAAGGTGAACATACTGTGTGAATATATATATATATATATATATGCCTTATTGTTAAAGTGTGTAGCTGAAACTTATTGGATTTTATTAACCAATTTCACTGTTAAAACAATTAATTAATTTTTAAAAAACTGTGGCTCTTCCTTGGAAAAACTTAAAAACGTGAACAAAAGACACTGGAGCAATAAGAAAGTAATGAAGGATTTCCAGGTGAAGATAGAGAAGTAAAAAAATCCAGCAAAGTAAGTACTGCATTTGGGGCCACTTGTACTGGAAGAACTCACTGTTCATGAAAAAGATTGAGAAGCTAAAAAGAGTAATGCTTTAGACAGCTTCACAGACTAAAGGACAAAGTTGGGTTAGGATTCTGAAAAGACTACACCAGAAGTAAACTAGCCCTTGCAGGAATTGCAACCCAGCTTCAAGTCATCTGGGTGGCCCAGGTAATTTTGAATCCCTAATGGTTAATTAAGGAAATCTTGATTGCTGATACCCCCAAGTACCTTATAAAAGCAAATGAAAAAATCCTCTTAGAATAAAATAACATCATCCCAGTTTTCAAATTATTTCCACAAACAATTTTTCAAATGTAATGTCTGGCACACAATCACAGATATCAGGCACATGAGAAAATAAGATATTATGAAAAAGAGCCAAGAAATGACAAGAAATAGAAACAGTCACACAAGAGCTCATAATAGTGGAATTCTTGGACATAGATTTGAAAATAACTGTGCTAACTATGTTCAAGGAGATAGAAGATGAAATTCGAAATTTGGGCAGAGAACTAATGAGATGACGAAAACTGACAGAGTAGATATGAAAAAGCAGCAGCTAGAAATTCTAGAACTGAAACTACAAACTAAGATGGATTTGTAAGCAGAGTTATAACTAAAGAGAATTTGTGAAAATGAAGACAGGTCAAAAGAAAATATCCAGAATGAAGCATGTAGTGAGGGTAAGAGACATGGAAAATATAGTGAGAAGGTTTACAGTACATTTGATCAAAGTCCCAGAATGGGAGAAAAGAGAGAATGAATGAAGAGGAGGAAAATATTTGAAAAATTAATGGTTGACCATTTTCTGAAGTGATGGCAGAAATCAACCCACCCATTCAAGAGTCACTATGAACCCCAAATAAAATCCACACATAGGTTATTAATAACAAAACTTCAGGAAATAAAAAAGTAAAGATTGCTTGAAACTTTTAAAAACCTAATTTTAAATTAATTTTGGAGAGCAAAACTTAGATTTTGCCCGTTCACCACCATAATATTGGGAATTAAAGATGAATCAATGATTTCACTAATTTAGAGTTAGGAATGATGATATGTGCAATTCCTGGCTTGATGCTTTCTTTTTCTTGTTTAGAAAAAAAAAGAGTAGCTTGCTTAGGAATGCTGCATTTTCTAGAATTTGACATTTTCAGTGATCAAACCACTGAAAACAATGCTATAAAAAGAACGATGCCATTTGTTTCCATTGATACGCTAGAGCAATGCAAAAATAATAATAAAAGAGAGAGATTTCATGCAAACTTTGAAGGTAAGTTTAGGGCTATCATCTATGAATTATATCTGGGCAAACAGGAAAAGGGTTAAGACATACTTTAGACTATTTCTGAAAATAGTTTTGTTAAGCAATTTTAGAACATAAACTAGATTTCTAGGGAAACAAACTAAAAAGAACAGTCTGTTTTCAAATTTTTTGTAAAGCTAAAATTACTTCAAAGTAAAGTTAAAAAATTGTGAGGCTCAAAAAATATTAAAAATAATTGGGAGTGGGGGCAAACAGATTATCTTCAAAGGAATTACATTAGGCAGAAAGCTGACTTTTTCAACAATTACAGAGTAAGCCAGAATGCTGTGAAGTTAAATCTTCAATGTGCTGGAAAAAGTTACTATCAACCTGGAATCCTATATCTAACAAAAATACATTTTAAAGACGAACAAAATAAGGCATTTTTTAGACCAAAAAAATATGTCATCAGCAGAGTTCACTAAAATAGTCTAAAGAATTTGTTTCAGGCAGAAGGAAAGTGGCATCAGCTGGAAAATCTGAGAAGCAGGATGTTGTAAAGAACAAAGAAAGTGGTAAGTATATGGACAACTATAAACAAACATTTAATAACATGAAAATCACCAACAGTAATGTTAAGGAACACAGTCCACACAAGATCAGCCTTACTTCTGACACCAATTGCAAAACCACCCTTAAGTTTGATAATTTCTTAGAAGGACTTTGCAAAACTCACTGAAATCTGTTAAACTCGTGGTTATAGTTTATTACAGCTAAAGGATAAGGATTAGAGTCAGCCAAGAGAAGAAATGCATAGGGCAGAATCCAGGTAAGTACCAAGCATACAGCTTCTAGTTGTCCTCTCCCCATGCAATCAGGACAATGTTACTTTCCTGGCACTGATAAATGATGATATGCATGGAGTATTTCCAATTAGGGAAGCTTATTCAAGAGCCTTGGTGTTTGAAATCTTTACTGGGGCTCCGCCACATACACATAGTTGATTGCCCTTGTGGCCGCTCTCAGTCTCCAGCCCCTCGAGAAGTTACACTGATATGGCATGACTCAAACCCCAAATCACATTGCTGCTATTGTATACGGCTGGCCCAAGGCCTCCAGTCAAAATATAAATGCTCTTACCAGCAATGACAACCAAGAGCTTAGAAATGACTTTCCAGTAACTGAGGGCAAAGGCCAGAGCTCTTTGGGCAAAGTTAAATTCTTTTTTACACAAACATTCAACAGGGTTAAAATTTTCACAATTACGGCAGACTCCTGAATCTTTGTAAGGCTTATGTCCCACCTTCTGACATGTGTGTGTCTTACCAGGGCATCCAGAATACCATTTCATTCTTACCAGATCCAATTAGCATGATGTCATCAATATAGTGCCCCAGTGTGGTGTTCTGCAGAATGTCCAGACAATGAAATATTCTTTAGACCTGCACTGTCCATTATGGTAGTCACCAGTTACACATAACTAGTTGGCATTGGAAGTGTGAGTAATTAAATGAAGATGTGTTTTAGGTGTAAAATACATACCTGATTCCAAAGACTTGGTTTGAAAAAATAATGTAAAATATCTCATTAATATTTTTATGTTGATTATATGTTGAAATAATAATATTTTAGATATGTTGGGCAATGTAAATATATATTATCAATTTCACTCGTTGCTTTTTGTCATTTAGTGTGGTTATTAAAATTACATATAAGACTCACATATTTCTATTAAACAGTGTGATGGTTAATTCTATGTGTCAGTTGGATCAGCCACAAGGTGCCCAGATTAAACATTATTTCTGGGTGTGTCTGTGAGAGTGTTTCTGGATGAGATAAGCATTTGAATTACTGGAGGAAGCAAAGTAGATTGCCCTTCCTAGTGTGGGTGGGCATCATCTAATTCATTGTGGACCTGAATAAAACAAAAGATGGAGAAAGGAGGAACTCACTTCATTTTTATGACTCACAGCTTGAGCTTAGACGTATCATCTTTGGCTCTCAGACTGAGATTTACACTATCATCAGCTCACCAGTTCTCAGGACTTCAGACTCAGAGTGAATTATGCATTTCTCCTGTTTGCAGATGGCAAATTGTGAGACTTCTCAGCTTCCAAAATCACATGAGCCAATCCTCTATAATCAATCAATCAATCTCCCTTTCCTTCTCCCTCCCTTCCTTTCTCTTTCTCTTCTGTTTCTCTAGAGAACTATGAATAATACACTGAGAACACTAGAGTTAACATAATTTGGACAAGACTGAATTTGTGCTGTTCTCCATCCCAAGTGAGTGCAAACCACTTTTGATCCTCCTCAATGGAGTTTAAAAATAATGCATTTGCTAAATTAATAGCCACATAACAATTGTCAGAGGCTGTGTTAATCTGGAATAGTAATAAAAATTAGGGCTACATCTTGGTTAAATTTATAGCACTCCACAATCGTCCATCATGATCCATCTGAATTTTGCAGGAGTCATATGCCAGTGAATGAAATGGAAAGTAGAATGGGAACCACCACTGATTCTTTAACTCTTTGAGGGAGGCACTAATCTATCATTCTACTCAGGATGCAGTGTTTCTTGATTTAGTGCCTTGGCCAAGGTTTAGGGTAAGTTTCAGGAACTTCCAGGTGGCCTTTCTTTTGCTTTTTTCTTTTTTTTTTTTAATTTAACGACTCTCACTCAACATGTCAAGGAGCCAATGTGAGGGTTCTGTCAAATGCTAGAAAAGTCCATACTGATTATGCCTCATGGGGCCACGAGATCATGGAGAAACAACCACAGGGTGAGTCTTCAAACCTATCAGACCATGGTAAGATGGACTTGGGACCAGGACTTTATTTAATCACAGGGTCTTCAAATTCCCCATCCTGCCCCTTTAACTGGAGACCACAATAATGTTTTGAGCCCCTGGTATCAGCTTAGAACCTAAATCCAATACCCCTTGAAGGATCTGAGTGTTCTCTTTCTCTCAGTTGATAATTATTTTGGTAAATGACTGAAGCCCTGTTTAGAGAAAGGATTGGGAGAATATCTACAATATATATTTGTTGTGGCATTTTTTTTTTTCTCAAAGACATTTAGCCACCCTTTTAATTGTTAGGTCTAGATCTTAGAACAATCTCAGGTTTGGAAACTGATGAAGATCATTGTTTTTCTATCATGGAAGTGACATCAGCTTTCTGATATCTGAGCTTGATCTTCTTTTAATTGTATAAGTCAAACAATACACTTGTAAGCTGCTTGTCTTAGTCTGTTCAGGCTGCTATAACAAAAACACCATTGATTTGGTGACTTAAACAACAAACATGTATTTGTCGTAGGTCTGGAGGCTAGAAAGTCCAAGGTGTTGGCAGATTCATATCTGGTGAGGGCCTGATTCCTGGTTCATAAATGGCTATCTTCTCTCTGTGCCTCATTAAGGCAGATGGTGTGAGAGAGCAATCTCGGGGCACTAATTCCACTCCTGAGGGCTCCCTAATGACCTAATCACCTCATAAAGATCCTACGTCCTATACACAAAAACTCATAATCCTTCTGAAAATTAAATAGTTTAATCAGATAATGATTCACAAAGCAGGGAATATAGGCCTTAGTATGAACCTATAATATGCTCTGAAATGGGTGGGGGGCACTGAATAGAGTAAGGTTTTTAGAGGCATAAATCACGAGTAGCTGATAATCAAAGATGGGTTGCTAGGGGAAACAAGACCATAGACTTACATCGTTTATTTTCTGCTTAGTAGAGGCAACTGGACTTACAACGGTCATCTGACTCAGTGGTCAAGCAAGTGGGATTGTGAGATGAGAACAATGGATAATATATGATTAAGCTTTTATCAATTTTTGTTTCAGCCCAAACTTGTAGAACAAAAAGGTTTTTTGATCACACAATTATAATACAAGGAGGGTTATTTATTGACAATGCTATTTTCTCCCAGAGCTAGGACTGACTTCCTTGCTCAGGCTTTGTGGGGGCATGACTTTGGTTATTTGCTTTGAAAGAAATCAAGAGTGGAGAGGTGGATTTCAGTAGAATGAATGACATTTTGCAGGGCAGGGTCTCATGTAATGTTGTTGACCTTTGCTCTTTTATTTTCATCCATTTTGAAGCCTTTGCTTTGGATAATAAATCTCTTGAATAGAGCAAATTTGCACTGTGATTCAATCTAAAAGTTTTTTCATTCTTGGAATAGAGGAGTTTAGCTCTATTCATATGACAGTTGTATTATTTCATGGTCTATTTTCATAGCCTTTTTAATCTTTCATTACTCTTTTATTATGTGCTTTGTGTTTGCTTTATTGTGTTTTAGGTATGTTTCTTCTGATCATTTAAAAGGTTTGTATTTTTATTCAAGTGATTGCTTTTATAACCATAACTTCATATAATACTCTCATTCTTATATTCCTTCATACTGTTTCTGTTGATTACCTGTTCTGACCAATGATAACAGTACTTTTTCCTCTTTTTGCTTTACCTCCTTTTCCTTCACTGCACCCAATATCATATGATTTGCTTTAGAGTATGCTTTTTTTCCCCATTGAATACATGTACACATACTTCTATTTCTTGATTTTTAAATCATATTAGATGAGATATTTTGATCTCTGGCTATAAAATATGAGGAAATTAGTATGCTTAAATGCCCCCTTTTTTTCTTTCCCTTCTTATCCCAATTATGCCATTTCCACTGGGTTTATAAAATCATACATCTTGTTCTGTAACCATAACCCCCACATTTGTCTTCATTCTAGTCCTACAGTTAAACAGATTCCTACTAGTTGTTCCTCCAAAGTGTTTTCTCCCCATTCATTCTGTGGTAGATCACGTCTTGTGATCTCACCTTATAAAGATATTACTTTAGCAGTTTCTTCAACAAGAATTTATGGAAATGATATTCTCTGAGTTTTTCATGTTGAAAAATCATTGTTACCTTTATCTTTAAAAAAAGTTTGACTAGTATAAAATTTTTAGTATAAATTTCTTGAGAAATGTGTAGGTGGTATTCCTTCATTGTCTTCTAGAATTGAATGTTGCTATAATGAAGTCTGAAATTAGCCTGATTTCTTTTTCATTAGAAGTTATTTAACAGAATAGCTGTCCCAATTATTTCTTCGTCTGTGAATTCCATCACACATACTTCACTGTTACACATATTACAATTATCATTCTGGGCAAATATTTTCTGAGATATGATGGATTGGCTTTGTGGATTCAACTCTTCTTTCTATCTGGTCATTTTTCTTAACTCTTTAAATATTTGTTCTAATCCATTATTTCTATTATATTTCTAATGTTTAACTCTAGGGTATATAAGCACTCTATTCCCATTGCTCTTAGGAAAGATTTCACACATTAAGCTCTGCCCTCACCTTGTAGTACAATTGGTTGGCTCCTCTTGAGAGATCCAGCTTTCTCTTCTTTGAAATCAAGTGTTTTTGTCAGTCCTCCACTTTTTTTATGGTTTGAAATTTCACCTGTCTCCTTATCTTTATTAAGATGGTGCTTTGTATCTCATACTTCTAGTTACTCTTGGGTAATTTTGAAATGAGAGTGGAAAATTCCAACTTTATTTCACCATATCTAAGTCAGATCCATTTTCAATCCTTTTTTCCAGAATATTCTATTATTTTAATTTCATCTATGTTACATGACAATACCATTGATCATCTAAACCAGGATACTATGAGAATGAAAGAGGGTGATTTAATATGATGTAGAGACTTGCACTTTAAGTTGAGATTATATCTGGGAAAGCAGAAATTGTGGTCATCTTACCTGTGAGTGCTTATCTTGTTGAGTTTGAATTTCTATTTGCAGGCTTCTCTCATCTACACAGCCTTGTTCTCTTCCTGTCCAGTAGTGTTACACTTCCTCCTACTGGACCTCTGGGTTGCCCTAGTCCAGACAGGCATTAGAATAGCTCAGGGGCCCAGCTTTTAGGCTTATTAAAGGCATTACGGATCAAATCATTAAACCAGAAACTGGCTTAAATCAGTTCCCATGTCCTCTCATCTCCCTGAAAGGGGCCACTTCACACAAAATGCAACCCTAGGCAGAGATGGGCAGCATGGTTTGTTTTTGTTTAAAGTCACCTTTCAAAAGCCAGGAATACCAACTCATGTTCTACTGCTCTATTTCTGGTAAGGCGGTTTTAGTTTGTTACCCATAAAGTTGAACTCTCACTGATTGCAGACCTGGTGTCCAGCTATCCAACAGCTTCAGGCCAGCACCCCACCTTGTGTTTCTGTCCCACCTGTAGTCCATGGAGATATGTTTGATGTCTTTGAATCTGATTATACATTTAAACATTGCTATTTTTATATTTCTTTGCTAAATTTAAGATATGAGTTTACAACTCTATATTAAATAGAAACATTTGTATGATTTCTACTTTGGGAAATATTCTATTCATAAGTATTAGGCCATAAAGAACATAAATCTCCAAAAATTCCCAAAATCAATTATTATACTAACCCCGATGCAGTAAAATTAGAAATTAACCACAATTTAATATTATGAATTACTCAAGTCAGGAAGGAAAGAGGAAATAAATGTCAAAATTAATTCTCTAAAAATAATTTTCAACCTGAGAGTTATTTATCAAACCTTGTGGGAGGTTGTAAAAGGACAGCTCAGTGGAAAATTTATCACCTTGTGTGAATTTATGTGAAAATAAGAAAACAAAGCTATAAAAATAAAAGGATCAAATTTTCCACTCTAAAAGCTAGAAGACTATAACTGGGAAGAAATGATTAATAAAAGCAAAGGCAGAATTTAAAGGTAGAGGGGAAAAACAATGTTTGACCTGGTCAAAAAAGCAAAAAATTGGTTCTATGGAAAAAAAATAAAAAGAGAAAACATTAAGGTGAGCATGCCTGCAGAAAGATGCCCAGCCCTGCTAACTGGTCTCACTTCTAAATTCATGGTCACACAACCCTTAGCATTTCTTGGAAATCCTATAGTATTTCTCCCCCACCCCCAAAAGCTATTTCCTTTCTCCTCTCTCCTCAAACTTCCAACTCTTTCTTTCCAATTATCTTCCTCAGCTGCTGTCCTAGCTAAGAAACAAGAAGCATTCGAGAGGGAACCCCCACTAACCCAAGCAAAAACGACTACTCATCTTTATACGTCTGTATCCAAACATGACAACCTCTCTTCCAGCCAAAGCCATTGCTCTCCTGCACTCCAGACCCCACCACCTGTTGATGTCTCAAAGACAGCTCTTCCTTCTTTACTTTGCTGTGTCATTAGTTTCCCACTTTCCACTGGATTATTACCAACAGCATACAAACTTAATGACATTTCTCCTACCTGAAAAATAGTCTCAACTTTATTCCTCCTCAATATTATATATTTATTTCTTTTCATTCTCAGAAAAATTTCTTAAAAGAGTTGTCCATATATACTAACTCCATTTCTATATTCCCACTGTCTTGTGAGGCCCGTCTGCTCAGACTTTTGTCTCAGTTACTCCATGAAACTACTCTTGTCAAGGTCACCAAAGACCTCTACACTACTACGTCCAATATTAAACTTTCAATTCTTAATTCTACTTGACCTTTCAGCAGCGTATGGCCCAGTTGAGCACTCCCTTCTCTTAGAAGTACTTTTCCAGCACACTCTTCTGACCTTCCTACTACTTCTCAGTCTCCTTTGTGCCAGTTTTCCCTTATTTTCCTAACCTCTTGACCTTGGAATGTCCCCACAGAGCAGACTTTAGACCATTTCCCTATCTGTTCTCACTCCCTTCATGAGTTCATTCTAGCTCATGACTTTAAATGCCATCTCTATATGGAGAACTCCCACATTTTTATCACTAGCTTCAGGTTCTTCTCTGAACACCATACTCATATAACAACATATAACCACCTGCAATAATTAACATTAAAGTGCAATATGCTTGGTGAATCTTTGGAAACATGGTGGAGTAAGAGAAGTTCCCAGATCTCTCACCTTGAAACAATAAGCTAAACATCTAAAACTCAACAAAAAACACCCAAACTATACACTGGCATGTCTGAGCGTGGGATCTGCGCATAAAAGCTATCACAGGTCAGAACCCCAGATGTCGGGTGGTGGACTGGGAGAAACAAAAAAGCTGCCTCTCACAATCAGAGACCCCTGCAAGAAGAGAAAGAGAGGGGATGGTGTAGCAGGTTCCCTGAACAGCCATGCTTGGGAGAGCTGTGAGCTCAGTGCAGTTAGCAGCAGGGCCCAGTCATCAGGACAGAGAGGAGAGAAGCAAGGATGGCAGAGATTGATTTTTACCAGCTATGGCTGCAAAACCTAGATTGAGCTGCAGCCCCCATGTCCAACCCAGAGGGACCCTCTCCTCATATCCTCCAATTACGAACACTGTGGAGTCCCAGAGAAATCTGAACAAATGCTACCGAAACTGTTCCTGCCACTGACAGGGTCTAAGACTGAGAGTAACCAGAGATTAAACATGTATATGTTTATACAAAGCAGGGATCCAAGAGACTTAGACGCCACCAACTGGAAACCAAAAGAAAAGCGCCTTCTTTGCAACAGGCTAGAGAGAACTTTATATAATAAATCTTCTTTCTGGGGGGGCGGGGGGTGGGAAGCAGAATACACTTCCATTAATGCCCAGGCAGAGAAATAGTCCATAAAACACCATGAACAACCAAAGTGACAAGGCATCACAGAAAGAAAGAGAAAAATCTCCAGTAAACAAGCTTACAGATTAGAAATATGCGACTTAAATGACAGAGAATTCAAGATGGGACTTCCAAAAAACTCAGTGAGTTCTGAAACAAATCATATCAACAATTTCAGAAACTGAAAAAACAACTAAATGAACAGAATAAATTCTTTAACAAGGAGATTGAAACCCTCAAAAAGAATGGAATAGAACTTCTGGAGATTAAAAACACACTGCAAGACCTAAAAATAAAATAGCAAGCTTGGGAAATAGGGTCAACCAAATGGAGAAAAGGATCAGGGATATTGAACACAGAAATCTAGAAATAAATCAGAAGGAAGATAAGAGAAACCAAAGAATGAAAACAATAAAAGAGAAATACAAAAACTTGCTGATACCAGCAGGAGAGGAAACATAAGAATAGTGGGCATTATTGAAGATGAGGAAAATAATCAGGGAAGAAAGCATTTTCAGACAAGTAGTCAGTGAGAATTCCCAAATCTAAGGAATGAGCTGAAGCTTGGAATTCAAGAAGTCAACAGAACACCCAATTATCTCAATTCAAAAAGGCCGTCACCAAGACACATTGTATTAAAATTATCAAAAATTAATGTCAAAGACAGAATTCTTGGGGCAGCCAAGGAAAAGAAGATGGTAACTTATAAAGCAAAATCCATTAAATTACTATCAGACTTCTCAGTGCAAACTTTACAGTCAGAAAGGAGTGGAATCAAATATTTAAGCTATTAAGTGAAAGGAACTACCAACCAAGAATATATATATATATATATATATATATATATATATATATATATATATATATTCATAATATATGTGTATATATATATATATATATATATACAGTCGTCTGTTTTCTTTTGCACATGCCTTATCTTCATTTCCCTTTGCAAATTTGGATCTTTGAATCCCACCCCACTTTTCAGTCTTCATTATCTCAATTTGTTCCTATGTATGCTGAATGTTCATTACTATCCTGCTATAGCAATTCTCTTCTTATTATTTAAGCTTATAATATCCTGTTCTTAGTAAGGGTTGCACTCCTCTGTTTTTATTTGCCTTGTAGTCACTTTACTCCTAATTGTGTATTTTTTGTTTTGTTTTGTTATTTTGTTTTAGATGAGCTGACACCTTTCAATATTTCCTGTAGTGCAGGTCTTGTAGTGGAGAATTCCCTCAATTTTTGTTTGTCTGGAAAGGTCTTAATTTCTCCTTCAAAGCTAAAGGAGAGCTTAGCTGGATATATTATTCTAGGCTGATAGTTTCTTTCACTTAATAGTTGAATTATTTGATTCCATTTTTTTCTGGCTTATGAAGTTTGCACTGAGAAGTTCGAGAATAATCTAATAAGTTTACCTTTATAAGTTAACATTTTCTTCTCCTTGGCTGCACCAAGAATTCTGTCTTTGACGTTGATTTTTGATAACTTTAATACAATGTGTCTTGGTGAAGGCCTTTTTGGATCGAGATAATTGGGTGTTCTGTTGACTTTTTTAATTCCAAGCTCCAGCTCATTCCTTAGATTTGGGAATTCTCACCAACTACTTGCCTGAAAATGCTTTCTAGTCCCTGCTCCTTTTCCTTGCCTTCAAGAATGCCCACTATTCTTATGTTACCTTTCCTGATGGTATCAGCTAGTTCTTGTATCTCTCTTTCATTTTTTTTTCATTCTTTGGTTTCTCTTATCTTTCTTCTGATTTATTTCTAGATTTTTGTCTTTGATATCACTGATCCTTTTCTTTATTTGGTTGACTCTATTTCCTAAGCTTACTATTTCATTTTTAGCTCTTGCAGTGTGTTCTTCATCTCCAGAAGTTCTATTTGTTTCCTTTTGAGAGTTTAAGTCTCCTTGTTCTGTTCATCTAGTTGTTTTTTCAGTTCCTGATATAATTGATTTGAGTTGTTTTAGATCTCATTGAGTTTTTTCAGAGGTACCATTCTGAATTCTCTGTTATTTAAGTCACATATTTCTATGTCTGTACGCATATTTTCTGAAGATTTTTCTCTTTATTTATGAGATACCTTGTCACTTTGGTTGTTCATGGTGTTTAATGGACTATTTCTCCGCCTGGGTGTTAATGGAAGTGTATTCTGTTGTTTTTCCATAAAGAAGATTTATTATATAAAGGTCTCTCTTTAGTCTACTGCAAAGAATGTGATTTTCTTTTGGTTTCCAGTAGGTGGCATCTAAGCCTCTTGGATCCCTGCTTTATATAAAGTCTAAATGTCTTTTTTTATTTGCTTGTAGATATTTAATCACACTTGCTACTCTCAGTTTCAATCCTTGTCAGTATTAACAAGAGTTTCAGTAGCATTTGCTCAGATTATCCTGGGGCTCTGCGGTGTTCAGTCCCCGAGTGTATGGGGGGAAGGGACATCTGGGTTGGGGACTGGGGGCTACAGTTCAGCCTCGGTTTTGCATCTGGGGCTGGTAAAAATCAACTGTTGTTTCTCTGCGGTCCCGTCCCCCATTCTCAGCTTTCTGCCCTGATGGCTGAGCCCTGATGACTAGGCCCTGCTGCCAGTTGCTAGAAATTCTGGCACTTCCAGGCCGGCTGATCAGAGAAGTCGCAGAACCTTCTCCCTTTACCCTCCTCCTGCAGGGAGCTCTAGAGGCTGCGAGAGGTAGCTTCAGTTGCACTTGAAAATCTGGATGAGTTAAGTAAATTTTTAAGGAAAATATAATTTATCAAAATAACTCTAAAAGAGTTTTTAAAATCTAAACTGTGAGATTGCCACAGAAGAAATAAAGAATGTTGTCAAATATAAAATAAAGAAGGCTGCTTCTCTAATTCTGCCTTGATTGAACACAGATCTCCCTGAGAACAACTGAGCCTGCTGTTCTCTAAAGAGAACACTTCCCCTGCACTCTTGTACAAAGTTCTGCTTTCTTAAGTTTTCAATCATTTGACTCTCCCCAAAGGAAGCATCAGGCCCAGACATTTTTCAACTGGAAAATGACTGAACCTCAAAGAATAGAAAATTTTAATTAAATTATTCCACAGTAAAAGCAAAGAATCAAAGCTTCCAAATTTTTATGACATGAGTATAATATGGATTCCCAAACCAAACATTAGATATTCAAATAAAATTATAGCCCACTTTCACTTTTGAATATCAATGTAAAAATTCTAAATAAAGTATTAGCAAATAGAATCAAGCTGTGTATTAAAAAAAATGGCCTGTAAGCTTATTCCAGGAATAAATTAGATTTTTTATTAGGAATTTATTAGAATTAAAACTCATTATTTCAGTATTAGGATTCTGCTGTCACAGGGCTTTCTGAGACACAGTGAACAGGATGGATGTCTCCCACTCTGCAGAGTGAGGCAAACTCTTTGGTCTTGAGGCTCAGTCTTCATTTTTCATCCCTGTTTTCATCATTCAACTTCCAAAATATACAACATTACTCCACTGCCAAATTGCCCCATGCTCTGTATTCCTTACACCTGATCCAGCTCTCCATAGCTTTCCAACCTCCCAAGCCCTTCATATCCTGGCCTAGTATACTCCAGAACTTCTACCCCCAAACCTGTAGATTTTCCTCTATCCTCAAGTTCTTTGGATGGTTCCACGTCTCCACCTCTGCCTTGATTGAAACACAGATCTCCTTGATTATACCTGAGAACACTTTAGCCCACTGCTCTTTAAAGGGCCAGACCATGGTTCCCCTTCAGTTTTGTTCAAAGTCCTGCTTCCATAAGGAAGCATCACTCCCAGTGATGCAAAAAGTGTCCTGCCACGTCTATGGATGGCTTCTACATCCATGTGCATAACCTTGGCCTCTCTGTTCACTCCGCTCCTTATCCAGGGCTGCACAATTCACATAAGGATACTCAGTGGCCCTGCCTGTACGCCACATTAGCCATCCATCCTCACATCCTCACCTGGTCATCATCAACCATCCCTATTCTCTTACCAGAAGTTCCTCTCCAGCTTGGTTTCCCAATTACTCCAGTAAAATAAGTAAATCTCTGACTCCCATCAAAACTCTCAGTCAGTCGAACCTAATACATCCTCCCAACCATTCAGCTCTCTCCCTTTTTTACTTCTCTTCTTATTCATCTTAGGTGACACACTTCAGCATCACACACATGCACATGCACATGCACGTGCACACACACACACACACACACACACACACACACCCCTGTCTGTCCTCATAGATAACTTCCTCTCTTCTTTTCCAGAGAAACCCCTTTTTGATTTTTCTCTAACAAACCAAACATTTGTACCTCTTTTTTTCTTCCCTCTTCTTACAACAGATGGCTTGTTGCTGTCTAGATCAGGGTTTCTCAATCTCAACACTATTGACATTTTGGAGTCAGATCATTCTTTGTTGTGGGGGCTGTCCTGTTCCTTGCAGGATGTTTAGTAGCAACCCCAGTTGTGACAACCAAAATTGTCCAGACATTGCCAAATGTGCTTTGGTGGGGGTGGAGGTGTGCCGGGGCGGGGGGGGGGGAGCAGGGAGCAAATCGTTCCTGATTGAGAACCAGTAGTCTAGGTTCATCCCTCTGCCTGTTCCTAGCACTCTAGCTCTCCCTCACATATGTACAATCTTCTCAAGAATCATACAGTATGAGATATCTTTTTCTCTTCTGTATAGTCAGCAGCTCCCTTTCAACTGGGTTCTTATCATAAATATTTAAAGATAACTGAAGTTTCTCCTATCTTAAAAAAAAATCCTGCTTAGCAACACTTCTACTCTCAGCCACCAGCCCCTCTCCTTTCCAGGCAACCTGCAAAAGTTTGTTATTCTCCTTGCCTCCATCCCACCTTCCTCATTTGATCTTCTTTTCCTCAAATGTGACTCAGAGTCTTGTTATTTTGCCTCTGTAGCTTTCATTTAAGTAACTTCCATGTCAATAAATGCAGTGACATTTTTAAGCCCATGGACATAAGGCACACTGGAGTAGACCACATTGAGGAAAGTGAAGATCCTGAATTTGATCTTGACCCTGTTGAATTTCAGAGGTCTCAGAGGCATCCTAGAATAGATGTTAGGTAGATATTGAGGCAAGGGTGTCTGTGAGAGGGTACGTATAGTCTGGGCTCTATCAGTGTACCTAGGGACATATGGGTATGTATATATGTACCTGTGTAATAATGCCATAAGTGTGATGAGGTTCCTTTGGAAGGGGGGATGTTTAGAGCAGTTGTTCTCAAACTTCAGGGTACTTCAGAATCATTTGAAGGGTTTGGAAAATGTAGTTTTCTGGACCCCATCCCCAGAATTTTCAGTTCAGTAAAAACTGAATAGCCTCGATAGGATGGAGAATTTACATTTCTACTTAGTTCCCTGATCATATTGATGCTACTGCTCTGAGTACCACACTTTGAGAACCACTAATCTATTGTAAGGAGAGAGTGGCCAGAAACCGACTGGGGCACTCCAACATTTATTAAGCCACGACAGGAAGTAAGCCCTCGAGGAAAACAAAGAAAGCACGGAGAAACAAAGGACCATCACTTGCTTGTTGATGGAGAGCGGCCAAAAGGGAGGATGCAGAGGCTCTAGAACTACATCTCCCAGGTTGCTCCGCGCCGGCTCGCGCCAGCCCCCTAGAGGCGGCTCCGAGGTGCCCATAGCATCCCGGGGACTTTAGCGGAGCATCGGCGAGCGCCGGGAGCCGCGGCGGCTGCGGGCTGAGGTGTTGCCGCGGAAGCGGAGCTAGGCGGGTGAGTAGGAGCATCGCTGCCCACCTACTGCTCTGCGCCGCAGCTGCGTGGTCTTTCCGTAGCGGGCAGGCGAGCGCGGAGGTTTGGGGGTCCGGGAGCGGGGCTAGACTTCAGGGCTGTCTCTCTGAGAGGTAAGACTCACTGCCGTGGTCCCCGTGGTGGCCCCGGTCCCTCTCCGCCTGGCGGGTCCCGCCTTCAGCACGGGACGGAGGTCCTGCTCTGTCCTGTCCACCCAGCCCCAGAACGGGGTGAACCCGGTGCCTCAGGTGGCAGCGGCAGGTGGCTGTCCCTCCCCTCCGGGCCAGGGGGGTTGGCTCAGGAGCCCAGGACCCAGGGCGAGAGGACTCCCGACAATTGCGGCCCTGGGAGGCGTCCCCAGACCTAGTGGGACAGGTGCGTGAGTGCGCCGGGCCGGGGGTCCCCAAGGGTCCCCAGCCTTCTGCACCCTCCCTGGGTATGTCCTGTGGTGCTGTGTGGTATTAGGGACCGAGTTGCCCTTGACCATCCTCGTCGTTCACAGAGCTCGGGCCCTTTTTCTGCCCTGGGCTGACCGGGAAGGGCGCCGGCCGCGCGTCTCCCGGATCAGTGCTCGGTGTCACAGCGCAATGCACCTGGTGAGCCCTGGGGGACCGTTTGGATGGTTCAGGGTGGCCCCGTGATGTAGATCCTGTAGAGAGTGCAACAGGAAAAACCTCCTTCCCAGATATCTTTAAAATAAAATTAATTTTATGTGCTTGTTTTTTAAAAGGAAGTTTGACCCTGAATGTCTTATTTATATTTTGTAGGAGCTCCATTTACCAGTACATAAGTTTATATAATAAGCAGTATACGGTTTGAAAACAATGTTACTGTGAAGGTGCTCTTCCTTGCCCTCTATCGGAAGAATTATGTTTGACTGGATGGCGTGCTTATCCCTTAGTAACTGCGGTAGCTGGCAGCAGGAGATAAGGTGTTTTTGAGTAGAGTCACGACTCAACCCTTCAGGACAAATTTTGGTTTTAGAAGATTTTTTGTTATCCAATTTCAAACACGATGCTATTTCAGCGTTTAAGATGGGGGAGGAGGAGAGAGCAAAAGCTTGTCAATCCTAATATCTTTTTCTGCAGAAAATTGCTTGCACGATTTCACTCTTAAAGCAAGCACCTTTACTTTCGCAGCCAAAACTAGATCTATAGCTGAGCTTTCATAATAAACCCTATCCTTTCAATAGTTTGTCAGTTGACCTGTTTGGCTGTTTTAGGTAGACAGTCCTATCATCTGTTAAGAAACAACAGACGTCTCCCATGTTTGTACTTCTTATTTCTTGTCTTTCATTGACCCCCCTCTCTCTACAGTGTTGACTATTAAGGTTAAATAGGACATTTTTGTTTGAGGCTTGCTTTTGGGGGAATGCTCCCACTGTATCTTCACTAAATACATTCTCTATCATATTAAGTAAGTTTTCCTTTATGTCTAATCACTAAGAGTTTAAAAAGTCAAGGGTATATTACTCAGCCATAAGAAAACATGAAATACTACCATTTGTGACAATGTGGATGTATCTTTTGCTTATCATGCTAAGCAAAATAAGTCAGATGGGTGTTGATTTCTCTCCCCAAAATGCTTTTGCATAGTATGTATTAATATAACCATATAGTTTTCTTCTTAAAATTGTTAATATCACTGATTATACTGCAAGATTTTCTGTCTTTAAAATCCTGGGATAATTTAAAATGCACTTTTGGGTGGTTTGATAGATTTAATTAGCTAACATTTTAGTTAAGGTTTTGATATCTATATTTGTAAGTGAGATTGGTATATACTTTCTCCTCTATGCCCATTTTTGTGTGAGTTCATGAGTAGGGTTACGCTCTCCTTACTGATTAAGTTGGGAAATTTTCAATCATTTTCTGTGCTCTATAGCAGAATTACCCATTTCTTAAAGTTTGGCAGAATCTGATTGCAGACTGCCTGGGCTGATGTTGGTAGTGTTTGTTTGTTTGTTTGTTTGTTTTTTAAAGAAGTTGACATCACTGTTTAACTTATTTTTCAATATTTTCCATGGTCATTGATTTTTCTCAGGTTTTCTATTTTTTCAAAGTCAGTCTAATAGTTTATATCTTCCTAGAAAATTATTAACATCATTGAAATTTAATATGTGATAGCATAATGTATATAGTATTCTGTTGTAAAAATATAAACTCTTCCATATCTGTGTTATGTTCTCTTTCTTTATTGGTCAGACTTGCTTAATGCTTGCTTATTTTATTTGTATTTTCAAAGAACTAGCTTTTGGATTTATGGGTTAATCCCACTGATTTTTATTTTTCTATATCATTAATTTCTATTCTTGATCTTTATTTTTCTTTCTATTTAATCTGAGTTTGTTTTATTCAAGTTCTAGCCTTTTGAATTGAAAACATAGGTCATTTATGTAATCAGTCAGTCCTCCACAGCAAGGCAAGGAAAGACTTCTAATTCTTTGATTCCAGTCACCTCCCATGTGGCTTAGCTCTATCATTACTTTAACTCTTCAAATTAGACATTATTGCTGCTATTATTTTCTGGGTCAATATTTATTAGATTTATCTACCTGTTTATGATTTTCTTTATTCTTTCTTGATCACAGATATTCTTTTTTAGATAATTTTTCTTCTCCCCAAAAAAAATTTTTTAGAAGTTCCTTCAGTAATGATAAATTCTCTGTTTTTATAATATCTGAAAACACGTTTATTCTGCCATCTTTCTTGAATTTTGGCTTCACAAATTTTCTCTAGTCTATTGGTTTCCAAGTTATTTTTACATTTTTCTATCATTTAAAAAATATGTTTTGTAGATGGGAGGTTTTGGGATCTCTATTCTGCTGTATTGCTGAAAGAAAGATAAAGATTAAACACAGAAATTAATTTGTAGTCTAATGAACTTTCAGTTTTCATAACCTTTCCCTGGACCCTTATGATATTGGGTAGATAGTTTTATATTGACCTCAAATTTATTAATTATAATTTATGTTCTCTGTATCCTTAACTTACTTTTTCTTGTTGACTCTGGGAGTTTTGTTAAAGACTTCCACTATGTTTTCTATTTCCTATGCTTATTTCTTGCTAACCTCAACCCTTTCCCTCCTTTTTGTTAGATCGATGGAATTTTTCTTGTTCCAATTCATCCCCCTCCAGACATGGAAGTTACAAATACTTTTCCTACTCTGCTTGTGGTAAATAGCCTTAAACATAAATGTGTAAAGGCACATACATCTTATGTGTCTAGCTCAATGAATTTTGACAAACTGAATGCACATATATCCAGCACTCAGAACAAAAAACCTTCCCAACACTCCAGAATCTGCCCTTGTGCAGATCATCACTGAGGATAACTACTACCCTGATTTCTAACACAATATATTAATTTTACCTGTTTTTAAACTTATATCAATAGAATCATATTGTATGTACTTTTCTATATCTAGCTTTTTTCCATCAACATTACATTTGTGAGATTTGTCCACATTCTTGAGTGTAATTGTGATTCGTCCATTCTCACTGCTGTATACATTCCAATTTGTGTGTAGCCACAATGTAAATATCCATTCTTCCTTGATTGGCATTTGGGTTATTTGCAATTTGGAACTGTCATGAGTAGTGCTGCTATGAACATTCTAGTACATGTCTTTTGTAGAATAAATATACACATTTCTGTTGATATATATCTAGGAGTGGAATTGCTTGGTCATAAAGTGTGCATATGCTCAGTTTTAGTAGATACTGACAGTTTTCAGTAGTGGGTACACCAACTTATGTACTCAAGAAGCACATATGGTTACTGCTAACTCTCAGTAATTTCTCTTTTCCATTTAAGTAAGTCTGGTGGGTATCACATCATGGTTTTAATTTGGCTTTCCATAGTGATAAATTTCATTTATAATTTCTGAATATTTTTTTCTCATGATTTTTAAGGATAATCTGAATATATGAACTCTCCAAGAGTAAAGCAAGAAAGAACCTTAACATGATTTTAATTCTGTCCCATATTAAGATCAGATGAGGTTTTGGGGGTTTGTACATTATATATAAACAATTATTTAAATAACTATAAATTTTAGTGATTATCGTTCATCACTGATTCTTTCCTTTCTTGATTTTTTTAAAATTCATCATTTGTTTTGCTTAAATGAGTCTTTAAGTAATTTCCCCCCCGCCCACAGAGAATCTATGGGTGTGTTTAAAACTATCTTTTAATTTTTATTTTCTGCATTAATACTCTTTGCTTGGTATAGGATTCTAGGTTTAAAACCTCTGAATTTTGCAGATAATCCTCTATTATCTGCTGGCATCTAGGGTGGTTGATGAGAAGTCTATGCAGTTGGATTCTCATTTTTTTTTGTAGTTAACTTGTTTATTTTTTCAGAAGCTTTACAGTTTTTTTTTATTTGGTGTTCTAAATTCCAACTATTTCTCTTGAGGTTGGTCTTTTTTGTTCTTCCTACCCAGTGCTTGGTGGCCCTTTTCATTCTAAAGATTAATACATATCTTTGGCACAGGGAATGTTTCCCTTTGACTATTTCTTTGCCTCCATTCTCTTTATTTTACTAATCTAGTGCTTGGCTTTGTTCAGTCAACTCTTTAGCCTATCTATTGAGTATTTTTCAACATTTATTATCATATGTTTAATTTTCAAGGTTTCCACTTTTTAATTTAATTTTTAGAACAGATGAGATATTCAGTGTTCAAAAATTGTACTGCATTAAAAAGATATAAGTGAAATGTCTCCCTACCATTCCTTTCCTCCTATCTACTCAGTTTTCCCTCACTCTAGAAGCAAGTAACCATTGTTATTAGTTTTTTATGTATTTGTAGTCTCTTTATGCAAATATAAGAATTACATTTTTAATTCTATCCTTTTTTGCAGAAATAATAGCATTAGTCCATATCCTGCCCTTCATCTTGCTTTTCTATTTCACAATGTACGCTAGAGATCTTTACTTATCAGTTAGCTACTTGCTTGTCATAGATAGTCCCCTCAAACCTTGCCAAGAATCTCTAATAATTTCTTCTATGTGCCCTATTAACTCTTTTTTCTTAGATATATGTTCTCCAATTTATTTGATGTCTCCATTTTATAATATTCAATAAAAACTCAGAGGTTCTTTCTTTGTGTGCTCACCTTTGAGTTTGAGAATTTCTGTTTTCCTACTTGTCCTATTTGTCATAGGCTGCCTTTGATGATTTTTGAAGAGTTGCAAAGTACTGCTGAGTGGAGTGTATGGTATATTCCAGGTGAGGGGGTTTTGTGGTAGGTTGCTTAGTGTTTGTAGGGAAGGGTCCAATAGCCCTGGCCATTCTGACTGCAGTTCCCCAATTATTCATCACTTTGTGACATTCTATCCCTGCCTCTCTTTCTCTCTGTTTGTATCGGGCTATAGTGTGCTCAGGCAATCTGATTCTGAGTACATACTCTATTTTCCAGAAATTTCTTAGATGTTCTAGTTGGCCAGAGGCACTGTCTCTTGTTTTCCATGTCTCATTGATTTGGTGTTTTAAATATAATATTTTTGCTACTTCAAGAAATTTTAGGATATTTAAAAGGCAGAAGTATGTGTTGAGTCCATTATCCTGTTTCAATCTCCAATATTACCTTTTATCTTGAATTTATTTCTTGATTGGGGATCCCCAAGACCACCTCCAAATTCAGTGATTCATTAGATCTCATAGGATTTAACATATTGTTATACTCATTGTTGTGATTTATTACAGTGAAAGGATACAAAGCAAAATCAGCAAAGAGAAAAGGCTAATGAGGTCAAGTCCAAGAGGATACCAGGCTCAAGCTTCCAAGAGTCATGTCCCAGTGGACTTGCACAGGATGTGCTAATTCCCCCAGCAACAAGTTGAAAGAACAAATATGAAATGTTGTCTACTAGGAAAGCTCACTGCAGACTTGGTACAGGATTTTGCTGGGGACTGGTCATGTAGGCACTCTGTGCCTAGCACATATCAAAACTCCAGGCTCCCAGAAAGAAATTGGGTGTTCAGCATAAACCACAGTGTTTACATAAACAGTTTGGGCAGTGTGAGCCTCTCTTATCAATTCTGCAAATGTTAGGAACTCTTCCAAAATCTAAGTTCCCAAATGCTAGCCAAAGGTCAACCTGGCGAGCAGGCCTTTTAAAGAATAGCAGTTTCAAGCCTGCTATATTAACTCTTTTCTGCAAAATTTCCCTTGTATTTTTCACAGAAAAAGATCGATATTATCCCTGGAAATGACTTCTCTCGGTCAGATTATCAAGGATTTTATGTCCTTTCTGAGGAGAGAGCAGCATTTGAGTATTAAGATGCAAATGGGGGTAAATAACTGTTTCATGACATTGGAAGAAGCCAAAGTATGGCAGCCTTGAAGGGATATCAATGGCAGAGTATGGAGGGGGGCTGCTCACCTGTTTTAAATTTTTTCTTTTATTACTCTTTGGTCACTTCAAGATGATCATCGTCAAACACAGTAATCTGTAGTTTATACCTTTCCAACAAAACCCCAGTCCATGTTACTTTCTGTTTTTCAGACTCTGGTCATAGCTGTGCTCATGGGACATTTTATCAGTTACTTCTCTTCCGTGACTAGATTAGATAGTTTTTGTTGCTTTACTTTATGTCTGTCTGAGTTTAATCTCCCACAAGACTGAAAACTCCCTGGAGACAAACAGCAAATTATACTTAGTTAAATACTCTATGCCTCCCTAGCAGAATGACATGTTTATAGTTGGTGCCGGTTAATGCTTGTTGAAAAAGCAGCTACAAAATAACAAGAAGTGGTCTCTTCATTCTATTCCCTGCTTAACATGTGGTTGATTCTTCTCTTCTGAGGATGGTCTGTAAAGCACCAAGCTGGCATTAACTGTTCAGGTTTTCTGCTTGAGTTCTGTCTTCTCAGGCAGCAGATGGTATAATTAAATGTTTTAGTTTGAAAGGCTTTTTGAAGTCATTGAATCTGCATGTGGTTTTAGATTGTCAAACCATCTTGTCTATCTAACTCTAAGGGCTTTTTCTATCTAACTCTAGTTGTAGACCTGTTTCTTCCCTCTCTTCATGTTTTTAGACCTCTGGTATGGGGAATTTAATTAGCCCTATTCTCATTCCTAGGACTTCATCACCATTGGACCATACAAACTCCTGGTTTTATTTACTTATGCATTTGCTGGTTATTTTATTCATTCCTTTTCATCCTGTGTACCGTACTCTCATTCTCTTTCCCCTATCGCCAACTATTCTGATGTGTTTAGTATATACCCTTTTGTTGTATGTATATTTTAAAATGTGTACTTTTTTGTGTGCATGTATTTTTAATTTACATGATGGTGTCATGTTATATAGATCTTATTCTGTTTCTCAGTGTTATCACTTACTACTGTGGTTTACAACCCATTTCTGTTGTTCTGTGACTATCTGGTCTGTGTATCTACCACATTTTGCTTATCTGCTCTCCTGGTGATGGATACCCACATTGATTCCTACACTCAGACACCATAGACAATGCTGCATGAAACTCTTGTTCGTGTCCCCATATGGATTTGTGTGAGACTCTCTTTGGGATTTAGACTGGTCATAGTGTATGCCTGTCCTTCATAGAACCATGTACCATCAGATCACTCTTCAGAATGTTTGTCCCATTCTTCCTTTCCCCCACAGTACACAGGATTCCAAAGACCCTTATCTCTGTAAACATTTGGCATTTTTCCTGATTTTTAGTACTATCATTCTTTTTATTTGCATTTCTTTGATTACTACTGAGTTTAAAAATATCTTTAGCTCTGGAAGGAAGTTTTTACTTGAAGTAGAGGCCTTTAAAAAGGCTAGGATTTCTAGGCAGGGTAAAGAACAAGCAGAAAAATGATGTTGTGGGGAGTGGGGTGGGGGTGCTGAGCAGCTTAGTTTATAGCAGAGTTCAAGACAGAGAATACAAAGTTAAAGACAGAGAAGGTAGAAAGAGTCAGAGACATCCCTAGATCACTCTCTCTCTCTCTCTGAAACAATAAGCTGAAGATATAATATCCAACAAAAAAACCTCAAACTGCACACCAGCACTAATGCACAGTGTGGGATCTGTACATAAGAGCTACCACAGGTCAGAACCATGGGTGTCAGGTGGTGGACTGAGAGTAATAAAGAAGCTGCTTCTCACAGCTGCCAGAGCTCCCTGCAGGAGGAGGGGGATGAGAGAAGGAGCTGCAAGTTTGTGTAGAGAGTTCCCTGAACTTTCCTGCCTGGGATAGCTCTGAGTTCTCTGTGGCCAGCTAGCTGCAGGGCCCAGTCATTAAAGCAGAAAGCAGAGAAGCAGGATGGGACTGCAGAGGAACAGCAGCTGATTTTTGCCAACCATAGTTACAAAACAGAGGCTGAGCTGCAGCCCACAGCCTTCAACCCAGGAGGCCTCTCCCCACATACCCTTTGAGACCAAACATCATGAAGCCCCAGAGGAGTCTGAGCAAACGCTGCTGAGACTATTGCTGACACTGATAGGGACTGAAACTGAGGATAGTGAGCATGATTACATAAATACAAGAAAATTAAAAAAAAAAAACATTATTAAGACTTTATATAAAGAAGGTATCCATGAGGCTTAGACACTACCTCCTGCAAATATAATATATAATATATCTTCTTTCTGTAAAAACAGCAGAATATACTTCCATTAATTCCCAGAAGGAGATATAGTCCATTAAACACCATGAATAACCAAGGTGACAAGGCATCTTAGAAATAAAGAGAAAAATCTTCAGAAAATAAGCTTACAGATATAGAAATATGTGACTTAAATGACAGAGAATTCAGGAATGTACTTCAGAAAAACTCAGTGAATTCTGAAACGAGTCATATCAACAATTTCAGGAACTGAAAAAACAACTAGATGAGCATAGCAAGGAGATTAAAATCCTCAAAGAGAACAGAATAGAACTTCTGGAGATAAAGAATACACTGCAAGAGTTGAAAATGAAATAGCAAGCTTGGGAAATCAGTCAACCAAATGGAGGAAAGGATCAGTGATAGAGAAGACAGAAATCTAGAAATAAATCAGAAAAAAGAAGAGAGAAACTGAAGAATGAAAAATAATGACTGACATGACTGACATTTACAGAGCATTTCATCCCAAAACAGCTGCTTACACATTCTTCTCTAGTGCTCATGGAACATTCTCAAGGATCCACCACATACTGGAAGACAGAGATAGCCTCAACAAATATGAGGGTTGAAATCATACCTCCAGATTCTCTGATCATAATGCTTTCAAGCTAGACATCAATTGTAAAAAGGAAGTGGAAAGAACTTCAAATACATGGAGATTAAACAACATGCTACTGAAGAATAACTGGATCAGAGAAGAAATAAAAAGAGAGATCAAGAGATGTATAGAAATAAATAATAATGATAGTAGAACATATCAAAACTTTTGAGACACGGCAAAAGCGGTCATAAGAGGAAAGTTCACATAATTACAGGCCTATCTCCAAAAACAAGAACGTGCCCAAATAAACAACCTAACCCTTCATCTTGAAAAACTAGAAAAGAAAGAACAAACGAAGCCTAAAGTCAGCAGAAGGAAAGAAATAATCAAAATTAGAGCAGATATAAATGAAATTGAAAACAAAAAATAATAGAAAACATAAATGCAACAAAAAACTTGTTTTCGAGAAGATTAATAAAATTGACAAACCCCTGGCTAGACTCACTAAAGAAAAAAAAAGAGAAAAGACACAAATAAACAAAATCAGGGATGAAAGGGGGAAATTACAACTGACATCACAGAAATGCAAAGGATCATACAAGAATACTATAAAAAATTATATAACACCAAATTTAATAACCTAGAAGAAATGGACCAGCACTTAGCAAAATACAGGCTTCCTAGACTGAAACAAGAAGAACTGGAAAATCTCAATAGACCAACCGATGAGCAGTATGAAAATTGAAACAATCATAAAGAATGTACCAAAAAGTAAAAGCTCAGGACCAGATGGCTTCACCAATGAATTCTACCAAACATTCAAAGAAGATTTAATACCTATTCTCCTCAAAACTCTTCCAAATAATCGGAGAGGAGGCAATACTTCCTAACACATTTTATGAGGCTAATAGTACTCTGGTACCAAAATCTGGTAAAGATAACACAAAAAAAAGAAAACTACAGACCAATATCTCTCATGAACACAGATGCAAAAATTCTAAATAAGATACTAGCGAACCGAATACAGCAAACCATTAAAAAGATTATACAGCATGATCAAGTGGGCTTCGTCCCAGAGGCATGGGGATGGTTCAACATAACACAAATCAACTAATGTGATACATCACATAAACAAATTAAAATATAAGAATCACACGATCATATCCATAGATGCAGAAAAGCTTTCAACAAGATACAGCATCCATTTATGATCAAAACACTTAACAAAATCGGTACAGAAGGATAGTACCTCAACATAATAAAAGCCATATATGACAGACCCTCAGCCAACATTATACTTAATGGTGAAAAGCTAAAAACCTTCCCTCTAAGATCGGGGACAAGGCAAGGCTGTCCATTATCATTATTATTCACTATAACATTGGAGGTCCTAGCGAGCGCAATCAGACAAGAGAAAGATATAAAAGGCATACAATTGGAAATGAAGTCAAGCTGTCACTATTTGTGGATGACATGATTCTCTATACAAAAAACCCTAAAGACTCCACAAGAACACTACTGGGAACAGTAAGCAAATACAGTAGTTTCTGGATACAAAATTAATGTTCAAAAATTTATAGGGTTCCTATACTCTAATAATGGAGTGTCAGAAAAAGTGGAAAAAATAATTCCTTTTGCAATTTCAACAAAAAGAATAAAATACCTAGGAATAAATTTAATGAAACAAGTGAAGGACCTATATAATGAAAACTGTAAGACCCTATTAAAAGAAATTGAAGAAGCTACAAAGAAATGAAAAGATATTTTGTGTTCTTGGATTGGAAGAATCAACATAGTTAAAATGACCATATTACCTAAAGCATTATACAGAGTTAATGCAATCCCCATCAAACTCTCACTGGCATTTCTTAAAGAAATAGAACAAAAAATCATCAGATTTGTATGGAAGCACAAAAGACCCCAAATCACCAAAGGCATCTTGAGAAAAAGAACGAGGCTGGAGGCATCACTCTGCCCGACTTCAAATCACACTACAAAGCAGCAGTGACCAAAACGACATGGTATTGGCAGCAAAACAGACCAGTGGAACAGAATCGACAGTCCAGAAGTAAACCCATATTTATATGGGCAAATAATTTTCAGCAAAGAAGCCCAAAACACACAGTGGAGAAAGGAAAGCCTCTTCAATAAATGGTACTGGGAAAACTGGAAAGCCACCTGCAAAAGAATGAAAGCAGACTGTTGTCTATCACCACACACCAAAATTAACTCAAAATGAATTAAGGACCTGAATATAAAACCTGAAACAATGAACTGCATAGAAGAAAACATAGGAACTAAACTCAAGGACCTTGGACTTAAAGAGCGTTTTATGAATTTGACCTCAAAGGCGAGGGAAGTACAAGCAAAAATAAATGAATGGGACATCAACCTAAAAAGCTTCTGCTCAGCAAAAGAAATCGTCAACAAGGTAAAGAGGGAACCATCCGAATAGGAAAATGTATTTGCAAGCAACACTTCCAATAAGGGCCTAATATCCACAATATACAAAGAACTCATACAACTCAATAACAATAAAAAAAATCAAAGGATTCAATCAAAAAATAGGCAGAGGACCTAAATAGACACATCTCCCTAGAGGACAAACAAATGGCCAACAAATATTTGAAAAGATGCTCATCATCTCTAGCTATTAGGGAAATGCAAATTAAAACTGCAATGAGATATCATCTCACACCTGTTAGAATAGCTATAATCAACAGGACAGTAATTAAAAATGCTGGAGAGGATGCGGAGAAAAAGGTGGGATTGCAAATTGGTACAGCCACTATAGAAAACAGTATGGAGCTTTAAAAAAAAAAAAAACAACTAAGAATTGATCTACCATATGATCCAGCAATCCCCCTACTGGGTATTTACCTCAAAGACTTGAAAACCCATATCCAAAAAGATATTTGCACACCAATGTTCATAGCAGCATTATGCACAGTGGCCAGGACATGAAAGCAACGAAAGTGCCCTACGATAGATGATTGGCTAAAGAAGCTGTGGTACATATATACAATGAAATATTACTCAGCAGTAAGAAGAGATGCAATTCTGCTGTTTGCAGCAACATGAATGGACTTCGAGATAATCATGCTAAGCGAAATAAGCCAGACAAAAAAGTTGAAATCACATGATGTCACATATATTTGGGATATAAACCTAAAAGAAACAAATGAGCAGGACAAACAAACAGAGACTCATGGACATGGACTATAGGCTAGTGGTTACCAGAGGACTATAGACCAGTGGTTACTAGTGGAGTGGGGGAGGAAGGGGGTGGTAGATGGAGCAAAGGGGGTCAAATATAGGATTTAGGGAGAAGGTGATGTGGGTAAAGGGGATGAAATATATGGTAGCTGAAGGAAACTGGACTTTGGGTGGTAAATACACAATAGAATACACGATGTCAAATGATAATGTACACCTGAAAATTATAGGATTGTATTGACCAATGTTACTGCAGTAAACTTAATTAAATATGTTTAAAAATAATATATATATATATATATATATATATATTTATCTTTTAAGTTTTCTTTAACATAAATTGCCTATTCATACCCTTTCCTGATTTTTCAAATAGGATTTCTGACTGGAATATTTTAGAGATTTGCCACTTGTTGATTTTTAGGCAATGCAAATAGTTTTCCCCAACATGTTTTGTGTCTGTTAACTTTGTTTTTTGAATAGAAATCCTTTATTCTATAATTGAAACAACTAATCTGCCCCTAGATCACAAGAGAAACACCTATGTTTTTCTACAAACTTATTTAGTTTTTCTTTTTGATATGTTGATTGACAGAATTTTAATACTCAAGATATTTCACATAAAAATATGTTGAAAAGTAGAAGGTATTTTAGCATTCATTAGAGCCCACTCAGTCCCTTGACCTCCTGGTCCCTGTAGTCATTTGAGTTTATATCCAGTTCCTGCTATATGTGAAGCAATACTTTGAAAATAAACAAACACAGTGATAATATTCATGAAGCTGTTAAATGAACATGATTATGGGGTGAAGTAGACTTGGTATTGAAAGTATAACAGTGGTTGCTGTATCTCATAACATCAAATGAGTATCAATATAATAATAGAAAACAGACTGACTTAAATGTGCCAAACTTTTTCTTGATTGTCTCTTATTTTGGCGTACAAAAAAAGTCCATGCCTTAGTGGAGCAAAAGCTCTAAACCAGGGACCTGTGAAGGAAAACTTTTCCTGTGAAGAGCCAGATAGTGAATATTTAAGGCTTTGTGCACTCATGGGGTTTCTCACAACTACTCAGATTTACCCTTCTAGCTTGAGAGTAGCTATGAACGTTATGTATGCAAATGTGGACCATTCATTTGGTCTGGATTTGGCCCACAGACCATATTTTGGTGGCTTAAATTTTCCTTCTTCTCTTGTTTCTAAGATGAAATATTATGACATTCACTTAATTACTATACAAGACCTACTATGTGCTAGTGCTGAGATTATAGTGATAGGACACCAAATAAGTCTTTATGCTTAATGTCTGGGTTGGGAGACAGGCAAGTGGGGATATCAGGCAGGGATGGAGTGAGCACAAAGCTGGCTATTGGGGTTTGGAGTAGGGCATATGAGGTAAGACTTTCTATAAGAAAGAGATATTAAAATGAAGAGAGAAGAGGAATAGGCAGGGCAGGGGACAAAGGCCTTTTGGGACTTCATCAAAGTTCATGAAGTGAGAGCTCAATATAGAGCTCAGGGTTTTGTTGTGGCAAGGAATGGGGGAATCAGGATAGATGTAATAGGGTGGTAAGCAGCCAAAAAAGTGGGTAGCAGGAAAGGCAAAAAAGAGATTGAATAAAAAATCCACAGACAGAATCATGAATGCTTAAATAAGCAAAACTTGATGATGACAATTCCCATGCTATTGAATGTTCAGAAATTAAGAAAACATAGAAGCCTCTACAGGTAATTCAACACAGTTTAAATAATAACCCTGATAGAAAACAGTAGAAAGCTATAAAAATAAACTATATACCAAGATTACACATGATATATGTGCAAATGTCATAAATAGCAAAATGAATTCAGCAGAATTAATAATAATAATCTCTGATTAAATAAGTTTTATTCTAGGAATTCAAGAATGATTTGATATTAAGATGTATGTTTAACACATTATGAAAATAATAAAAGGGGAAAGCTATATGGCCACCTTGAAAGATACTGAAAAAGTGCTTAATAGAACATGACTTTAAATCTTGTCATTCTTTGAAAAGCTTTCATGTGCCCTGCCTTCAGTTTGTGCAGTCTCCCTGCCTAGCTGTCTTTCTCACCTTTTTATTTATCTGGCAAATCCTTATTTAATCTCTGTATACCTTTTCATTCATCATGTCTTTTGTGAGTCATTTCATTTCCCTTTTCTGTATAATAGTGACACTATTCATATCTCTATTCTTGCATTTCAATTGCCATTCTCAGTTAATTTCCTTCTGTAGGAGCCAGAGGTACAGTGGTTAGGCACAGAGATAATTTAGGTTATTTGCCTCTTCACTCTAAGACTCCATTCCCTACCCTTTTCTTCCTATTCCCTGTATTAGAGGGAACCAATTCCTACTAACTTTATTTTGAAGGCTCCCTTGTCAACTGCCTCTGGCTGAGTAAGAGTAGCTAATGAGAGGCACAAATGGGAAAATGGAAGGTAAGAGGAAGGAAGAAGCCAGGGATTTCTCCTCTGTCTTCTGCTTTGAAGTTTCTTTGGAGTGGTTCTAGTTTTAGCTGAGTGACACTTGCCTCTGGGAATACCACCTCCTTCTTTTATCCCTTCAGTCTTGAGCATGCTGGAAGTTGTTGCTAATCTCACTGTTGCTAATCTTTGAGTTCCTCACCATTCCATTTGACTTTTTAGCTCTTCCTAAAACCTTATAAAACTAGTTACCATATTAAATTCCTTGCATTGAACTACCTCTTTTGAATTCTGTTTTCCTGATTGGACCCTGCCTCGTGTACACAAGAACCCTACTTCTGTGTGACCAAGTCTTATAGGACAAACAGACATTAAGACAAATGTAATTTTTGTCTGTTTAATGCTCCTTCACCCAAACCAGGCTAATCAGTTTGATTGTTCAAAATGGAGCCAGTAGAGTGAGAGGTCCCCTTTATTCTCTGGGGTTATAGTGATGTATAAGCTCCACGGTAGCTTAGTCTTTGTTTTGTACAATGCATGTCTTCGGTGCAGAGTGAATGCCCAATAAATACTATTTCACAAAGTCTAAGATGCCATCAATTTTAAAACAATTGTTTTGTGTTTCACTAAAAGAGAAAAAAATTACTGTCAATTGAACTATGACACAATGCCTTTTATTATGTATACTTTTAATTTTAGACTTATGAAAAGATCTTGTAGACTTATTCAGACATCAGCTTATATTATATACAAAGAAAAGGAAACTATAAAGTGAAATAAATCAGTTAGGTTATTTCTAAAACATCCTCACATTCGGAGTTTTCCTTTTGAAACACTTTTTGATTCCAAGTCATTTACATCTGTGATTTTTCATAGATAACATCCCCTCCACCATCAAGAACACTGGTAATATGCTATTTGTATAAGTGTTCCTTGGTTGCCTCCAAGATTTTCTTTTCTTTTTCTTTCTTTTCTCCTCCTCTTCCTCCTCCTCCTCCTGCTCCTTCCTCTTTCTCCTCCTTTTTTTTTTTTTTAGCTTGTGACAACAACCATTCGACAAATTTGATGCTGGCATTTCATTGATCTTAACTGAAGATATCAACAGAAAGTGTTGATAAACAACCAAGACTCACATTACTTTTTTGATTGTCCTTAATTAATTTATAGGCTAAAATATTACAGATTGCAGTTATCTGTGAGGCCACCTGCAATGAAAACAAAGTCACTATGCTTTTGGTGAACTTATTCTTTAATTAACCAAATTTGCACATGTACATATGTTAACTAGCAAACAGCAAATATAAGAGGCAGGCTGATTTCATGGATATTAAAATGTGTGTCCTAGAATTAATAAACTTTGTTATTTCTGCAATTAATTAATATAATGAACCTAATGATGCTATCTGAACCTATGACTCCCCGAAAGAATGAAAGCAGTATGCAGAAAGACATGGAGAGTGGGTATTCTCAGATCCAGTTATTCCTTAGGCCACATTCACCTCTGCTCTTTGCATGTTTGGTTTTTGAGTGCTGATGGTTCCTTCCCTCTTTTTTTTTTTGAAAGGCTAGTTCAGGTTTTTGTCTGATTTTATACTATTTGAGTTTTTATGTCAGATTTTATGCTAGTTCAGTTTAATATCACTTGCAACCTAGAGAATCATGATTAATACAGAAGCTTATAAAATGATTATAAACAATGTTGTAGGTGCAAAAATTGAAAGTATATACAAGACTCAGAAGTAGCATCAAAGAGAGAGACTAACTCTATCAGAACTTCTCTACAGGAGGAGATATTTAACTTATATTTCCCTTGAATTTCTCAGGTGAGGCGAGACCTTCCTCTTAGATGCTTCCAAATTACTTTTTCCCATTCTTTCTTACCACTTTCTTTTTCCTAAAATGGGAATTATAGATCCAGTAAGTCATCGTTGAACAAATGAATGAATGAGTTTTGAGGAATGAAGAGAAATTGCTCATAGGTAGGGGTGGAATGGCATTCCAGGAAGAGAAACCAGAAAGTGCAAAGGCAAACAGGACTGGAATGGATCAGTCAGAATGGAACTGAACCAGTAGAAAGGAGAGGAAAGAATTAAAGCGGAATGGAGGGTGGGAAAGATACGAGCAGGATTGGCTTTGAACCAGAAAATAAGTTCTGAGTGTGGAGGGCAAGGATCAAGGATGATTTTTTTTAAAGTTATTTTGTTTTGCTTTTAGCATAAGATGCATTGTTAGTTCTTCTCAGGATTAACTACTGGCACAATTTGTGATGTGGGTGGTTTCTACTTGGTAACCTTCCCAGATTCTTTTCTCTTTGGGCGTTCTTTCTTTTTTTTCCCCTGCTGTCATGAGAGAAGCAATGTTTCCTGCCGGGAGACCTGCAACTGCAGTGTTTCTTGGTGTCTCGACGGGGAAGGCCAAACCCAGGCCCCTATAATACTTGCGTGGACTGTTTCCCATTCTCTCCAGTTTCTGCCCTATGATGAACAAAGCATTCCTTACCGTACTTCCATTTCCCTTCCATTTAGAAAACAACAGCTTTATTGAGATATAATTCATGGACCATACAATTCACCTATGGAAAAAGTACAATTCAGTGATTTTAGTATATTCACAGATATATAAAATAATCACCACAGTTAATTCACAAACACTTCTAAAAGATATCCTTTATCCTTTAGCAACCACCTTCCTATCTCCCTGTTATGGACTAAATTGTGTCCCCCTAAAAAATTTCATGTTGAAGTCCTAACCAACCCCCTCCTCCCGCCCCCGACCCCGTTCCCCCACCCTACAATTCATGTTGAACTTTTAACTCAGAATGTGACCATATTTGGAGAGAAGGTCTATCTATAGAGAGGTGCTTAAGTTCATTAGGAAGGGTCCTAATTCACTATGACTAGTGTCCTATGAGGGGAGGAAATCTGGACACAGACAATACAAGGAAGATGATGTGAAGACAAGGAGAATGTTGTCATCTACAGGCTAGAGAGAGAGGCCTCGAACAGATCCTCTCACAGCCCTCTGAAGGAACCAAGCCTGCTGACACCTTGATCTCAGACTTTTGACTCTTAGGAGTCTATTGTTTAACCTACCCAGTTTGTGATACTTTGTTATTGTTAAGCCATCTAATTTGTGTACTAGCAAACTACTGTATTCCCAGTCCCCACACTGCTGAGCCCCTAAGCAACCACTTATCTACTTTCTGTCCCTACAGATTTCTCCATTCTAGACATGTAAGGGTGGAATTATGCAATGTATGGTCTTTTGTAACTGACTTCCCTCATTTTGCAGGTTTTTAAGGTTCTTCCACGTGGCAGCATATAGCAGTACATCATTCTTTCTTATGGGCAGTAACATTCCAGTTGATGGATGTACCATGTTTTTAATCCATTCATCAGTTTATGTGCATTTGGGTTGTTACTACCTTTGCTGTTATGAATAATGCTGCTATAAATACCAATGTACAACTTTTTTGTGAACATATTTTCATTTCTCTTAGATATATAACTAGCAGTAGGATTGCTGGGTCATATATTTTATTTATGTTTAATCATTCCAAAAACTACCAGACTGTTTTCTTTCTTTTTTTTTTTTTTTAGGTGAGGCAACCCTTGGTTGACTTCACAGATTGCAAGGACCCTGTCAGTTTACAATCCCTTATTTTTTATTTTTATTTTTTATGTCTACAGCACCTAGTATTCCTAGGTGGTCTACCATCCAAGTATTAACCAGGCCCAACCTTGCTTAGCTTCCAAGATCAGATGGGATCGGACTTATTCAGGGTGACATGTCTGTAGACCCAGACTGTGTTCTAAAGCACTGCACTATTTTACATTCCTACCAGCAGTAAATGAGGGTTCTGATTTTTTCTCGTCCTTGTCAACACTTATTAGTATCTGACTTTTTAGCCATCCTAATGAGTGTGCAATGGAATCTCTGTGGTTTTGATCTATATTTCCCTGATGACTAGTGATGTTGAACATATTTTCATGTCCTTATTGGCCATTTACATATCTTTTTTAGACAAAGATAAATTCAGGTCTTTTGCCCATTTTAAAGTTTATTTGTTGAAGTTTATATGTTATCTGGATATTAAACCCTTTTAGATACATGATTTACAAGTAGTTTCTCCCATTCTGTAGGTTGTCTTTTCACTTTTTCAATGGTATTCTTTTAAGCAGAAAAGTTTTTAATTTTGATGTAGTCTAACTTATCTATTTTTATTTTTGTTGTGTTTTTGGTAAGGATTATTTACCAATCTAAGGTCTTTAGAATTTATCACTATATTTTTAAAATTTTTATAGTTTTAGCTCTTCCATTTAAATATTTGATCCATTTTGGATACATTTTTATATGTGGTATGCGATAAGAGTTCACCTTTATCTTTTGCATGAGTCTCTCTGGTTGTCTCAGCACCATTTGTTGAAAAGACTATTTTTTCCTTGTTGTATAGCCTTGGCACCCATTTTGAAAATCAATTCACCATAGATGTTTGGGTTTATTTCTGAACTCTCAGTTCTATTTTGTTTAGCTATATGTCTATCTTTGTGCCAGTACCACACTGTCTTGATTAATGTTGCTGTGTAGTAAGTTTTAAATTCTGGAAGTGTGAGTCTTTGTTCTTATTTTTCAAGATTGTTTTGGCAATCCTGGACTATTGCAATTCCGTGAATTTTAGAATCATCTTGTCAATTTCAACAAAGAAGTCAGCTGAAATTTTGATTGGGATTATATTGAATCTGTAGATTGATTTGGAGAGAATTGCCATCTTAATAAGAGTAAGTGTTCCAGTCCATGAACATAGAATGCTTTCGCATTTATTTGAATCTTTAATTTCTTTCAACATGTTTTGTAATTTTCAGCATATAAGATTTGCACTTCTTTGCCTAATTTTATTCCTAAGAATTGTATTCTTTTTGATGTTATTGTAAGGAATTGTTTACTTAATTTCATTTTTGGATTGTTCATTGCAAGTGTACAGAAACACAATAGATTTTTGCATGTTTATCTTGTATCTTGCAACGTTGCTCAACTTGTTTATTAGTTCTAATAGTTTTTTAGTAGGTTCCTTAGGATTTTATAAATATAAGATCATGCCATCTGTGAAGAGAAGTAGTTTTATTTTTTCCTTTCCAATCTGGATACCTTTTATTTCTTTTACTTGCCTAATTGCCCTGACCTGTACAATGTTGAATGGAAGTGGCATACAAGACATTCTTGTCTTACTCCTGATTTTAGGGGGAAAACATCCAGTCTTTCACCATTAAGAATGTTAGCTGTGGGGTTTTTATAGGTGCTTTTCATCAGTTTGAGGAAGTTCTCTTCTATTTCTATTTTGTTGAGTGTTTGCTATCAGGAAAGAGTTTGAGTTTTGACAAATGCTGCTTTTATGTCTATTGAGATGATTGTGTGATTTTTATTTGTTCTATTGATTGATTAATTCATTTTGGATGTTAAACCAAGCTTGCATTCCCAGGATATTTCTATTTTCTATTTTATTATTTTCTGCTCTAATCTTTATTGTTTTCTTCTTTTGGCTTTAGGTTTAGTTTACTTTTCTTTTTCCGGTGTCTTAAGGTAGAAGGTTAAGTTATTGATTTGAGATCTGTCTTCTTAGTACAGTGTTCATAACTGTGAATTTCCCTCTAAGCACTACTATAGCTGCATCCATAAATTTTGGTATGTTATGTCTTCATTTGCATTAATATAAAAGTATTTCCTGATTTCTCTCTTGATTTCTTCTTTGACCCATTGGTTATTGAGATGTATGTTTTTAATTTTCACATATTTGTGAGTTTCCCAAATATTTTTATGCTATTGATTTCTAACTTCTGTTTTGGTCAGATAACATTCTTTGTATTATTTCTGTCTTTAAATTTTTTATTGAGGTTTGTTTTATGGTCTAGCTTGTGGTATATCCTTGAAAATGTTCCATGTGAACTTGAGAAGAATGTATATTCTGTTCTTTTGGGTTGAGTGTTCTAAAGATCTAGTATTCTTAGATCTATTTGGTTTAGAGTATTGTTTAAATCTATTTCTTTGTTGCTATTCTACTTCTGTTCATTATTGAAAGTGAGTATTGTAGTCTTTTATTGTTGAATTATCTGATTTTGTTATTTCTATCACTTTTTGTTTTATATAGTATGGTGTTCTCTTATTAAGTATATATATCATAATAGTTGTGTCTTCCTGATGGATTGATCCTCTTATCATTATAAAATGTCCATTATTATCTCTAGTAACATTTTCATATAAAAGCCTATTTAATCTGATATTAGTATAGATGCTCCAACTTTCTTGTGGTTGCTGTTTTCATGATATATCTTTTTCCATTTTTTTACTTTTAATTCATTTGTATATTGCATCTAAAGTGTTTTTCCTGAACATAGCGTATAGTTGGATCATTTTTTAAATTCAGTCTGACATCTTTGCCCTTTGATTGGAATGTTTAACCCATTTGCATTTAATGTCATTATTGATAGAGTCGAATATACTTCTGCCATTTTACTTTTTGTTTTCTATATGCCTTATCTTGTATGTGTGTGTGTTCCTGGTATTTTCTTACTGCTTTCTCTGGCATGGAGTGCTTACTAATGTAACATTTCAGTGAATAGTGTCCCCCTAAAATTCATTTTCACCTGGAACCTCAGAATGTGACCTTATTTGGAAATATGGTCTTAGCTGATATAATGTGGATCTTGAGATGAAATCATTCTGGATTTAGGGTGGACCCTAAATCCCATGAGTATTATCTTTGTAAAAGAGAAGAGGACACATAAAGAAGATGGCCATGTAAAGACAGGCAGAGATGCAGCTATAATCCAAGGAACACTTAGGATCACTGGGATCCACCAGAATCTGGAAGAGGCAAGGAAAGGTTCTTTCCTAGAGTTTTCAGAGGTAGTATGACTCGACAGACACTTGATTTCAGACTTCTAGACACCAGAACTGGGAGAAAAGAAATGTCGGTATTTTTAATCCACTCAATTTATAGTAATTTGTTACTGAAGCCCTAGGAAACTAATATGAACCTTTTATTTCCTTTAATGATTTTTTTCACTATATCATTTTGAGTTATTTTCTTTGTAGTTGCTCTAGGGTATACCATGTACATCTTAACAGAATCTACTCTGTATTTATACTAATTTAATTTCAATGAGCTATAAAAATATTACTCTTATATTATCTTTTTTCTCTTTTTGTGGTATTACATATTGTATCTATTAATATTAAAAACCCAAACATACATTGTTATAATTCTTACTTTAACCATCTGGAGTAATTTCTGTAGCCCAATATAGCTTGCTTCAAATCATATTACACATATATCTCTATGTTATAGGTCCAACAATATATTATATGCATGATATCTTATATAATTATTTTAAAATCAATTCAGAGAAAAGAGAAAAAACATGCACTTTTACTGTCATTCATAATTGTGTAATTACTTTTACAGATGCTCTTTGATTTTTGGTGTGTGGATTTGACTTACTTTCTGGGGTCACTTGCTTTCACCTTGAAGAATTTCATCTAACATTTTTTGTAAGGCAAGCAAAAAATTCAGTTTTTTTAATTTGGAAAAAATACATTTTACCTTAATCCGCTCCTCCCCCATCACCACCCTTTTTATCATGGTAAAATACACATAACAAAATTTCATTTTTTCTAATAAGAAGTAGACTGTTAATCTTATTGTTTTCTCTTATGATTGATGAGTCATTTTTCTCTCACTACTTTCAAGATTTTCTTCTTGGTTTTGATTCTGTGCCCCTTTGTTGGTATCTTTAAGTTTATCCTATTTAGGTTTCATTGAGCTTCCTGAATGTGTAGGTTATTGTTTTTCAATAAATTTGAGATGGTTTTAGTCATCTTCAAATATTTTTTTCTTCAAATATTTTTTTCTTCTTTCTCCTTTCTCCTCTGGTATTCCCATTATGTGTATGTTGGAGTGCTCAATGAGGTCCCAGTTTCTTTGAGATTCCACTCATTTTGCTGTGTCTTCTGACAGATTGATCCTTTTATTACTCTACATCTCTAGAAATTATTTTTGCTCCAAAGTCTACTTTATCTATTAATATAGCCACTCCTGTTTTCATTTGATTAATAGTTGTATGGATTTCTTTGGGCTTCTCAGTTTGAGATTCAGTTTTTTGAATCTGTAGCTTTTTGAATATACATATGCATATATATGTATATGTGTATATGTGTGTGTGTGTGTGTATAAATAATCATTATTATTTTAATTTCAGCCAACCTATATTATTATATTTGAAGTGAGTTTCTTGTGGGTGTTTTTAACTAATTTATTCCGCTCATCTCTTTTGATTGGTATAATGAGATCATTTATATTTACTTAATTATTGATATGTTATGGCTTAAATTTGCCATTTTATTTGTTTTTAATGATTTTGCTTGTTCTGTTATTTATTTTTTTTGTTTTTTTGTCTTCCTGTAGATTATTTGAATGACTTTTTAGAATTCCATTTTGACTTATCTAAAGTGTTTTTTATTGTAGCTTTTTGCATTGTGTTATTAGTGGTGACACTAAGTATTATATTATAGATACATAACTTATCATTGTCTGGTGGTATGGTCATTTTGCCACTTAGTGTGAAGTGTAGAAACCTCTCTTTACTCATTTATAATTTCTAGATACATTTAGAACAACATTAAACATGGTTATAATTTTTGTTTCATATCAAACATAATTAGGAAGTCTTAAGAAAAGACTTCTTATTGTACTTACACACACTATTGTTATTTCTTTCTGATGTTCCTAGATTCCTTTTATCATTTCCTTTTTGTTGAAAAGCATACTTTAGCCATTCTTTTGGGTTAAGTCTGCTAGCAACAAATTCTCTTATTTGCCTTTATCTGAATATGTCTTGATTTCCCTTTGATTCCTAAAGGATATTTTCTCTGGATATAAGATCTGGGATGACAGGTATTTGTTTTGTTTTGTTTTGTTTGTCTTTTAGCTATTATGGTTTCTGATGAGGAATCTGATGTTATTTGAATTGTTTTTCTTCTATAGGTAAATGTCATTTGTCTTACTTTCAAGATTTTTCAGAAGTTTGACTATGATGTGTCTCAGTGTGAATTCCTTTGGGATTCTTAGTTAAGGGTTCATAAATCGGTAGGTTTATGTCTTTTACCAAGTTTAAAATGTTTTAAGCTATCATATTTTTAATGCCTTTTCTGTTTCTACCCTCTTTTTCTCTTTCTTGAACCCTGGTGACATAAGTGTTAGATCTTTCATTATAATCCAACAGGTTTCTGAAATTCTTTTAATTTCTTTTGTTTTATATTTATTGGTTATTTCTTCTGGCTGAAGTAGAGTATTTATTGTCTAAATGTTTTGTCTTGTTAGGCTGCCCCTCTTCTAGTTCTTTGGCTAGAGAGCAGGCTTTTCTTGAGGCTTTTATGTCTGTGCCCTATGGTGTTTCCAGGTTGTTTGCTTCCTCAACTCTAAGTCTAATGTCTGAGGCAAAAACAAAGCCCAAGTAACTGGCCACTGTGTTGGGCCCCAAGTTCCCTAAACAGTCTGCCTTCTTTCCTCCATTTTCTTCTTTTTATTTTATATCTAATGTCCAGAGTTTTTTATTGTAATTAGTGGGAAGAATAGGGAAAAGTACATCTAATCCATCTTCCCAAAAACCTAAGTCTATGCCTTGTGTGTTTTTAAATTAGTTTTGCTTTTTATGAAAGTGAGAGGCAAGTTGTCCAATGGGATATCCCATATTCTGAGTTTTTCTAATTCTTTCTTATGATTAATTTCAAACAGGTTCGGCATGAGGGCTACACAAGTGATGTGTGTCTCATTGCATCACCTGTGGAGACATCCAATGTCAGCTTGTTCATCAGGTGGTCATAGTAAGCTTGATCATTTTTGTCTTTTTGTAATTGATAAATTGTGAGATGAAATTTTAAGATCATGTGAATATTCTCTTCCCCAACAACTTTTCACTTAATGGTTTTAGCATATTGTGGTGAATATATTTAGGATTACAAAATGGTGATTTTTTTCCTAATTCTGTCATTTCCTTTGTGTCTGTTAGCTATATCATTCTGTGAAAAAGAGCTTTATCTTGTTTTATTATTCTTTTACTATCAAAAACTATTCCAATTAATGTTTTATAACTTATTATTGTCATTTTTTTGTTGAAATTGTACCAAATTGAGCTCCTTTCAGGTTCACTTTTATTGTCTATTTAATATGGTCTCATTTGTCTTTGGGCACTTCTTTGATTTCTGGGCACTATAAGATGTTCCAGATTCATCTTTTTCATTTCATACTCGACACTTGGAATCAGCTCTTTCTTCAAGGAGCTGTGCTTCCTTTTAGTAGGGAATGGTATTTTAAAATGTTGGTAAGTTTCTAAAAGGGAGAAGCGTGAGAAGATAATGTACTGAATTAAAATATTAATTCATAGTCATAACTGCTTCTATTTTCTTGGTGACTTAGGTCCTCATTTGAAGTTAGGGAGGTAGAATTTCAGTATGATAATTTACGAGCTGTGTCTCCTCTATAAGACTGGATTTATTTGGGGCCAGATCAGTATTTTTTCCATTTTCATATTCACAGTGTTTAGCACAATTTCTGGAACAGAAGAGGCACTTAATAAATATTTGGACTTAAATTGTGCTAACTGAACTCATAAACTAGCCATCTTATAGTATTTTTCTAATTTTCTGACTCTGTAGAGAATAGTAAAGAATCTGGAAAGAAGTTGCAGTTGAAATGTTCATCAGCTGTGGGCAATTTAATAAATGTTTCAGAACTTGCTTTTCTTGCTGAATGGCAAGCATTTTATTGGCTTCAGCATAGTAAAATGACTATAATAAGATGTGAGGCTGTTCTTACTGGGTAATAGTAAGGTACTGGGACATGACTCACTTTGAATGATTGCTGAAGGTGACTTTCAAAATTTTATAATTCACCATAGAGGTGAATATTGTATAATTGGTATTCGGCCTCTACATAAAAGGCTTAGGGTTTTTCTTTTGCTCATGGACACTCCTACCATATTACTTTATGACTTTTAAGTCAGTTGCTCAATTTCTCTTCCTTATTCTCATCTGGAAAAGAGTGTGGCAGTATCTTAAACAAATTGAATTAAGATGTAATAAGAAAAAATATAAAACCATTTTATATTTAGTAATTAAATGGATGATATATTAAAGCACAAAACTTAGTCATTATAAGTAGCAACAAAGGAAGCCCAATGTCCTATCCTATGGTTTGTTTTTGTTTTAAGAAATTGTAGTGCAGCATTTTAACGAGAGTTCCAAATGAAAGGGTAGTTGCAGGCTGAGTCTAGCTCTGAGACTATAATGATAATGAAACTGTAGGGTTATAGTTTTTTCAGTTTAAGTGGATATTGGTAGAAGGCACATGTAAAGTAGATTTACTTATAACCTGCATTTTGAGTGAAGGAACAGAACCTAAAAGGAAAGACTAAAATGTTAAACACCATATTTATCAATTAAAGGGTACGTATGTATTTTATTATTATTATTAGAAAGAAACATTTTATTTCATCACCATGGGCAGAATTAGAGATATTCCTGTGTCTCTGTGTGTCTTAGATATCAAAATATGAGAAAACCGATGGTTGAATTCTGTGGATGTATCCTCATTTAGCCAGTATCCTGTTGATGGACATTTGGATTATTTATCATTTTTTTTCTGTTATAAAAAGCTCTTCAGTAAACATTATTGTGTGTTTATATTTGCTCAGTACTGTATTTTGGTTGAATTGATATCTAGGAATAGAATTACAGACACAAAAGTTATGGATATTTAAGATTTTGCCAGTTTTCCTCCAAAAGAGTTGGTCAATTTACAGTGGCCAAGAATGCCTCCCTCCAAACTACAATCAGATTCTCTCTTTTCTATACTCTCAAAGCACCCTGTATTTCTACTCTACACATGTCAGAATTGTATTTAAATAATTATATACTCATTTAAAAAATTCTTTCCCCTATTCACCCCCTAAAAATGTATGTTCTGTGTGGTCAGGAATATTGTTTCTATAATATTCATATTTGTATCTCTAGCATCTAGCATGATTCCTTACACATAATGTATACTTGGTAAATAATAAATATTTACCTGCACACTGCGAACACTTGGTATTATCAGTGTTTGCCAGTCTGACAAATAGATCATTATTTTACTATATATTTTGAAATGATAAGTGTGAGCAACCTTTCACATATATTTATAATCATTTCTGTTTTTTCTCATTTTCAACTAGACTATCTTATTATTGATTAAAAGAGATCTTTATATTTCAATGTGATACTAGCAGTGTTATGCATATTTTTATCTGGTTTGTTGCTTGTCTTTTGAGTCTATGGTGTTTGGGTCGTATGAAAGTTTAACATTTTATTAGTAAAATTATACATCTGTTTTTTTATGGCTCTGGAATTTATGCTAGGTGTTACAAGGGATTTCCCACTCTAAAACTTTAGATTTTTTATTATTTTTGATAGCTACGCTAAATTTGCTTTGTCAAAATATATAACCATCTTTTACTCTACTGTTTCCCTTATAATAATTATTTTGTCATAGTTTTCTGGGTAAATATATGTTTAATGCTTACCACCAGTGTTCATGGTAAAGTCTCTGCAGACATTGTTTGCTTGGAAGATTTTTCAGGAAAGGTCTTATAGTTTCCCCGAGTTCTCCCATGTTCAAAACAGTTTATCTATGACTTTCATACTTGAGAATCTGGTTGGTTATCAAATCCATGGCTTATATTTTCTTCTTTGAGTATCTTCAATATGCTTCTCTACTGTCTGCTGTCAAAGTCTGATGACAATTTGATTTATTTTCCCTTAGAAGCAACTTGGTTGTTTTGCCTAGATGCTCAAAAGGTTTTTTCCCCCTTTATCCTTAAAGTCTAGTAGTTTTACTAGCAGTGTTTCAGTGTTGGCCATTCTGAGTTGATTTTTCCAGGTACACAATGAACCTTTTCAATATGTAGTCTCTCTGCTGTGCCTTTATTGTCTGCTTAGTATTTACCTTTTCTTATCATACCTTTGGGATTTGATCATACTTCTTTTCTGTTGTTCTCATAAGGGCTTGTAGAGGCCCCAGAGAGTAATAATGACTGGTTACCATGTTTCTCCCTTAGTCTCCCTTCCTTTCCCCATAACTATGCAGAGTAGACCAAGCCTCTTTCAGGCTGCCTCCTGCTCCCTTTCCACTGTGGTCCATTGCTCAGATAAAGTGGCACTGGAGATGCCCCTTGAGATGGTGACTTTGCCTTCCAAAAGGTCTGTATCCTGGTATCCTGCAGTATGTCTAAGTTGACACATTCCAACTTTCAGCATGTTCTTCCAGCTCTATCTAGGTTGGCATTTTCCTTTTTTTTTTCTTTTTCTTTTTCCCTTCTTTGATTCCCTCCCACTCCCACCCCTACCCTTACCTCTGACCTTTTGATGTTGCCATTTCCCCTTAAGGGCTGGATCTCTGAAGGTGGTCCATTTCCTCCCACATGCTCAGAGAGTGCCCCCTGGGGCTGGGGTACCCAGGGCCAGGCACCTTGGGCACTCTGGAGGGGCTTGGCACCCCGGATGCACTCGGGGGACCTGGTTCACACAGGATGTGGTCTGTGGCTCCACCTGGGGTGCGAACCCAGGAACTTCTGCATATAAAGCAGACATGCTAACCACTACACTATGGAACCACCCCTACCAGTTTTCCCACTTTATTTGAGACAATGCTTCCCTATCTGTCATTAATATTGTTTAGGTTGGAGGTCACAGGAGAGGATGAAGCAAAATAACTCCTATTCACTCTTTTTCAGTCAAAAATGGATTTGTATATTCCTGTACATGGTTTAGTTTTCCTTTATCCCCTCTCTTATTTGGAAGATATGCTTCTGTGTTTTTGATTCCACTGTTTGTTACCTTTATACCCTTAAACAAGATGCTTCAAATATCTTTCTAAATTTCTCAACTTGAGGAAGAAATTTCTCAACATACTTTTCTAAAAAATAATCATTAAAAAATCAGCACTTCCTGTGCACATTTATCTTCAATTTTTGGGACCCTTTGGGAATTTTTGTTATTTTTGAATTGATATTATTTTTACATAGTTAGCTTCTCTTTCTAGACTTAAAATTGTATTCTGTTTTATAGCCATAGTTAACATAACTTATTTAGACTTCATTCTAGTTAGATTTAATTCTTTGCTTGACTAGATTCAATGCTACTTCTAACTCATTGGTTGTTTATAATGAATATCCTGAACTATGAGCTGTTCTGGGTGCTGCGAATATAAAAGTGAAGAAGACAGAAATCTCTGCCCGCTGAAATGAGTAAAATCAAACAGTATGTTGAAAGGGAACAAGTGGTTCATATAGATGTAAAAACAGAATACGATCGTGAGATCCAGGGTGCTAGGAGGGATGGGTTAGGATTTTAAATAGGGTGGTCATGGAGGGCCTCACTGAGAAGGTGACAGTTGAGCAAAGATCTAGAGTAGGGAAAGGAGTTAAATCATTTCAGGTGTAGGAAGTAACTGGAGCAAAGACCCAGAGGAAGAGCATACCCTATGTGTGGGAAGGAGCAAAGAGGCCCAGAGCTCCAGAGCAGGGTGAGAGATAAAGTCACATGGGTCAGGAAGGCATATGGAGGTGCTTTGTAGATCAGTGCACAAACTGTACTTTCACCCTGAGTGAGATAGGGAGACCCTGGAAGCTCTGCCATAGGTACTAATATGGTCACTCTGTCTGCCATGTTGAGAGTAGATAGTAGGGTGTCAAGTAGAAGGAGAGAGAGGAGTTGGCTTATTGCAGGAAAATCATGCAAGCCATGTTGGTAGATGAGACCAGGTTGGTTTCATGCTGTGAAATTTCCATTAATGAGTGCACTGTTTTCATTTAACTTTTAATCGGTTGGATTATGACTACATTTTTCTAAAGGATTCTTGAGAACTATAATCTTTGAATTCTTTCCTATTTTTCCCTTTAAATATGTGACATTTTAACTTGGTAAAGAATTCTTGGGTCCCTTTTTTCCCTCAACACTTCATTGGCATTGTTCTTTTCTCTTCTGACATCTAATGTTGTGAAGAAGATTGTGGAGAATCTAACTTGTTTCCCTATTATGGGAAACCTGTTTCTGCTTATTTTGGCAGGTTATTTCTTCGTCTTTGAGCACCAGTTAACTTTGCTAGGATGCATCCTGTCTTGATTGCACTCTAATAATGTTTCTTGGTATACTTTCTTGGTGAAACTTTCCTCTATTATATCTTTAATTCCTTTTCCTGTACCATTAGTTTTGCTCTGTTCTTTAGAGTTAGCAATTATATGTGTATCATGTCTTTATCTTCCATATCTAGAATCTTTCTAATCATTTTCATTCTTTTTTTCCTCTATTCTATTTTCTGAAATGAGTCTTCTCTTTCACTGACTTTTTCATCATTTCACTTTCACCCCTTACTGTTCCTCATATAATGTTCATCATGTAATGGTATTATAGTTTTCATTCATGTTCATTCTTCTCCTTTGTTGTCTTATTAAGCTTTTCCATAATGACATATTTCTCCTGTATCTTTCTTCAGTGGGGAGCAGGACCCTCAGTGTGAGGTTCCTTGCTTATGCCTCTTAGTTAATTTAGAGAAATCTATAACCTGCTCAAGATCTAGAGAAGTGTATATTAATTCTTGGTAATTCTCCCTTAGTTTTGCTCAGTACATTCCTGTCTCTGGAATGTCTTTGTATCTGTTGCTCAGGGTTGAGGCTATTTTCTACTTTCTTCAGAGGCTGAATTCTCTGATCTATTTTGACTTTAACTGAAGGGGAGAGTAAATAAATATGTCTTCTTTTAGAAGATTTAACACACATATAGCTTAAAAATTGCATTTTGTGAAAAAGTGATGAACGACAAAAGGAAATTTAACATGTTCAAAAGAGATATTGGGGAAAAGTTTATCTTCTGCCTTTGTTCCCTAGTCCCTAGTCCCCAGCCCTGGAAAGAGGAGATCTATAGAATATATTCCTAGAGTGTATGCTTTTGTCAAAGAACATATGTATTTGTAAATTTAATAACTATTCCAAATTGCCCTCCATAGAAGTTATCAATATATATCCTATTAGCATCAAATAAGAGTGTTAATTTTCTTACACTTACCAACACGGTGATGTATCGAACTTTTCAAAATTTTGCTACACTGATAGATAAAATATATTTATAGTTTTAATTTGAATTTATTTTATTAAAAGTGAGTTTGAGTGTCTTCTGTGTTGAAGAGCCATCTGTATTTTCTGTGAACTATTTATTACCTTTGGACATTTTTATTTTGAGTTAATGGTGAATTTGCGGGAGAGGTTGTAGGCACCTTTTATGTAGAGGATAATTAACTCTTTGGTTATGAGTAAACAGTGTTTTTTCTCTGTTCATTCAATGATGTTTATTTAACTGTGTTTGTGCTATATTTAAATATTCAGAAAGATTTGGTTTGCATGTAGTTGATTTTTTTTCTTTAATAGCTTCTGAATTTTCATATTATAAATGGGAAAATGTTCCCCATTCTGACTCTAAAGATTCTCCCGTGTTTTCTCCTTCTAATTATTTTTGGGTTTGTTTTTTTTTTTGGAAAAATTTGGTACTGCTGGAGTCATTTTTGGTGTAAGGATTAAAGTAGGGTGCTCAACTATACTTTTTCCAGATGCCTGTCCAGCTATCTCACACCATTCCATGAATCCATTACTCCTTTCCTATGGAATACAAGTTTTATCATATATTAAATACCTGTATGTATCTGGACCTAATTCATGTTTTGTCAAGTTTGTTGTTGACCTGTTTTTCTATTCAGTATCAGTTTTTTAAAAAAAATCTAGGCTTAGGATTATAATATTTAAAAAGTACTATTTAATGAAATTATTTTGAACAGACATGTTGAAGGTTTTAGTAGTATTTTCACAGTGATGTTTTAGATGATTCTTCTGGGTATAATCTGATCATTATTAGGACTTAAGTTTATTTGCTTGCTTTGAATTGATTTTGATGGTAGAAATAAGGACTTTTAGTTGGTTATTCTACATTCTCTTACTCTGACTTCCCAGTGATATAGGAAATGAGTATAGATTGATGGAGGAAATTAGGATTTTTATTGTCGTTCTGGAATACGTTGACACTAATTTAGGCTCATACTTGATAGTTTCATTTTAGAAAGCATTCTCTTTTGGTTAAATTGGCAATGGATCTTCTCTAAGAAAAAGAAAATATTACTGCTATTTTTTAGACAAATGTATACATCTGGTAAACTGGCACTTTTTCAGGCACAATTTCAGAGTTATAGAAGCACGTCTTTGTTATGATCTTGCAAGTTTGGTAACTGCTTTACTAGAATAGTATATGGAAAAAGATAGTACAGTATGTCTCAAATAAGCACTGGGTATTTCTTTTAAAAAGTCATAATTTAAATTCTGTCTTGAATTTATCAAATACTTTATTTTAAAATATATATTTAAAAAATTTTTGAATGTATATTTATATAAGCATTTGCTTTATTCTCCTTTTGAGCTTTTCACTTATTTGTTAATTCAACAAATATTTGTTTACTGATTACCTGCTCTATGCTAGATAATGTTCTAGATACTGGTGATCAATGGTATGTGAAACAGATAAGGACCTTGCTCACTTTGAGTTTATGATCTAGAGGAGAAATAGGCATTTCAGGTTATGATCAGTTATTATAGAGAAAACAAAGCAGGGTGGTATAATACTGAATGACCTTGGGAATAATATCTGGTAATAGGTCAAAGTAGTTATACTTAAAATATGTTACCATTAATTAGAGAGGCATTATGGGAAAATAAAAAAGTATGAACTTTAGAGTTAGATATGATCCAGTGAAAACCTCAGGTTTTCTACACACAAGTTGTGTAAATCTGAGTAAATTACATAACTTCTCTGATCTCCAGCTTTTTCAACTGCCTTGAGGGGAAAAAAATAATACCTAGTTTACAGTAGCTTTTTGAGGATTAAATGTGCCCTAGGAAAAAAAAAAACCCTAGAAAAGTATTTGACTTGTAATTGTTGTTTTAAAAATAGTAGCTAAAATATTACTAGCCCAATCACCTTCTTCATTAAAATTTCAAAAATAAGAAATGTCCCCATGATTTTATTAGTCTTAATATTATGTGCTTAATATTTCAAAGAAAGTACCTTTAAATAGCCATTCACCATGGTGAATGCTAAAACGGGTACTTGTTGGTATCAGCATATTCATTTCCATGAATTATGATTTTTAATGTTTATCTACTGTTAGTCAAATTTTGTTGAGGTCATAAATAACAGAAAGGGAAATAGATTTATATTTAACCATCTCGACACCAAAATAGAGTTCTAGTACAGACACAGCAGTTAGCATAGTTTCATCTGCTCCACACTGAAAAATATAACAGACTATGATTCAGAGATGTTTTAATAGTTTGTACATACTACTTGGGATCTAGGCTGGGATCCCACTAGGCCACAGACTGGGAGCAGGGCAGGGCCCCAAGATACCAAGTCTGTCAGGGCTGCTGATGGAGCCCTGCACAGAGGTGATTTACATAGAGGAGATTCTGAAGCAAAGTTGAAATTGTCACTTCTTAGATAGGCAGCCCAATCAAATGCCATCCTAGGAAAGAACAGAAATTATAAGAGGTTAGGAAACTGGGAAGCAGGTAAGTCAGAATGACAAAATTTATAACAGGCCAGGGAGATGTAGCAGGGTCTGCATACAACAAGAGAAGATAGGAAGGCTCAAGTAACAACGAAAGAATTTGAGATGTGTTTCTCAACGTGGGGTTGCATCTATGTTCCCAACACAGTTCATTATATATCTATTTGCCCTAGAGACAGAGCCACAGTAAATAGCACCAATTTTTTCTTCTTTTTCTTCTATCTCAAGTAAGGAGATCCTTCTTTTGTCCCAAGTCAGTGGGCAAGGGATTTTACGAAGACCTTTGTCAACTTCGTCCATTGAAATCTACTCTGATCACTATTGACTTCTTTTTATGGCTAACTTTTCAGAAGTAACCTAACTCCACCTTCTTTATTTTTTATTTCCTTCTTAATTCTGTTAGTTTGCTTCTAACTCTGTCATTCTATAGACTTTGTTCTTGCTAAACTCAGTAGTGACTATCTTGGGGTATGCTCATCTGCCTGCTGGACACTTGCAACCTAATATCTCAAGCATTTCAAATCCAGCATTAATTGAACTCATTATCCACTTCTGTAGTGTAATGATTTTAAAATATATACACATAACCTTTATACTTCTTTTAATAGGTGGAGCTTAATTCCCCTTTTCTTGAATGTGGTCTGGGCTGAGTGACTCCTTTCTAATAAATAGAATAAGGCAGAAGTGATGGCATGAGACATCTAGGTCATTAAAGACATTGTAGCCTTCTCCTTGCTCACTTTCTTGGATTACTTGGACTGGGGAAAGCCAACTGCCATAATGGAAGTATATTTAAGCAACCCTATAGAGGTTCACTTGGAAGGGAACTGAGATCTCCTGCCAACAACTAGCACTTATTGGCCAGTCATATGAGGGAAGTCCTTAGAACTACAGCCTTGGTCAAGCCTTCAGATGACGTAACCCCAGCTGACATCTTAACTGCCACTTCGTGACAGATCCTGAACTAGAACAACCCAGCTAAACCTCTCCTGGATTCCTGACCCACAAAAACTGTAGATAATAAATGTTCATTGTTTTAAGCTGCTAAATTTTATGGGTAATTTGTTACACAGCTATAGATAACTAATACACATGGCAAACCTTCTCTTATTCCAGTTGTACCCAAACCATGAAGTTCTTCCTTACTTCCCAAAATCCAACTGGCAGTCAAATCAGTATATCTGTTGATTCAGTTTCTTTAGAACTTTGCTTTCTCATAGTTTATCATTTTTCATCTAGACTGTTTAAATGGCCCCTTAACAGGTTTCTTGCTTCAAGCCATCAGAGAGGTCATTCTAAAATGTGAATTTGAGTGTCTTCTTTGCTTTAATTGTCCTCACTGACTATGGATTATCAAGTCCAAACACCTTAGCAATGCAGGTAAAGCCAGTAGAGGTTTGATCCCTCTCTTGTTTTCCAGCTTCTTTTCTCTCACACAAGAGAGAGTTCAGCCATCACAAAAAAGTTGTTTATATTGCTTTGTAGCATTTCAGTGTAGTTTTTAAATATGTAATAATATTTAAAAAATTTTTTAAATTTGTTAAGAAAACTGTCAATTGCTGGAGAAGTCAAACTCTTGGAGACTTAACTGCCTACATTGCATTTTGGTCTTATCAAGGTATCCTAATATCTCAGCATTAAAATTCATGATATTTTGGCTAAAATTCAGGCTGCTCCAAATATTGATTACTCAGATATACTATGTAAGCAAGTCACCTGAGATCATAAATGGTCTTTATTGGCATTATCAATGTCATGAATAAATAGTTTTATATTGTTCCTCATTTTAAATATTCACGTGAGTGCTTTTCCCTTTAGTAGACATTATATTTCAGAGTGGAAATCAAACACTGGTCCTCACTGGCCACACTGCATATTTAAAGGACAGACTGTCCATGACTGTAGTTTGATTCAGTGTTTGTCCTTTTTCCAGTACTGAATGAAGATCAAATTATTTATCTAGGTTGTCAATTCCTCTCTGAGAAAAACAGCAGTGATGTAGATTGGCATTAAGCACATCTTTTATTTGTAGCAGCTCTTTTCCTTCCTGGGGCCCACAGAACAGGCCCTCCATCGGTGTAGATCCCTGGGCTCCTTCTCCACTGTGTGCCTTGGCCCTTGAATTTGAACTTTGAACATGAAAGATGCAGATTCATTCCCTGAACAGAGGTTTCATTCAATGGTAAATTGAAATTATCTACTGACTTGCACATATGCCAGCAATTCCTCTTCTACATGGTAGGCCATTGGCATTCCTTAATATTCAGAGTGCCATTTGATAGCAGAATTTTGTTATCTTGTTTTGTTTTCTTTCTTACCAAAATATGTATCATTAACTTTGGGGTTATTCTAAAAATATCTCATTAGTGAGTGTATGTGTTTTATCTCTAAGGAGTGCAGCTTTAAATGATGCCTCCCTTGTTTTGGTCTTTTCCTTTAGTGATGAAATGCATTGGTTTTGCACTGAGAAACATTATTTTGTGCTTGAGGAAGAACTTGATTGGTTTACCAACAAGGCCACTGTACCTTGTTTGAAAGTGGCATGGAAGGCATACATGGTTTTCTGCCACTATTTCAGAAGCCTCATAAAAACAATAATGCTCTCTAGCCTCAGGAGCAAATGGATCAATGGCCCAGTAAATTCCAATTTTTCAATATTCACTGTAGTACTTTCTATTTGCCTTCCCTTCTTTAACTGCCCATGAGACATATCACTTAGCATCTCTCTATCTTATATTTTAGTCTTGTTCAGTAGTGATCCTTATCATTGTTAAGAGTTGTATTTATATTACTCTCAATCTGACTTTTATACTTCATTGAACCACTTTGTTATATCAAATTTTCTGAACTAATATAATGTTATAAGCTAGAAAAAGATGAAAAATGTGAATTTTAACAAATATAAACACCCGCACACAAATATTATGAAAATTATTGTGAAAATACAGTAAGAGACTAAGCAAGACAAACCACATCCTTTTAACTGAAAGTTAGCTGCAGAAAAATGGCCAGTGCAAGTATAAATTCCAAACTTAATGGTTATATTAAGAGTATAATAGGATTTCAGTGAAAATAAGTTTACATTTTATATCTGTGACATATATGTGAACAAAATTGTTTCACTTGTTTATTTTGAAATTTGAATTCCCAGAATACCTTTTGATGTACTTTAGTGCCATTTTTCTTTCATTTATTCAGCCAGCATTTACTAAGTGCTCTGTGCTGGGCGCTTTATAAGGGCAGAGCGATATTCAGTGAATAGCATAGAGTTTTTGCCCTCCAGTAACTCATGTTTTTGCACGTGTGGTTCTCTTCTGAGTCATGTCAGTCTGTGCTTTGCTGCTTATTTTTCGATTTCTCCTTTTTCTTACCTATTTTGTTTCAGATTCATAAATATTTTAGGACTATATCCTCATTTTAAATTATTTTGTTCTCCAATCTTAAACATATAACAAACAATTACAGTATTAATTTTTGCATATGCAGACTTCAAAATTTCATTTTTTAAATTTCAAGTAGATTACAAAAACACATTCTTGTGAAAATTGAAATATAGAGAGTAAATATGAAAAGTCTCCATTTACAATCTCTATTCCACCTGCCTTTCAAAAGCCATACACACAAGTGGAAGTGCCTGCTTTCTATATTTTTGCCAATACTCTTATCCCTTTTAAAAATATTAGTTCATATGATGGGTTTAAAATATCTTACTAAAAATATCTTATTAATTTAGTTCGTGTTTGTTGGATACCAGGTAGGTTAAGCATCTTTTCATATGTTCATTAGTATTTTTCCTTTTGTGAATTACCTTTTCCTACCCTTTGCCTTTTTTTCTGTGGGACTGTTTGTTTCTTCTTAAGTTAATTTTGGCAATCTATGTTTTCCTGGAAAATTATGTTTTGTCTAGCTTGCAAATCCATATATGTAATTATGTCCTTCTTTTGTTTCTAATTTGGATATCTTTTTTTTTCTTCCTTGATTAAGTTCATCAGTAGTTCTATCCTGTTACTCCTTTCAAGACACCAGCTTTTAGTTTTATTAATTTTTAGAACCATTCTAAAAATGTTTTCTGTTTCATTCATTGTTGCTCATATGTTTGTTCATTTCTTACTTCTATTTTCTGTGGATTTAGGAAGACCCTTCCTGCACAAAGAAAAGTGGGAGCAGAGGTTCAAAGGTGGTTGTTGGGATTGGGGACATAATTGTCAACATCATTCTCTCCTCACCCATCATCACAAATACAGACGGTTCATAATCAGTGAAGAAACAAGAGTCAGGAATCAGACTAATGGAGATTAGATATTAGCTTTATTAATAGTGAAAATGTTTGACCTGTGATCATAGTCAGGCTAACAACTTTCCCTTTATGAGTTTATTTGATTAAGAACTTCTTAGAATAACTACTTTTTGGAAGGTTCAACAAGAAGCCAGTTAGAGTTGAATAAATTAATTGCTTAGAGACACTGAAGGCCACATGGCCTCAGGGGAGTTCAGTCTTTATAGTTCCATTTGGAGACCCAGGTGAGGAACAAAGAAAAATGTGTGATTTGGCATTCCCTGGTTGGCATCTGAATTAGCAGGGCCAGAGTAAGGGTATCCAGCAGGCTGGTGGGGAGCATGGTGAAGGAGGTGATCTTAGGGATCAGAATGGGCAAGGAGGCACATGAAGCTAGCCGGGGAAAGAAGGAACCTGAGATAGGAGAAACTGGGCCAGGAGGGAGTGTGGTAGTGGTACAGATAAAAGAGGGGTCTTTTAGATTTAAAATCTTGATGATAGTAGAGTCAGGTAGATGAGCACATCTCCGAGTATGATGGAACTTGTGGGAGATTGAGGCTGAATCATTCTTCACACTCTCTGGGGCTCTTGTTCTTTCCCAAAATTAGTTTAACATCTGCTTTGAAACCACGATTCTCTGCTTTCCTATTTCTAGCTAATTAAACAAATTCAAACATATACATAGCCTTAGTGTCCTCACATAGCCAGGGAGGAAAGTGAAGTGTGGGTGGCAGGTGTATGGCACTAAAAGTGGAGAGTGGTCAGTGCTGGAGAAGGAGGACAGTAGGGAAGGTCTGTCCCTGAAACCAGACATACTTGATGGCTACGTGACCTCTCAAGGCTCCTTTAGGTGTATGAATTTAGTACTGAGGTAGTACTTTTTAAAAAGAAAATATATTAGCATATTGTAACTTGTAAGCTGACAAACTGCTTTTCCTAGCCATGCATTTACAAAAGAGCCTTGCCTTATGTTTTCTAAGGGAGGACATGATGAACCTTGCCATATAGCTCCTAAGAAGGCCATCTTCACTAACCACCACTTTCCCAGTGTGGTGTGTCTCCCTCTATAATTATTCCTTTCTATGCAGTTGCAGTTTCTTACAGTGAAATTTTATGCTTTAGAGCTAAATTAAAAGGTCATCTTAAGTGATGGTTTCGTTAACATAGAAGTCAAGTCCCTCTTAGTAGGAATGTGTGTTTATACTATAGTCAGGCTTTATAGATATTTACAAAGAAGAGATATTTCTATACTACATGCTTATGTCAAATTCAACATTTTATTTAATATATTAGCATATTCATTATGACCTACTAACTTATCAGATAACTTCTATTTTTACTAATTTTCTGGTAATAAAGATTGGATCTGTTGCTGGCTAGATGAAGCTGAGAAACCCATGAAGATTTTGACCTTTCTTTTTGCCCCAGGGAGTGTAGTCTTTCATCCTGTGTCATAACAGATTCTCTTGGGTACCTCTCTGCTATAATGTAGGATTCCTAAGGACTCTTACTGTGACAGTTTTTGCAAAATTGTTCAAACATCTGTTTGAAACCCATTCAGAGTCACTTTCATCTTTTGGCTTTGTCCTAGTTATTTTTAGGTTTGATAAATTTATTTTCCAAGAGCAAAACAGAGATGTTTTAGGCTTTGATTCTTGGCTAAAAAGTTAAGGAAATTCTGTTCTATAGAGAGCTGGCAGGTTTCCCACTGAGGCACTTAGGAGCTTAGCTTGCATGGAGGTTTCCTTCAGCCTTGGTCGGGACTCAGGATCCAGCTCCTGGAACTAGACCACCCTTGTATTGCCCAGCCTCCACACGCAAATGAGCACCTCCACATGCCACTGTGGTCCCTCATAGTTCCTGCAAAGGAAGTCTTGTCCAGGGTTTAATTAATTTCTACATTTAAGAAAGCCTTCCTTGGATTGAATTGAACTTAATTTCTGCAGTAAAAGCCATCAAAGTTACAAAAAATGTCTGATGCTTTCAGTGTATATAATTATTATTATGCTTAAATAGTATTTTTTAAGTTATAAAACTATTACACATTCATTGCAATTAGAGTAGACAAACCTTAAAAGCATTAAGAAAATTAAAATTTCCCATCATCCCACCACCCAGAGATAACTATTCTTTTGTAATTTATTTTATTTTCTGAAATTTTATTTTATTGTAATAAGAACACTTAATAGGAGAGCTACCCTCTTAAAAAGTTTTTAGGTATATAACACATTGTCGTTGACTGTAGGTACAATATTATAGATCAGATCTCTAGAGCTTATTCATCTTGCTTACTGAAACTTTATGCCCATCGATTATATATATATATATGGAGATATATATCACATTCTCCTTATCCATTCATCTGTCAATGGACATTTAGGTTGGCTTCTGTGAATAGTGCTGCAGTGAACATAGGAGTGCTAATATCTCAAAGATCCTGATTTCAGTTCTTTCATATAAATACCCAGAAGTGGCATTGTTAGATCATATGGTACCTCTATTTTTAATTTTTTGAGGTACCTGTATACTGTTTTCCATAGTGGCTGCACTATTTTACATTCTCACCAATAATGCTCAAGGGTTCTAATTTCACCACATCCTCACCAACACCTGTCTCTTTTTTTTAATAATAACCATTCTCATAGGTATGAGGAGATACTGCAATTTTGATTTGCCTTTCCTTGATGCTTAGTGAGGCTGAGCATTTTTTCATATACCTGTTGGCCATTTGTATGTATTCTTTGGAAAAAACATCTATTCAGTTTCTTAGAAGATCTTTTAATCAGGTATTAATTTTTTTACTATTGAATTGTAGGAAATTAACCCCTTATCAGATATATGGTTTGCAAATATTTTCTCCCATTCTATTGGTTGCCTTTTCTTTTTTTAATAATTCAAAAAATTTTTCCATTACAGTTGGCATACAATATTATATTAGTTTTAGGTGTACAGCATAGCAATTAGTCTTTTGTATAACTTACAAAGTGATCACTCTGATAGATTTAGTACCCATCTGACACCATACATAGTCATTATAATATTATTAACCATATTACATATGCTATAGTTTACATCCCCATGACTATTTCATAACTACCAATTTGTACTTCTTAATTTCTTCCCCTTTTTCACTCATCTCCCTCACACTCCTTCCATTTGGCAATCATCAAAACATTCTCTATATCTATGAGTTTGTTTCCATTTTGTTTATTTTGTTATTTTTTTTAGATTCCACATTTAAGTGAAATTATAAAATATTTGTTTATCTCTGACTTATTTCACTGAGCACAGTATCCTTTAGGTCCATCCATGTCGTTTCAGATTCCATTCTTTTTATGGCCAAATAAGATTCCATCGTGTAAACGTACCACTTCTTTATCCATTCATCTGTTGATGAAAACTTAAAACTTAAGTTGCTTCCATATTTTGACTATTGTAAATAATGCTGCAATGAACGTTTGGAGACATATGTATTTTTGAAGTGTTTTGGATTTCTTCTGAAGGCAGCACATGCAAGGGTTTTGCCTTCCCATCCACCTAGCCACCCCAAATCCTGTGATTGAAACATTTAATCCATTTAAATTTAAAGTAATTATTGACATTTTATTATTCATATGTTTTATCTTTTCTCCTCCCCTTCTTCTACTTCCTATTCCTCTTCCTCTTGTTTCTCCCCCTCCTCCTCCTAAAAGGCCCTCTAACATTTCTTGTAATAGTGGTTTGGTGGCGATGAACTCCTTTAGCTTTTTCTGGTCTGGGAAGTTCTTTATCTGTCCTTCTATTCTAAATGACAGTTTGCTGGGTAGAGTAATTTTGGTTGTAGGTCCTTGCTTTTCATCACTTTGAATATTTCTTGCCAGTCCCTTCTAGCCTGCAAAGGTTTTATTGAGAATTCAGCTGATGATCTTATGGAAACTTTTTTTTAGGTAACTAACTGCTTTTCTCTTGCTGCTTTTTAAGATTCTCTCTTAATCTTTAACCTTTGGCATTTTAATTATGATATATCTTGGTGTGGGCCTCTTTGAGTTCCTCCTGTTTGAGCTTTCATGTTTATTTTTTCACCAGATTAGGGAAGTTTTCTGTCATTTTTTCTTCAAAAAGTTTTTCAATTCCTTGCTCTCTCTTTCTCTTCTCCTTCTGGCACCCCACTGATGCAAATGTTGTTATGCTAGTTGTTGTCCCTGATGTCTGTTAAACCAGGGGTTCCCAACCCCACAAACTGTGGACCAGTACTAATCCGTGGCCTGTTAGGAACTTAGCAGGATGTGAACAGTGGGCAAGTAAGTGAAGCTCCATCTGTCTTTGCAGCCATTTCTCAGCACTAGCATCACTACCTCAACTTCACCTTAGATCATCAGGCATTAGAATCTCATAGGTGTACTAGTCCTTGGCGCCAAAAAGGTTGAGGACTGCTGCCTTAAATTATCCTCATTTTTTTTCTTTTTTCTTTTTGCTCTTCTGTTTGTGTGTTTTCTTCTGTTATCTTCCAAATCACTGATTCAGTCCTCTGTTTCCTCTAATCTATTGTTGAGTCCTTCAAGTATATTCTTAATTTTAGTTATTGTTTTCTTCATTTCTGACCGGATTGTTTTATCGTTTTTTTCCCCTCCATCTTTATGTTTCTTATCTCTTTGTTGAAGTTCTCACTGAGATTTTTGAGCATCCTTATAACCAGTGTTTTGAACTTTGCATCTGGTAGATTGCTTGTCTCAGTTTTGTTTATTTATTTATTTTTTGTAGCTTTCTTCTGTTCTTTCATTTGGGATATGTTTCTTTGTCTCCTCATTTTGGCTGCCTCTCTGTGTTTGTTTCTATGTATTTGGTCTTGGTAGAGTGGCCTTATGTAGTAGGTGTCCTATGGGGCCCTGTGGCCAGGTTGATGGAGACTCAGATATGGTGCCAGCTTGTGCATGCAGGCAGGATGAGGGGAGGGCTCAACAAAGGAACAATGACTTCTGCCAGCACTTCTCTCTGGGAGAAAACTGCCCCTCCAGCCCTCGTCCTGAAGCCACTTATTCCTCCTATATCCCCTTTTTAGCTACTGTTCCAGCACTGGAGCTCAGAGCAAGTGAGTCTATCAGTAAGTCTATACACAGGTCCTTTAAGTAGAGTACCTGGGACTTTAGCAGCTTTCCATCTCTCTCAGTGACAATCTCTGCTGGTTTTCACATCCAGAAGTTATGGGGACTTTGTAACTGCACAAGAACTTTATTTATTTAGCATACATTTTGCTTTAATCCAAGCTAGCTTTGTTTAGCCTGACAGAACTATGACTCACATTTCATTTTTTCCACTAGATCCTCCTACCTGTACATAGACTGTATGTCCACTCCTTTTACCATTAAGCCCTTAGGATGTTAGGTTCTGGTCAGCATCCAGCTCACTTAAGATTAAAGCTTCAGGTCTATCAACCATGACCAAGCTACAATAACCAAATTTTAAACTAAAATAAGGTTTTAGTCAAACAAAGATAGCGCCATGGCCTCAATTATGTCTCAGCTCTGGATTCATAAAAGTGGAACAACAGCTCCATGGAACACATGCCCTGAAAACCAGACAGAACATGACTGATAGCAGGACCTAATATCATGATCAGTTGCCCTCTACTTTAGCCCTGGCTAATCAGTAGAGCCCCTGACCCCAACTCCCATAGTAACCATGACCAATGATTTTCTTCTCATATAACCTAGCCACTAGAGGCCATCAGGGAGCCTAACTCACCTGTGTCTCTGGGTTTGGCACCAGTTCCTGAAATAAACCTTTACTTTCTTTGCTGCAATTTCCTGTTTGTATCTTGTTTGGCTTGGATGCTTGCAGGCAAATGGACCCCTTGAGTTCTTGTTTAACAACTTCTCTTCCTGGAACTAGAACCCTGAGTTGGGAAGCCTGGTGGGGCTGGTATGGGTCTCTCTTCAGGCGGCTTCACCACAGCTGAGATATCCATTCTGATTTTTAATCACCACACATAAATGTGCAACCAGCTTGTTCCTCGTGCCCATTCCTCCTACTAGTGTCAATATGGCTTCTTTTAGATATCCTTAGTTTTAAAACACATGTTCAGCTAGACTTCAGGCAATTCTTAATAATGGTTGTTTTGTAGTTTAGTTATAATTTTGATGTGGTTATGTCAGGAGGTAAGCACAGCATTTACCTACTTCACCATTTTGACCATGTAGGTTGCCTTTTTACTTTGTTTTCTTTGCTGTGTGGATGCCTTTTTAGTTTGATGTGTTTCTGCTTGTTTATTTTTGTTTTTGTTGCCTATGCTTTTGCTGTCATATCCATGAAGTTATTACCAAGACCAATGTCATGAAGCTTTTTCTCTATGTTTTTTCTAGGAGTTTTACAGTTTCAGGTGTTAAGTTTAAGTCTTTATTTTGAATTGATTTTGTTTATGGTATAAGATAAGGGTCTAATTTTATTTTTTTTGCTTGTGGCTATTATTTGGTTTTCCCAAACCCTATTTGTTGAAGAAACTATACTTTCTCTATTACAGATTCAATGCAAATTCTATTAACATACAGGTGGCATTTTTTACAGACATAGGAAAAACAATTCTAAAATTTATATGGAACCACAAGAGAAATCACAAATAACTAAATCAATCGAGAAAGATGAACAAAGCTAGAGGTATTGCACTTCCTGATTTAAACCTATAATCAAAACAGTACGGTACTGGCATACGAATAGACATATTAACCAATAGACCAGACTAGAGATTCTAGAAATGAATTCACAAATATATACAAAATGGGAAACTAATCTTTAACAAGGATGAGAAGAACTACCATTTTTAATAAATCGATTTTCTCTAAGTCTTTTTTCTTTGCCTAACGTAAATATGGCCTCCAACTATGTACACCATTTATAATCTATTTTCTGCTAAATATATTGTCATTATTATTCCATATTATTGACTTTTTTACAGTATCACTTTTGAAATTGAGATATAATTCACATGTCATAAAATTTACACTTTTGAAGTATACATACAGAAATTTTTTTGAATATTTATAAAGTTGTATAATAGTCACCACTATAAAATTTCAGAAGATTTTTATTACCACTAAAAGAAATTTTAAAGTTGTTAGCAGTCACTTTCTATTTGTCCCTCCCTTCATCCCACAGCAGCCATAACCTACATTCTGTGTTTATGGATCTACCTATTCTGGAAATTTAATATGAACGTAATCATACAATATACAGCCTTTTGTATCTGGATTTATTACTCAGTATAATGTTTTCAAGATTCATCTGTGTTGTAGCATGTACCAGTAACTGATTTCTTTTTTTACTTCATTTTTTTTCCTGTTGAATAACATTCCATTATATAGATACATACATTATGATTATCCATTCATCAGTTGATGGACATTTGGATTTTTTCTACTATTGTGAATAGTGCAAACATTCATGTACAGGTTTTTGTTTGAACTGTTTTCAGTTTTTTGGGGTATACACCAAGGAGTGGAATTGCTGGGTCATATGGTAACTCTATGTTTAACTTTTTGAGAAACTGCCAAACTTTTTCACAGTGGCCACACCATTTTACATTCTCAAAAACAATTATGAGGGTTTCAGTTTCTCCACATCCTTGCCAACACTTGTTATTGTCTATCTTTTTGGCTATTGCCATCCTAGTAGGTATGAAGTGGAATATTATTGTAGCTTTAATTTGCATATCCTTAATGTCTAATGATGGTGAACATTTTTCATGTGTTTATTGGCCATTTATATATTTTATATTCTCTTTGAAGAAATGTCTCTTTGGATCCTTTGCTCATTTTTTAGTTGGGTTATTTGTCCTTTTATTATCAAGTGGTAAGTGTTCTTTATATATTCTGGATAATAAATCTTTATTAGGTATGTGATTTATAAATATTTTCTCCCATTATGTGGGTTATTTTTTTACTTTCTTGATAGTGTCCTTCAATGCAGAAAACTGTTTAAGTTTTATAAAGTTCAATTTATCTAGTTTTTCTTTGGTTGCCTGTATCTTTGATATAATATCTAAGAAAATGTTTCCTAATCTAAGGTCAAGAAGTTTTTCATTTATGTTTTCTTCTAAGAATGTTATATTTTTAGCTCTTAATGTTTTTTAGATAATTTTTGTACGTGGTATGAAGTAGGAGCCTAACTTCATTCTTTTGCATATGGATATCCAGTTGTCCCAGCACCATTTGTTGAAAAGACTGTTCTTTCACCAGTGAATTTTCTTGGCACCCTTGTCAAAAATCAAGTGTCCATAAATGAATTTGTTTATTTCTGTACTCTAAATTCTATTCTTTTAATCTATGTAAGTCTGTCCTTATGTCACTACCATACAGTCCTGATTACTATAGCTTTGTAGTTGGTTTTGAAATGGAAAGTGTGAGTACTACTTTGTTTTTCTTTTTCAAGATTGGTTTGATCTGGGTCCTTTGCATTTTCATAGAGTTATAGAATTAGCTTATATTTATGCAGAAAGAACAGCTAGAATTTTGATGGGGGTCCATTGAATCTGTACACCAATTTGAGAAATATGCCATCTTAAGTCTTACAACACATGAACATGGGATATCTGTCATTTTTTAAGACTCCTCAGTTTTTTCAGTGCTTTGTAGTTTTTAGTGTACAAGTCCTGCACATATTTTGTTAAATATATGTCTAAATATTTTGTTCTTTTTGATACTATTATAAATGGAATTGTTTTCTTAACATATATGGATTGTTCATTGTAAGTGTATAGAAATAAAGATGATTTTTATATTCTACAACCTTACTAAACAAGTTTATTAGCTATTTTTATTGTAAATTCTTTAGGATTTTCTACATAAAAGACCATGTCATCTGCCAATAGAGATATTTTTACTTTCTTTTCAATCAGATGCCTTTTCTTTCTTCTTCTTGCCTAATTTTTCTGGCTAAAGATTCTAATATAATGTTGACTAGAAATGGTGAGGGCAGAGACATCCTTATCTTGTTTCTGATCTTAGGAGAAAACTTTCAGATTTTTACGAGTAAGTATAATGTTGTTTGCTGGGGTGTTTTGTAGTCGATTTTTTATCAGGTTGAGGAATTTCTCTTTATTCCTACTTTGTTGAGTGTTTTTATCATGAAGGTGCATTAGATTTTGTCAGATGCCTTTTCTGTATCTCAAGATGATTATGTGTTTTTTTTTCATTCTTTTTTAAGTAAAACCCTTTTTATTTTATTTTTTAAAATAATTTTTTATTTTTAATAACAGTTGGCACACAATGTTATATTAGTTACAGGTGTATAACATCATAGTTAGACATTTATATAACTTACAAAGTGATCACCCCAATAAATCTAGTACCCATCTGACACCATACATAGTTATTACAATGTAATTAACTATATTCTTTATGCTATATATTACATCCCCTTGACTATTTTGTAACTACCAATTTGTACTTCTTAATTCCTTAACTGTCTTCACCCACCCACAAACTCCTCTCCCATCTGGCAATCTTTATTCTTGATTTCCTATGATAAATCTCACTTGATCATGGTGTATAATCCTTTATATGTGTTGCTAGGTTTGGTAGTTATTTTATTGACGATGTTTGGTAGTTATTTTATTGAGGATGTATTTTCTTGAGGATATTTTATTGAGGGTGTATAATCCAAAGATTGATATAGTGTCACTTTCAATGGCTATATAATATTTAACTATGTGGATATACCATAATCTGACCAATTAGACTTTTAATTGTTTCCTTTATTGTCATTGTTATAATCGAAGATAAGCTTTAACTCTTGCACATATAGCTTTGTATTATTCATAATTATTTTTATAGGATACATTTCTACAAATGGAATAACTAAACCAAAGGTTATGCTCAGATGTTTATCCCATCTTGTCATTGGTATTTACATTTTGTTTATAGTATTATTTATGTATGTATGTATGTATGTATGTATGTATTTTAAATTAAAATTATTGTGGTGATATTAGTTAATAAAAGCAAATAGGTTTCAAGTGTATAGTTCAATAATATGTCATATGTATATTGCATTGTGTGTTCACCATCCAACGTTAAATTTCCTTCTGCCACCAAATATTTGACCCCTCCCTTACTTCTATCTACTTCCCCCTATAGTATTTTTTTATTTGCAGAGGATTTGGACTTTCAAGTAGTCAAATCTGTTTTTTCTTTATGTATTCTGCTTTTGTATGTGGGTTCAAAGAGGCCTTTCTCACTGTGTTAAGATATATAATTCTCTCTATTTTCTTCTAGCTCTTATAATACTTTTCTTTTTTTCCACTTAAATCTTTAGTCCATCAGAATTCATTTGGGTATATGGTGTGAGGTAGGAATCTATATTTTTTTTGTAAACGATTAGCTAATTTTCCTAGTGCAATTTTAAAAACAATGTGTTTTTTATCATCAGATTAGTAAAGCCATCTTTATCATAACCTAAATTCTTATTTTGGTGCTTTGTTATGATTCATTGATGTTCTTTTTATTCCTGAACCATACCATTGTAATTATTTTACCTTTCGCATCTATTTTAATATCTAGGAGTACAAATCCACTTTCATTTTTTTTTAAGAATTTTTTTTACAGAGAAGAACTAATTATTTTACCAGGTGAATTTTATGATAGTTTATAAAGATTTTTTCACACTTCTAGTCCATTAGAATTTTACTGGAATTACAACATATTTATAAAATTATTTTGTGGAGAATGAATAGCTCATTTGGAGAACATGGTACATTTTTTCATACAGTCTTCTTTTTTATCATTCAGTAAAATGTTATATATTTTTTTAGGGTGATTGCAATTTTCTTACCAGATTTGTTCCTAGATATTATATATATATATATATATACACACACACACACACACACACACACACACACACACACACATATACATATATATACATATATGTATATATGTGTGTGTGTGTGTGTGTGTGTGTGTGTGTGTGTATATATGTGTGTGTGTATATTTTACTTTGTCTATAAGATATTTGTTTAACATGAAATAATATATCTCATTATATAATTTTATTATATAATTTCATATCTACTTGTTTTAGAAAGTTTAGAAGATACAATGTAAATTTAAAACATAAATGACCCACAATTCCAGGGATAACCACTGTTAATTAACATTTTGTATAGATCCTTCTATTAATACATTTATAGTCCAATTGGGGAAGTAAGACAGGATCACATGAAAGTCTTAATAATCCAAGTCACTAGTGGGTGAGTAGATCATACTTTTTTGTTTATCCAGCATTTTTCCTTTTGGGAACTACTCTTCTCATAACTAGTGGTGTCCCAATCACCTGTGTCCCTCTCTCTGGCCTCTGAGTTGGACAGTATCACTCCAGGGTTTTTTTCTGAGGAGTGTCTTCCTTCTTCTGAGTTCTTGAATTCCAAAGACCTCTATCCTGGAATGCTCCTGGGAAAGATTTTCCTATCCCAGGAGTTCCTGTGTTTGAAGTGAATGAAGTGAACTTAAAGGAGCAGAGCCAAGAGATAATGAAAAACAGATTCCCAGTGACATTAGCACCCCAAGTTTAAAGCCAGCTTGAATTCATCCCTAGACTTTCCAGTTCGTCAAGACAATAAATTTGCTATTTTACTGAAGCAAGGTTGAATTTGGAATTCTTTCACTTGCAAAGTCCCAACCATTATCACCTTCAGTGTCTTTGCCATGGTGCCATGCACTGGAGGAGCACCCAGATAAGTTAAGTCTCTGTATGCCCCTGACCCTCAAGAAAGTGGATATTTCTGAATGATGGCAGGTCCCAGCATTATGCCTCTTGCTTTATTTAAGGCAAAGAGGGAGGGCCACCAAAGGCAGCAGCATTTGCCTGGGGGACATGGGGCCAGAGTTGTAATAACACCCCTGGATGGGGAAGGCCAGCACTAAGCTGTGTAAGGACAGCTCTTTACTCCGGTCTGTGATTACAATGGCAGTCTACATGTGGGGGATAGAACTATAGTGAACATCAGGGATTCACTGAGGCTCTGCAAATTCATACTGCCTGCTAAGAGCCCTCAGCCATGTAAGAGCTAGGATGTTTTTTATACCTACTCTCCAGTAAAATAGCAATTAAATTCGACTTATGGCAGTGACTAAGCTCAGCCTAGCCCTGATTACTCCAGTTTTTGGTGAGTGTGGATATAATACATGTAGCTTGTTTTCCTGCAAAAAATTTCTTCCATTTATTTTTCCTGTGCAGCATACTTGCTCCCTGTTGGCAGGAGATCATTGTCATTGGGCTTGTGGGCTACATGTAGTGGCAAGGCACGTGGACCCCAGATTTTGTGAGAGTGCTCATATAATTTTGGAGCTCTGCGAATTCAAAATTAGGTATGAAAGTATTTACTTAGAATGAAAAAGAAATTCTAACAAATTGCCAGAACCTTAGAGGTCCACATGCCTTACTTCCAGGATCCCTTGAGTCAGCTTATTAGAACTGTCTGCTTTGAAATGCTTCTTGATTGTAACCGGAGTTCTCCATCCTAATTAGAACATTCTACAACCTACAGGTCATGCAAGTGAGGAGCCCTGAGGCTTCAGGGCAGATTCACTTCTGAAGAACAGATTGGCTATTTTTTTTTCTCTTTGATATTTTGGGGAGCAATCAGGAAGAAACTAGTCAGTTTCTTATGTTTTAGAGAGTACACATTAAGTATTCAGGAGCCAGTAGGATAGAGATGATTTTGTGCTCTGTGTGTGTGTGTGTGTGTGTGTGTGTGTGTGTGTGTGAGAGAGAGAGAGAGAGAGAGAGAGAGAGAGAGAGAGAGAGAGAGAGAGAGATTATGAGAGAGAGATTATGAGAGAGAGATTATGAGAGAGAAACTATGAGAGACTGTGAGAGACAGAGGGAGAGGCTGTCAGAGGCCCTGGAAAGCAGAGCCCGCCTGCTTCCTGAGTGAAGCATTGCTCAAATGCTTACTGCCTCAGCCTCTTGTGGTTTTCCTCCCTGCCCAGCACCAAATGCCAGAATAGTGTGGCTGACTTGCTGATCAAGGTCAGCAGCTCCAGAGAAGCACGAGAAGCAAAAGGTTTTGCAGTAAGTACACAGTTGGTTATTATTTAAGATAGAGATGGAAAATCTTAGAACAGCTCTATCTGGGGGAAGAGGTACTTTGGCTTTAGATGTACTGTCAAACGTACCCAGTGGATCTTGATATAACTAAGGCATTATTATTAATACATTCGTTTGTGGTTCATGAACTAGATAAGCTAATATTACATGCATGTTTTTGGGGGTGCTAAAAATGAATTTGAAACTCATCTTCTGACATCTTGAAAAAATAGTCTTTCTTTATTGCCTGTTATTTTTTCATCTTGCAAAGTAAGGATAATTAATGCTAACTGAAAGTTTAATGTATACAGTTCTCTGGAAAAGAAATCCTATCTACGGATACTAATTATTAGCAGTGTGGAGATCTATTTTTCACAACTAAGGTGAATAGGACTTTCTGTGCATTATTCTTAACAAGTGTGGAAAATCAAAAGTCCTGTAGAGGGAACTGCCCACTTGACTGGTTCGTAGCTCCCCAAAGGTTCTAGAGCCTTCTCCCCCTGAAGATCAGCACTTTGGAGTATGGCTTCTCATCTAACAGAGGGCCCAATAATGTCCCACTGCTTGCTATCTGGGCCAAACATTATGTCTATGAGGCCTAGATGGCTGAATTTCAAAGATATGACAAAGATAGAGGCTTTTCTAGGAAGTTACTTATTATTTGGTTTCTGTGTAGGCAGTATTTCCCCCCATAAGAGATTCAAACTACTTTGAAAAGTCTCTTCACCACTCTGTTTCCTAGAAATTAAGTTTGGAGTTTTTATTTCCTTTTCCACTGAGCTGATTTCTTATTAGAATAAAATATTCAGCCCAGCAATATAGGAAGCCCATATTTTAAGTTTACTAGAGAAATGTGATCCCCTCGCCTAATTAGAACACAAATGTAAAGACATGCATTTGTTTCTTCTACTTTAGTCATCACTAATATGGCTCCGTTTGTTCCTTTACAACTAAGCTCCATAGACTATATATTTTTACATGATTCTAGTTTAGAGTAGCCGTTTCACTTCCTTTAATCTTTCTCTTGCCAACTGAGTTTATGTATAAGTGTTGTCTGTTCTTAGCAGGAGAAACCCACAAAAGTAGAGGAAGTCAAAATTAACAGTACCAAACTTGCAGTTGAAAAAAACCCTACTCCATATGAAGTATCTTTTCCCCTCATTTTAATTTTAGTTTTAAAACATGTGAAATCTTTTTAATAATAAAAATAGCATTTTTGAGTGCTTACTGTTTGGTAGGTATAGCAGTCAAATTATTCAGAAGCATTGTCATTTGATTCTCACAGTAGTCCGATGAGGTGATTACATTTATAATCTTCACTTTATAGGTGAGCAAACTGAGGCATAGAAAGGTGATATAACTTGGTTAAGGTTAGTCAGATAGACTTGTGGGTGGAATGGAGGAGCTGGGATTGGAATGTGGATCTTTTTAAATCCAGAGTAAGTTAAGAAATTAGAGAAAATAGTGATTCAATCCCATTCCTTGAAACAACTTAAAATCTCTATATTTCTTTCTAC